>CP092881.1:55244758-55540855 GCA_030710605.1 Cordylochernes scorpioides
CATAATTGGGTTCCGCCTTGCCATATGTAATAATTGGCTTCCATCTGTGTATCCACACTTTAATTGCAGTGCCTCGTGTCGTGGAATATTCCCAATTCACTTTAATTGCCCTGCAACGACAAGAAAACTCCCCTTCCATTATAAAAAAATAAGTTTCATCTTTGGTTTTTGGAAGTGCATGAAGCAAGTGAAGGTGTTAAATTTCAATCAGCTAGATCAAGCAGTTTCGGATTTAAATTTTTCAACATGAGGTAAGTTTTGTTTCTTGTTTTATAGAATGTGTTTTTCTCATAATCAGAGAGAGAAAAACTTACTAGATATTCAAATTAAAAAATATATATATATTTCAATGAGATTTGAACCTAACAAAAAAAAAGTATTATGGTTGGTAATAATGGTTGAGTACTGAAATGCTAATAGAGAGATATATAGAGTGACATTAAGTAATTTGTGCTGGCATCAGAATTGTTCTTCATTGTCCATGTCCAAAATATGGTCTTCCTGTAAAAAACATGGTTTATAATCATTATCTATTAACTTTATATTAGAATTTTGGTTTACTATTAAGTCATTTTCTATGTTATTGCTATAATGAAGTAAAAAAATCTGCTTTTGGGTAAAATAATTTAAGCTTATTAGAGTGTATAATTTCTGTTTGTTTTCTTTGGGGTAAATTGGGTTTATTAATTTCATATGTGACTGGAGAAAGTTGCTTTAAAATTGTAAATGGGCCTATATATCTTTGACCTAATTTACCAGTGTTTGGATAAATAAAGGTTTTTACTAATACATTAAAAATGGGTTCTGGGTGTTTAATATCATAAAGTTGTTTGCTGTGTTCATGGGATTTTATGGTTCTTTCAATTGATAATTGTCTTGCCTTTTCTATTGGTGTATGTGTTTCTGTGTCATGTTCTATATACTGTGGTTGTATTCCATAGTATAAGAATTTAGGAGTAAAGCCTGTTGTGGTATGTACTGTTTCATTATAGCTTTAAGCAATTTTAGGAATATATTTTGTCCAAGGAATCTTTAAATTAGCATCATATTCACATCTTAACCTATTAATGATAGTGGAATTTAGTCTTTCTACTCTTGCATTTGTTTCTGGGTGATGGGCACTGGTGAGTAGATGCTTAACATTATTTCTTTCTAAAAATGTTTGAATTTATTACTAAGAAAAGCTGTATTTCTATCAGTTATTAATATTTCAGGTTTATTAATTTGGAATAAATTTCTCAAACAAGTCATATAAGAATCAGTTGATACAGATTTTGTTGGAAATGCTCAAAGGAATCTACTGTGATGATCTACTATCATATGGTTACTGTGTATTGTTGTCCCATAATTATGTAACCCGCCCATTGTGTCTAAAGAAAAAATGTGATTGGGGTGTGTAGCTATTGGCATCTGTTGTAGTGGTCCATAAACAATTCTATTATCCCTAGTGTTGCAGCTGATCATTTTTTCTATAAATATTATATACTATGTTGTTTGTAAATTTGATTATTTAAATAATTTGTATTTTTTTAAATATTTAATTATAAAATGAATTTTTGTAAATATATATATATGTAAATTTTTGTGTAAAAAAATTAATTAATAATAGAAAATTTGCATATGGTTTTTTGTTCATTAAAAAGTAGAAAATATTTTAAGAAAGGTGTGTGTGTGCCTTCTGTCCTTCCTTCCACCCAACATAGGTTATGGGCCTACTAGCAAGCTTTTAGCTGTTTACTATAGCAACTTAAGAAGAAAAAGAATTGGCTAAACTTTTGGGGCCGCATTAAAAGTTTGGAAATGACTGATACAAGTTTCACTTTTCCTAAGCTAAATGCTTTTAACTATAATATATGGAAGGTGGATATGAAGGTCCTTCTGATTGATAGAGGAAGCTGGGATTTTATCATAGAAGATGAACCTGATCTTCCAGCTGAGGCAACAGCCAAAGATATTAGAGAATTTAAATGGAGGAAGGATAGGGCTTTCACTACAATTTACCAAGGAGTAGAAAGAAAATACCAAACCTTGATTGCTAATGCTTCTGATGGAAAAGAAGCCTGGACTATTTTAAAGCAGAATTTTGAGCCAAATTCAAGAGCCAGACTGGCTGGTTTGATTGATGGATTTTATTAACTAAAATTTGCTCCTGATGAAGAAACTATTGGAATATTTATTAAAAGAGTCCAAGAGAAAAAACAACTGATTAAAGAAGCTGGATTTGACCTACCTGAAGTACTTGTGTGTTTTCAGTTGATAAGGAAATTGCCTCAAGATTATGATGGCATTGGCCAAGTTCTATACAGACTAGAAGAAAAACACTTTAATGTTGAAAACATTGAAGCCCACTTGATAACTGAATCGGGAAGAGTTCAACAAAAGAAAAAAGATGATGGACTTCATATTGTGGCAAATGCTTATCAAACAAAAACTCCCAGGATGTACCAAGGAATTAAAAAGAAAAATTATTTTTCTGCAAAAGCACAGTATAGCAATGGAAGCATGCTGGAGCCAACAGTGCATCCAAGAACAGCAAGAACCTATGATATAAGGAATTGCTCCTTCTGTGGGAAAACTGGCCATCTTATAAAAGACTGTTTTCTTAGAAACAAAAACTCTCAAGGGCAACACTACAGAAAGGATCGGAATTACAAGGGAAAATCTTCTGCATTTCACTCAGAAATTCTAAGCTTCCACCACATTAGTGAAAGAGCAAGTGATCCAACTAGTGAATGGGGAGAATGGCTGATAGACAGCGCAGCTACATCTCATTTTTGTAAAGAGAAAGATTGGTTTACCAACTACCAGGATATCCCCCCGATGGACGCTTTGATTGGAGATGTCGACTGCAAGTCAACCATCTTAGGTAAGGGAGATATTAACTTTGTTTTAAGAGATATAAATAACACATTTGTAGAGGTAACTCTACTTAATGTTTTATATGCACCAAACATGAGAAGGAATCTCATTATTGGATCATGCATAGACATAGCAGGAAATAAGATAATATGGAAAAACGGTAAAATGACAATATTTAAAAATAATGGAGAATATTTTTTCACAGCAAGACTAGTAGATAAATTATATATTGTAAATGGATACCCTAATAGAGCCAAAGCTCAAAATTATTCAGTTTCCTATAACTCAAATCTTAATTTTCTCCATAAGAGATTTTGTCATATTAATTCAGAAATACTTAATTCTATGAGTAAAAAGAATACTGTCAAAGGATTAGAAAGAAGTTCAGGGTAATCCAACCACATGTGATATATGTAAAGTAGCTAAGATCACCAGATCATCATTTAAATTTAGCTATACAATTCTGACTAGAAAACCTTTAGAAAAAGTGCATATGGATATCTGGGGTCCTGCACCAGTGAGATCACTTGGTGGCAGTAGATATTTTCTTTCTATCATAGATGACTACTCTAGAAAGGTTAATGTTTATTTCCTTAAAGAAAAGTCAGAAGTCTTTAACTATTTTAAGCAATACTTGCATGAGTCTGAGAGAGCATTAAATGCCAAATTAAAATGTATTAGGACAGATAACGGATTAGAATTCTGTAACAAAGAATTTGAAAATTTTATAGTAAATTTGGGTATTAAAATAGAAAGAACATCAACTTATAGTCCTGAACAAAATGGAATAGCTGAAAGGTTTAATCGAACTGCAATTGAAGGTGTTCGTGCAATGCGCTTTTAGATAGTGGGTTACAACCCAGATTCTGGGCAGAAGCCCTAAATACCTTTGTATACACCAAAAACAGATGTGAACATGCTCTAACAAAAGGAGTAAGTCCAATGGAATTATGGTCAGGACATAAACCATCTGTAAGACATTTTAAAATTTTTGGCTCATTAGCTTATGTACATGTCCCTAAAATGAAAAGAAATAAGTTACAACCTAAGGCCAATTCAGGCATAATGGTAGGTTATGCAACCAAAACAAAAGGTTATAGAATCTGGTTACCAGCAGATAGAAAAGTAATAGAAACCATTCATGTATTTATTGATGAAGCTAAGAAGGGTGTGGATACTTTGTTTGGTACTGCTTCTAGAGTACAATATGTTTTTTACCCACAGGATGATAACTACCCTTATGAAAATAATGATAGTGATAACCATAATTTACATACACTTACACCAATAGACATAGCTAAATGGAAAAGACTAGAAATACCTAGAAAGACAGGATCAAGAGTAGACATATACTATTACCCCCCTTCTAGTGATCAAAAATTGAGATCATTAAATGATGTACAAAAATATTGTGAAACACAAAAGCTTGAATTCAATTCTGAAATGTTTTCATTTAGACCACAAAAACCAGATATAAGTGAGGAAAATGAAGTTAAAATAGAAACAAATTGTTTAGAAGATGATTTGTACGAAAGTATTTTTCATGAGGAAATCTATAATGTAGAACTTCCTAAAAACTTTAATGATGTACAACAATCACAGGAAAAAAGGAATTGGATTAAGGCAATGGAGGATGAACTTAAGGTGATGAGAAAGATAGGAAAGTATGGAAATTAGTAGATCCCCCACCTCAAGGTGTGAAGATATTAGGTAATAAATGGGTATATAGCGTAAAAAGGGATGATAAAAATAATATAAAAAGATATAAAGCTAGGCTTGTAGCACAAGGTTATAGTCAGAAATATGGAATAGATTACACTGACATTTTTTCACCAGTTGTAAATTTTTCAATAATTAGATTCCTATTTATAATATTAGTATCTTTGCTAAAATGGAAGCATGTCCAGTTAGATGTTAAATCAGCCTATCTTTATGGAAATTTGAAGGAAAAAATTTACATGCAACAACCTGATGGATTCAAACTAAAAGGTAGTGAAGATAAAGTTTGTCTTTTAGAAAAGACTATTTATGGGTTAATCAGAGTGGAAGAGAATGGAATAAAGAATTGGATTCAATTTTGAATTAAATAGGATTTGAGACCATTAAATGGTGCAACTGTGTATACAAAATGAATAATAGTATTATCTTGATAGAATATGTTGATGATATCTTGTTATTTGGAATAGAAACATCTGTAATTGGAAAAACTATTCAAATTATTAAAGAAAAGTTAGATATAGAAGAATTAGGAAAGGTCAAATATCTGTTAGGAGTTAACTTTGAAACTACAGACAAGGGCATATACTTACATCAAGAAACATATATAAACAGACTTATAACTAGTTTTACAGATTTACCTAAGACATTGGTAAATTTACCTTTTAAAACAGGGTGCTGGTTACCACCAAAAATTAAGGAAGATGAAATTATTGAGACTGAACTCATGAGAAAATACCCATATAGATCAATAATAGGTTGTTTATCTTTCCTTGCAGACAGACGCCGACCAGATATTTCTTTTTCAGTAAACACAATGGCTCAATTCTGTAATGGATACACATATCAACATTGGAAAATCGTTGTAGATTTAATGAATTATGTCTTTAGGACAAAACATTATAAAATAAATCTAACAAATGTTAATAGAGGCATCTTAAATGCATATTCTGATGCAAACTGGGGAAGTCATTTGACCAATAGACACTCTACAAGTGGATACATTCTATATTTAGATGATACCCCATTTACATGGAAATCAAGAAAACAAAAGTGTATTGCATTAAGTTCTATGGAATCCGAATTTATAGCCTTAACTGAAAGTGTAAAAGAAACAATATGGTATTTTAATATATTAAAAGAAATAGACGTACTACCTAATGTGGGAAAACCTATTCAATTCTGTGACAATCAGTCAGTTATATATTTCTGTAAGAATAGTGTAGAAAATATAAAAACCAAGCATATTGATATCTCTCTCTCAGACTACAATTCATTAGAAAACTTGTTGAAGAAGAAGAATTCACTTTAAAATTTGTTAATAGTAATTTAAACTTAGCTGACTTCCTAACTAAACCTTTATCCAAAGAGAAACTAAGTCGTTTCATAGAGAGACTGTTTTGGAGATGAACTGTCTACAAATTAATCCAAGACTCATCTTCAGACAAGACTGGACCCGAAGCAGGAGGGAGTGTGAAGTCCACTACTTGTTCAAGTCAACAAGGGACTCTGCATAATCTGTAAATTCCTTCACTGCTCTGTGCTATTTATCTCATTCTGTCTCTTTATAATTTTGTGTAGCTATCATGTTGTAAATCAGGGGAAATGATCATGGGGCCG
Organism: Cordylochernes scorpioides; assembly: GCA_030710605.1. Classification (NCBI taxonomy): domain Eukaryota; kingdom Metazoa; phylum Arthropoda; class Arachnida; order Pseudoscorpiones; family Chernetidae; genus Cordylochernes; species Cordylochernes scorpioides. Next base: position 55,250,954 of record CP092881.1, read on the forward strand.
ATTGTTGCAGCTGATCATTTTTTCTATAAATATAATATACTATGTTGTTTGTAAATTTGATTATTTAAATAATTTGTATTTTTTTAAATATTTAATTATAAATGAATTTTTGTAAATATATATATATGTAAATTTTTGTGTAAAAAAATTAATTAATAATAGAAAATTTGCATATGGTTTTTTGTTCATTAAAAAGTAGAAAATATTTTAAGAAAGGTGTGTGTGCCTTCTGTCCTTCCTTCCACCCAACACCTAGATTTATTTAACTGGCAAGTTTCACAATGTTTGGCGGGGGGTCGGTGGAAGGCTGGTTAAACCGTTTGGTTTACGACCACTACAACCCGGGTTCGAACCCCGCATTGGACACTTTTTTCTGTTTAAAAAAAAAAATGCTCCAATGGCCCCCCGATTCTTGCAAAAGTCCAACCCCACCAGCGAGTGCAAGTAACCAAACGGGGCTCTGGCACATTTGTAAGTGCAAAGTCGAACTGCTTTCACATGTGTAGACATGTGGTGCGCTTACAGTAAAAAGCAGTCGCTAACTACCCACCATGATTATCATAGCCTGTACCACGTGTACTAGGGATAAGCAAAAAAAAAAAAAAACAATGTTTGGCGTAATTAGCAATATCCCTAGTCATATGTGGCCAATAATAGTGTGGATAAATTATTTTAGTCATTTGAGTTGTTCCAATATGTCCATGCTTTGTATGTACTTTGCTTAATATTCTTTGTCTTAGTGTCTGTGGTGCATAAGCTCTTTTAAAACCCTTTTTGTTAATCATATAAAGACCATTTTGTGTTTTAATTTTAGCACTACTAATTTGTTCAGTTGATTGGTGTTCTTTTAACTCATTATATGTTAGGTAAAATGAGACAGGTGCTCTTGACAGCATGTCTGCTTCTATATTATTTAATCCTTTAATATGTTTTATGTCAAAGCTATATTAAGATAGAATTAAGGACCATCTAATTTTTTACATTTTTGATCCATTTTAAAGGTAAGTGATCTGTGTGCAAGGTAAAATGTATGTTGTGTAGATATGTGTGAAACCTTTGTACTTAATTAATGATAGCTAGTGTTATAATTTCTGAGGTAGTATAATTCTGTTCATATGGGTGAAGTTTTCTTGAAAAATAACCTCTGAGGTGTAAAATGCCTTGTTCATCCGGTTGTTTAAGAACTCCTGCTACTCCTAGACTTGACGCGTCTGTGAATAAATGGCATGGTTTTGATGGGTCATAAATATATAGTACAGGTTGTGATATGAGTGAATTTTTAAGTGTTTGGAAGGCTTGTTCATGTTTCGCACTCCATAACCGAGGAGCATTTTTAAACAAAAGTTCATTCAAAGGTGCCCTAATTTGCGCATAATGGGGAATAAATTTATTATTTATATTGATTGTACCTAAAAATATTTGTAAGGTTTTAATATTATATGGTCTATTTAATTTTAAAATTGCTTCAATATTTGTGTTATTTGGTATATATTTTCCAGAGTTAATAGTATACCCTAAGAATTGTATTTCTTTTTGTAAAAAATTGCATTTATTGAGAGTGAGTTTTATATTCTCTTGTTCGAATATACTTAATATATCATCTAAATGTTTAATGTGTTCCTCATAAGTTTCGGAGTGTATAATAATATCATCAAAATAATTTAAGGCATAGTTTATGTTATGTTTAGTGAAAACTGACTTCATAATCCTTTCAAATTGTGAAGGTGAATTTTTTAGACCATATGGAATTCTATTCAATTCATAACATCTTAATTGTGTTACAAATGAAGTTTTATGTCTATCTTTTTCATCTATGGGTATATGCCAGTATGCACTTTTAACATCTAGAATAGTATATATTTTTGACTTGATAACCTATCTATAATTTGCTCTATAAGTGGAATTGGGGTATGTTCTGGGACTGTTTTTTGATTAAGTTTTCTATAATCTATACAGAGTCTTGTGGGGTGATTTGGGGCATCAGATTTTTATTCACTAATAATGCAGGAGAACTATAGGGGCTAGATGAGGGTCTAATAATATCATATTTTAATAAATCAGTTATTTGTTTTTGTATTTAAGCATTATTGTAAAAAGATGTCCTATATGGCTGTTGCGCTATGGGAATATTATCTAAAAGAGATATGCAAATTGGGTTAGTTCTTATGTATCCTATATCAAAATTGTGTTTAGAGAAAACATTCTTATATTTATGCAATACATCTGAAATTGTTTGATTAGATAAATTTAGATTAATATCTACTTTACTAAAGTCTAAATATGAATTATAATTTGTTATAGGGCACGGTTGTCGCATACTGTGATATGAGTTAGAATCGATAATGGGATTTGAGAAGTAGGATCTATAAGTTTAACATAGTAGTTGGTATATCAAAAGAATTGAAATTACACAATGGGTTAATATTTAAAAGAGAGGAATTTTTAACATAGTATGGGTCTGGAATACATAGGGTTGTAGCATATGACTTCTGATCATCAGTTTTTGGATTAAAAGAATACAAGAATTTATATGATAAGGCACAATTTGAATTATAGATTATAAACACAAGGTAATAAGACCAATTTTCTCCATTTTAATTGTACTTAGAACAAATAATAATTAAGCTTTTAAAAAAATTTCCGTCTACACTAATAGAAACTAATAAATTCAATATTCTGAAACACCAATACCATACCTTTATTTCTGTATTTTCTCTAATTCTTACTTTGTTTGATCCTTTAAATTGATACAATAACTTTAGAATATTTTTTCTCTCATTATAGCATACATATCAATTATCTATGCTTGTTCAATCTTTATAAAGGGGGGTATAGAGAATGAACAATCAATCTAATTGATATGAAGCACTAAAACTTAAATTCCTTTTTTTTTTTTGCTTATCCCTAGTACACGTGGTACAGGCCATGATAATCATGGTGGGTAGTTAGCGACTGCTTTTTTACTGTAAGCGCACCACATGTCTACACATGTGAAAGCAGTTCGACTTTGCACTTACAAATGTGCCAGAGCCCCGTTTGGTTACTTGCACTCGCTGGTGGGGTTGGACTTTTGCAAGAATCGGGGGGCCATTGGAGCATTTTTTTTTTTTTAAACATAAAAAGTGTCCAATGCGGGAATCGAACCCGGGTCGTAGTGGTCGAAACCAAACGGTTTAACCAGCCTTCCACCGACCCCCACTTAAATTCCTAAACTTTCTTATTTAGTAGAAATAACAGGTACTGGTCCACATATATAATACTTATATTGAAAAAGTATAATTAGGACTACATATAGAATATACGGAACCGTTAGGACTGATCCATGTAGATTGATGATGTGAGTTATTATGGGGCAGCATTTTTACCATCTTCAGACAAGAGATTTATTTCTTTGTCTGATGAAGCTGACTTTTCCATTTATGGTATGACGCACACTGTTAATTTATTTGAATTTAATCGTATATTCTTGTAGTTCTAATTATTCTTTATTCTCTCGTACTTCTAATATCTTATTATTTTCCTGCAGTCCTTTTATTTAGAGTGTATAAACACAATTTGGATTATAATTTTAACCTACCAACATCAGACAAAGTTAATTTTTCTATGTTCTTTGATGTTAGATTTTCCTGTTCCCTTGTCGACGCACATTGCTAAAGGCTTGGAATATGATCATAGTTTCCTGTATTTGTAATAATCTATTAACTGTATTACTAAACTCTTATCAGTATCTTACAGTCCTAATATCCGAAAAGAATAAAAATACAATTTGATTTATAGTTTAACACTAAGGGAAAAGTATGTCTCAATCTGATTATGTTTGGGGAACTGAAGGATCCAGCCCTAGGCCTATTGAAGAATACTTCTCTTTATCATTTTTATCACACACTGTTGATCTATTTGAAATGAGTCATATTATCTAATATTTCTAGTAATTTATTATCACCCTCCTGTATTTCCAATAAAAAAAGAAAACATTTTTTTCTTCCTTCCTCACTCCTTTTCTAATACGTAGAGTGAATAAGAACATGCTAGATTATAAATAGTAATTACAGTATAGGTAGACTTGATCCTATACAAAGTTTCTTTGGTTCTTTTTGTTTTGAATCTATTGAAGTTACCTCAATTAGACAAACGATTCAATCCCTGGTCTGTCGACACTAACTTTTGATTTGAGGGGATCAAGACGTATTAACATATAGTTCTAAGAATTTATCATTTTTTATAGTTTAAAAAATCTTGTAGAGAAAAAGTACATCTTGGATTATAGTTTTGAACTACGTAAATATAAGTTTGGATACGATTAAGTTGATAATATCAGCCCTCTCAAAGACAGGTTAATTGAAATTATCAGGCAAAGGATTTAGTTCTTTGATCTAATAAATTTAGCTTCCCCGCTCCCATATTGACACACACAATTTTTAATTTGATTGTATTATAAAAAATATCCTTTTCTTATAGTTCTAATATCTTATATTCTTCCCCAGTTTTAACTTCTAAAATGAAAAAACACTTTTTTAAATTAGGTTTTAAAATTCAGAAAATGATACTTGTGCTCAGTTTCATTAGTTGATTTGTGTTGTATCTTCAGCTTAGCTATTACCCATTTCTATTCCTACCTAAATTTACTTTCTATTTGGTCGAAGAGGTATGGTTTAGCAGTAATGAAGGTAGGGCTGAAACTGCTGCTTAGGTCTTCATCTGAAGAGGCCCGCCTGAGTACCATCCTCTTTCCATCTGGTCTAACCTTTATGGTTTTCATTTGGTCTAACCTTTAAGGTTTTCATTCTTCCTAATTGGTTAATTAAATTAATATACTATCTTATATCGTGTCCTCCAGTTTTACACTATTTTTTAATATTTGTCTTTAAAATAAGCTTATAAAAAAATTCACAAAAAATTAATTAATTAAAAAATCAATCTTCTTTCATCAAGAGAGAAAATAGGGCAAAAAATACTTCTCTTTCTCTAATTAGCTTAATTTTATATTTGGAAAATTGTTATCATGGTTCTGTCTTTTCTCTTTTCTATAAAACTTTCTCTTCGCTTATTCCTTTTTTTTTTACCCAGCCCATGACGTTTAACCACTGAAGCTTTGCTGAAGTTACTTTTTTTTTATTCTACTATATTCTAACTAATTATTTATTACAAAAAATTAAAAACAAACCTCACATGTTTACACTAAATAACAGACTTTATAAATCTTGAAATTCTCATAACGATACTATTTGATACAGAATTAGCTTGCTGTTCTGACTCAAAATTAATTCAAAATCTGTAGTTCTTATTATTTTACTTTTCTTTTTTCCAAAAATAAAAAAAATACTATTAATATATATATATATATGGGATGGTTGCGTGAGTGGTGGTGTGGCTTGTAAAAAGGCCGCAGATAAAATTATAATTAAAATTAATTTATTTAAAGCCAGAAATATATAAAGAGAAAATAAGTAACGGTTGAAGTAACGGCCGTTGGGAGCAGGCCTTTTTGTTTACCGCGCCAGTCGCAAGAAAGTTCCAGATAACGCCTGCGCATGCGTAGTGACGTGTTCTCCCAGCACGTGCTTGCCGAGGCATAGTGGGGCCATCACTTTATTGCCTGTAGTATGTGTATTGAAGCTTTGTCCCAGTTCGCGCTCGCTGAAACAAAGTGTGGTCGCCACACTACTCCCCCTCCAGTAGGATCCTTAAAGATCCTATGTAGTTGTAGAGGGAACTCTTGGTAGGGTGCCTTGTTGGGTTGGGATCTAGTCTTGGGAGCTTGAGGGAGACACCTGTCCTTTTTAAATGTCGGCCTGATGTAATGGGTGGCGACCATCTTGTTAGCTTGCAGGGACACGATGGGTTGCTCAGCGATAGGTATAGTCACCGTGAGTACCAGAGGAGCTATTGGTATTGGGGAAGTAGTGACTCTTGCTTCAATGGGAAGTGATGACTGTTGGAGAGTGTTTTGAGGTTGGAGATGTTGTAGTACCGAAGTTTGGGTGGGCTGCAAGTGGAGAGGAGTCCTTTCAGCTGCGTTATTGGTTTCTTTCAAGAAGAGTGGATGTTTCTGCTCGCAGGATGGAGGCAAGGGCTCTTCGTGAGGCGGCGGCTGCTGAGGCAAGGGATTGTCACTGTGCACTGGGGTGAAGAAAACAGTTGCAGAGGGGCAGGAGATGGTGTTTGAAGGAGGGTTGGAGCTGAACGATGAGGAGTCCAGGGATAAAGAGTCACTCAGAGGGCTGGTGGGAGAAGGCAAGATGGAGCTTGAGTTAGTGTATTCAACGTTCTGGACTGTAGTCACTGGGGCAGTTGTTGTGACATTCATGTCACGGGAAAAAGCCGTCTGTTCCAGGTGTTGGAGGCTATTGGAGGTGGGAGTACAGGGACCACCGTGCTGAGATGGAGGTGTTTTGGACAATTCAACCAGGATAATCGAGGGTCTCTGATTAGCAATGGGTTTAGTTTCTGAGACTTGAGCTGTTCGTACCTGGCGTGACCGGCCAAATCGCTGGAGAAGCCGTTCTTTGAGCGCCGCATATTTTCCTGAAACTTGTGGGTTCTCTACAATGTCATAGACACAGATGAGAGCTAGTCTATCTAAATTGACGATCGTTGCGTTATACTTGAAATCATCGTCGCTGGCGATGTTTGCGAAAATAAAGGCAGCTTCCAGTTGGCTGAGCCACAATGGAATATCGTTTGGCAAGAAGAGTGGAGCTCGAAAATCAATCTTGATATTTGAGATGGGGTGAGTTCAATCGTGAATGTTTGAGCTTCCATGATTTGCCCTTGACGTTGGCCGTTAATTCTTTATTCGAGTCGTCCGGCTCATCAATTTTTGTGGGATGGTTGCGTGAGTGGTGGTGTGGCTTGTAAAAAGGCCGCAGATAAAATTATAATTAAAATTAATTTATTTAAAGCCAGAAATATATAAAGAGAAAATAAGTAACGGTTGAAGTAACGGCCGTTGGGAGCAGGCCTTTTTGTTTACCGCGCCAGTCGCTAGAAAGTTCCGGATAACGCCCGCGCATGCGTAGTGATTGTTCTCCCAGCACATGCTTGCCGAGGCATAGTGGGGCCGTCACTTTATTGCCCGTAGTATGTGTATTGGAACTTTGTCCCAGTTCTCGCTCGCTGAAGCAAAGTGTGGTCGGCATATATTTCTATATATATATACATATATGTCGTAAACCCGGGTAAGACAACAAGTGAGTTGAAAGCAGTCAGGGTTGAGTGGCAAGGCGTGCAGAGTGGGAAGTCCGCACGGGACAGTAAGGACAAAGTTTGGGATCAAAAGACGCTCTCCCAGTACGTCTCAAGTGGCACGAGAACCAGGGGAAAGTTGGGGATTAACAGAGGAAAGCTCGGCGTCCTGCATGAAGCCGCGGGAGCAGAGAGGAGCCAAAACGGCGGTCATGAGGGCCGCCGTGAGATGATAACGGACCTAGTACTGAGCGGGCCTGTCCGAAATATCCACTGTAACCTAACTCCTACATCCGGACCAACACCCCTTTTTGTCCCTCTCTGGATCCCCTGGGTGTTGATGCTCATTGGTCTGTCTTATGTGGGTCATCCTCCCCTCCCCTGGGGTCCGGTGGCAAACTGATGTCACTTTGAGACAACTAGAAAAGACGTCATACTTTATTGCTTACATATCTTTGTTTAAATTATGATAGAATGTGCCCTCGGTGAGAAAGGTTTGATTAGGGGAGTGAAATAAAATGGAGTGAAAAGCTAGCAAACCTATTAAAAGGGAAATAATTTGAGGCACAAATTAGTTACTAGCATAAAAATAAAGATAAAGGGGAGTAATGGTTACACACTGATATAATATTATAAAAATACAAAAAAATATATAAGGAAGAATAAATTTAAAGTAAACACACACAATAGCGAGGGTAAATATTTGGGGAAGTTAGGTATACTATTTACAGTTTTTTGCTACTTAAGGTGCCATGAGTATTTACAACATAGTTTCAGGGATGTAATACAAGAACGAGGAGAAGTAGAGATGATAAAAGTAATATAAAATATAAAAGAAATTTGACTTAAGCAATAAGTTAGGCAGTGACGCAGTGAAGGGTAAAGGAAGAGGGTCTGAATTGGTTTCTGCAAAGGACATCTCAGGAGTCCTGCCCTGCAATACGAGCTTAGAAGCGAAGTATTGTTTTCAGGGTTCAGCAATCTCAAGATGCCCTGTAAGTAGCATTAGATCAGATAGGCAAAAGGCGTGAAGCTCAAAGGAGAGGTAGGTAATGGGAAAATATGGGAAAGAAAAGCTGGCTGAGAGAGGTTAAAAAGAGATGGGGGCTCAAGAGCTGCGCTGCTGTCGGTGATTGAGCTCGACCAGATGAAAAATAAAAGTAAAAGAAAAATGAGTGGGGCGCATCATGCTGATGATGGCGATGGGTCGAGCGTGAGAAAAAAAAATCTCGCTGGTTACCCAAGCTCTCCGTGTGGAGTTAACATGGGAAGGAAGAGTGTACCAGGTCAATGAATCATTAAAAAAAAAATTGTTGACGAGCAGGAGTCTCAGGAACCGTTGGAGAGGTTAGAGGATGGAGGTAGATTGTGAAAACAGGGTTCGACTGTTGCCATTGATTGATTGAACCCGGGTTTGAGGAAAAAAGAATGAAATGAAGAATGCTGGGACAGTGACCCGGGTGTAAAAAAAAAAAATAATAATAAGCCATGGTTTTCCTGAACACACCATCAGGATGGGATGGCGAGGAAGGAGTAGTCAACTGGGGCAAATCAATAACAACAAAAAAAGTCGGTGAACAGGAACTCTGCGATGGACGAGGGGTGGTTAAAATGAAGGCATAGAAGGCCTAAGGAAAAGGATCAAGAGACGAGAGAAGTATGGAAGGCAGAGTTGGAAGGATCAAGATATGAGAAGGGACAGTTGGTAGAAAGGCGTCACTGTTAAAACAAAATTTTAAAGTAATATTACCTTAGACGTAGGCTATGGAAAATTAAAACAAATGATGTCAAAGAATATAAGGTATCAGATGATGTTTATATAGGTTGGCTAATGGTTTTAGCTGTTTAGGGATGGAAGGAAAAGAAGTATCATAATGTAAAATAAATATCCAAAATTATGGATTGATTCTTCAATATAAAATGGCACACATCAAGGATCGTAAAAATATAAATGAATAAGATTAAAAAATATAGTAAGTATTTAGGTTAGTTTGTTCCCCACGTGATGCAATGCTTATAAACACAAATTAGACAACGTTTGGAAAATTCAAACGTGGTAAATAAAGAATTTAGAAGTTAAAATTTTTGAAAGATTAAAATTTGTGAAGATGATTAGGGGAAGATAAAGGTATTCATTATTGGAAGTATCGAAAGTTGTACGCAGAAGAGAGATCCTAGTAAAGGACGAGAATTGTCACTAAGTTAAAACGAGGTCAAACTTGGGGCAATCAAACCAGGGTGTAGGGTGTAATGACGGCTAAAAATAGTGCCGAGGGGGCGCGGGTGATATCTGACCTCTTCGTTCTCCCACTTATCTGAAGATTTCTAACATGGGTTTCTAGCTGAATAGACTTGGACTTATGTGACTAAAGGTGTTTGCATTGCGGACGGCCACATATATAAATATAAAATTTTGAGCAGATAAGCAAATAAAATCACACGTTTATAAATGTAAGGATTTGAATCACTATATACAGCATAATAAATTGAAATGCCATTATGGTTTGTTTTTATTTTTTCATAATTATAATTTCAGAGACGTCTCACATGGCGAGAGAGAGAAAAAGGAAAACTAACTTATCAAAAGTAGTAAAATGTTACAAGTAAACTTATAATGGATATCTGAAGGTTTAGAGTGACGCAGTGGTAAAAAGAGAGGAAGTCTGAGTTGATTTTTGCAATGGCGTTCGCCAATGTAATACGTGCCTGTGAAAGTGAGGTATTGTTTTCATTGACCGAACTCCCAAGACGTTCCATAATCAACATTAGATCAGACAGGGGAGGTAGGTAAGTTGAAAGTGGAGGAATGGGAAAGGTGGAGTCAAGAGTTGCTCTGTTGCCACTGATGATTGAGCTCGGATGAAAATGAAAAAAATAGTAATAAAATGGTAAAAATGATGGTTGTAAGGATGATCTGAGCGTTGAGAAAAAAAAAAAAAAAAAACTCGAACTGGTCGCCTGAGCTCACTGTTGGGAAATGTACAGCGAGGAAGGTAGAGCCAGCTGGTTGTGTGAATAAAATAAAAAATAAATAAATAAATAAAAGTTTGTTTGGCGAGCAGGAGACTCTTGACCGCGGGAAATATGAAAGGTGAGGATTGTGGAAGGTAAAGGGTACTGTTGCCATTGATGATTGAATAACCCGACATGGTTGAATGTAATGAATGATGTTGTTGGGTGATGGATAAAAAAAAAAGAAGAAATAATCTTTGGATTTCCTGAATTCGTTATCGGGAATTGTATACCGAGGAAGGATGGTCCAATAGATGAATTAATAATATATATATAAAAAAAAAGGGTGGCAACAGGAACCCTATCGGAGACTATGAGGTTGGGAGGAAAAGGATTAAGGAGGTATGAGTAAGTGATATAGGATGGGAAGATAGGATTGGTAGAGAGAGAAAGAGAGAGGCGTCAATATGAAAAAAAAATCTAATAAAAATAATGATATCAGAAATAAGACGATCTTAAGGTATTTAAAAAAATATATAAATGTTATAAAAAACTCAAATGATGTTTAAAAAGCTTGAATTTGTAAAGTTTTAGAATCTATATATGATGACAGATGAAAAAAATAGTCAAATAGTAATAATTCAAATGATTGCTGATGGTTGAATATTCTAAGATATAATGACTAATGACAATAATATCTATATAATAATGTTGGCTTGGATAGTTTATAATGGCTGCGTGTGTTGGGGTAAAGGCGTACTGGGATGATCGGCGGTGGTGGAACAAAATTGGAAAAGTCAACATGGCCGCCGTATTTGTTTTTCTTTGCTCGAGCTTCTTTCGAGAAAAAGGGGCTCACCTTTGAGGAGCTCGTGGAGCCGTCACTTCTTTGAGGGTCTTGGTCACTCAGTCTATCAAGGTGTCCACGCTGGGCCAGATGAAAGTGGCGGGCACCTCAGAAGCGTTCACCTAGTGTTCCCCGTCTTCGTCCATAGTCCTTTGTCCACTATCCGCCCTCATAATCCTGTCGACTTATACGGGTCTACTGTCGTAAACCCGGGTAAGACAACAAGTGAGTTGGAAGCAGTCGGGGTTGAGTGGCAAGGCGTGCAGAGTGGGAAGTCCGCACGGGACAGTAAGGACAAAGTTTGGGATCAAAAGACGCTCTCCCAGTACGTCTCAAGTGGCACCAGAACCAGTGGAAAGTTGGGGATTAACAGAGGAAAGCTCGGCGTCCTGCATGAAGCCGCGGGAGCAGAGAGGAGCCAAAATGGCGGCCACGAAGGCCGCCGTGAGATGATAACGGAACTAGTACTGAGCGGGCCTGTCTGAAATATCCACTGTAACCTAATTCCTACATCTGGACCAACGCCCCTTTTTGTCCCTCTCTGGATCCCCCAGGTGTTGATGCTCATTGGTCAGTCTTATGTGGGTCATCCTCCCCTCCCCTGGGGTCCGGTGGCAAACTGGTGTCACTTTGAGACGACTAGAAAATAAGTCATACTTTATTGCTTACATATCTTTGTTTAAATTACGATATTTATATATATATATATTAAAAATAAAAAAGGCATCTCCTGACCACGAGCACATGTGCTTTTCTGATGGCAGAGCGCCATCTAGTGGAGCAAAAATAAACTAAACGTTTATTTAGCTTGCTCCATGATATTTGGCCAACCCAATTTCTTGACAAATCAAGAAAAGCCATCCATGAACGCGTTTCGCGTTGTTGGCGCTCGTCAGCGTGGAGTAGGCTGTAACCATTGCGACCAAAAATATTTTTGGTCCCAGAGGCTTCCCGAGAAATCAAGAAATGGGTATTTAAGGCCAAATTTGCGTAAAGACGCTTAACACATGAAAAACCATAGAAAAAAATAAAAGATAAGTGGGTCAGGTGTTGATATTAAAAATAAAAAAGGCATCTCCTGACCACGAGCACATGTACTTTTTATTTTTAATATCAACACCTGACCCACTTATCTTTTATTTTTTCTATTGTATTTTCATGTGTTAAGCGTCTTTACGCAAATTTGACCTTAAATACCCATTTATTGATTTCTCGGGAAGCCTCTGGGACCAAAAATCTTTTTGGTCGCATTGGTTACAGCCTACTCCACGCAGACGAGCGCCAACAGCACGAAACGCGTTCGTGGATGGCTTTTCTTGATTTGTCAAGAAATTGGGTTGGCCAAATATCACGGAGCAAGCTAAATAAACGTTTAGTTTATTTTTGCTCCACTAGATGGCGCTCTGCCATCTAAAAAGCACATGTTTTCGTGGTCAGGAGATGCCTTTTTTATTTTTAATATCAACACCTGACTCACTTATTTTTTTCTATTGTTTTTTCATATATTTATATATAATATATGGGACTTTTGGGGTGATGGTTGTTGGATTGGTTGTTTGTCGAGTGATTGATGGTTGGTAAGACCCTGTTGACTTACTTGGTGGTTGATGTGGGCGCAGTCGTTTGGCTGAATTAGTAAGGTGTTTTCACAGGGGAAAATAACGAGGACACAGCATTGAGAAAATAGGCCAGCGATCAAGGGAGAGAGGGGTGAGATTATTGACGTATTTGACTAATGTCTATGGCTGTTCACATATTGAACATTGGACTTATCTGGGAGCTGAGAAGATGGTGGCGAGTTCCAACTGTCTGCGATGGTGTCGAGCTCCTAACTGTTCTCGATGCTGTCCAGGTCCTGACTAACTAACTTGAGTCCGAGATTTAACTCGTTAACTCCTCAGGGCTCTCATTGGATGATAGTCGTGTCGTCGCCGTCTCTGATTGGATCTTAGCTAGCCCTGCTGGACTCTGATTGGATCTTAGCTAGTCCTTTGTCTTTGTCATGTTTTAACATGCTCCCGGAAGACGAAGGTTCTTGATTAGTTGAAGGTTTTTGCTTCCTGGATAATGAAAGCTTGCTAATGATTGTTCCTTCTCTGATGGCCTTTCTCTCCAGATTCACTAGGCCTAACCTTTATTAAAATCTTTAGATCATACATTGCATACATATTGTGGTGGGGTTACATCTAGTTATATACAAATTATGACATATATATAATTAAAAAGGCATATATTGGATCAAAATATCACTTATTTTACCAATATTTTCAGTTGGCTGAACGCCAACCTTCAGCCAACTGAAATATTGGTAAAATAAATGATATTTTGATTCAATATATGCCTTTTTAATTAAAGATTTATTTATGGATTGCTCTATTTTCAAAAAAAAAAAAATATATGTGATAAGGTCCTGTCGACTCTTCTGTGATGAGGTCCTGTCGACTCTTCTATGATAAGAGTCCTGTCGACTTATCTGTGATGTGGTATCCTGTCGACTCTCGCTATAAGCTGTGGCAACCGAGGGTCAAGCCTGTAGTAACTAAGAGGGACAGTCAGGGCGTGGATAGTTTTCCAGTACCCCTCTGCACTTTGGAAGACCTTTAACAGTTTTCACAGAGTACAGGCAGTCGTGGTCGAGGCAGAGTGGAAAGCTTGGGAATGTCCACACACAAAAAACGAAGAGACACAGTTGTAGTAGGAAAGTTCCATGAACAGATAAAAGTCGAGCTAAGAGCAAGATGGAGATATAGAGTTCTTACTGTTTTACATGGCGATGATGTGGACCTGGCTAAGACCGACAAGGGCTCACGCCGACGGTGGAGTGACTAACTATATAGGGCTAAAACCGAGGTTTTTATATATACCATTCCCGAGGAGGGGGGGTGTTAGACTTTGAACGTCTGCGGCATTCTGTACCCTTTGACCTCAATGGCAACGACTCACTAAATTCCTCTTTAGGGTTTTTATCTCGACCTCTTTCTTCGACGTTTTTGAACTTCTCCATCTTGCTTTAACTCAGTTCTTAATCTATTACATAGTTTTATTTATTCATCCTCAGTTTGTACAAAGTACATTACAAATGGTGATGCAATGACACATGTCAATCATGCGTATAATTATTTATAGATGTATTTCTATATACAACATGACAATCTTGTTATAAGTAGTATACAATATAGGGTTGTTGGTTTAATTACCATATATATATATATTACTTTTTTAGGTGTCTACATTTGGAGGCAAGTGCGCTCAATGGCTATCTAGAAAGGTGGTCTTTCCGCTCGACCGAAGGTGTGGAAGATGAACTTCCAGGCCTCTCTTGTGAATTGGAACAAGTTCTCGGACCATCGAGAGATGCCTGTATGGAAGAAATTTCAGCGGGCGATTTGACGCATGCGGAATTCCATTTTTCGAGGTAAGAAGAAGTAATAATTAATATAAATTATATACTTAATATATATTTATGTTTTCAGCCTAGAGGAAAAACTCGACAGCTTCGAAGCAGATATCATCGACATTCTGCAACAGGCCATGCAGCGACATACTCCCATCCGGTTTTTTCTACAAACGGAAGTGGAACTTATCAAGATGAATGAAGCTTCAAGTCGGCGAGCCCATTTTGTTTCCAAATGTCAGCGTGTGTTTACCCCATCAATCTTGAATACATTAGTTAAAGAATCCCTAAGCCAAATTTACAATAGACTATTAACATACAATAAAGAAGGGTCATCTTTTATATTTTCAAAATTATTAGAAATTAATTTAAATATAGGGAGATATACTCCGATGTATGCTGGGTGTCGAGGTGTAAAACCACCGGCTTTTATCGTGAATAGAAGGGCATTACTTAGCATAAATGCACCCGATGACATGTGTTTTTATTACTCTATCCTTGCCGCCTTATACCCAGTATCTAGCAATCCTCACCGTTCTAGGCACTACGAACCTTTTCTTTCTAACCTCATAGGCGTTATACCAGCTCCAATGCCACTCGAACGCATTAAACATTTTGAGGAACTAAATTCTCTCGCGATCAATGTTTATAGTGTAGAGGAAAAAGAAATCTTCCCCCTCCAGCTTTCCAAAAATGTAGATAGCAGAGAAATAAATTTATTTATATATAAAAGTCATTATTTTCTAATTAGGCACTTCAATCGTCTTTTTGACTCAAGATCGCGCTACGTTTGTCACTATTGTCTGTATTCTTTCAAATCAAAAGAATTGGTAATGGAACATGAAAAAACATGTAGGGTTCACGGAGCTCAACGTGTCAAATATCCAAAAGAAGGTTCTAAGCTTTCATTTTCCAAATTTGATAGTAATTTCAAGCAGACCATCGCTATATATGCAGATTTCGAAGCCATTTTACAGCCCAACTCCAACCCTTCCAAATACTCTGCCCACGTACCGTGTTCGTATTGCTATATCGTGGTAGATCCGGAGTCGAATATCGTCCACAAAGAAATTTATCGCGGCGAGAATCCGGCGGAAAAGTTCTTGTTGAGTTTATTTTCAACAGTTTCAAAGTTAAAAGAACGCCTCAGAAATTATCCTTCCGTCGATATGAACGAGCAACAAAAAATTGACTTTTTAAACTCGCAAACTTGCCACATCTGTAGAAAACGATTGGCCATTGAGACAAAAGTAATCGATTATTGTCATTGGAGTGGTCGGTATAGAGGGGCCGCCCACAAGATCTGTAATTTAAATTACCACAATAATTCAAAATTTCGATGCTTATTACATGGAGCAAAGAACTACGACAACCATTTTTTAATTAAAGCCATCCGTCATGTGCCTCATAAACGTCTTACAATTATTCCTATGAATATGGGAAAATATTCGGTCATTCTGGTAGATGATGTCATTTTTTTGGATTCATTCCAATTTCTATCCGCATCGTTGAATACTCTTAGTTCAAATTTACCGCTAGATGGGTTCAAGGTTCTTTCCCAATGTTTTCCGTATAATACCGATCTGCTTTGTCGTAAAGGCGTCTATCCTTACGAGTACATGACGGATAGTTCAAAATTTTCAGAAACAAGCCTCCCTCCCATTGAAGCTTTTTCCAGCAAACTTTTAAATGAAACCTGCTCCAACGAATCGTATGCTTTCGCGCAACAAGTATGGGAGGAACTTAACTGTACAACGCTCGGAGACTACCACGATATATATTTAATTGGCGACGTGGCTATTCTAGCCGATATTTTTCAATATTTCAGAGACCTCTGTCTAAGACACTATCAGCTGGACCCAATTTTAAATTTTTCTTCTCCGTCTCTTTCTCTTGACGCAGCACTAAAAATGACATATGTTTCGTTAGATCTAATAAGTGATCCTGACATGTATCTGACGTGCGAGCAAATTCGCGGAGGGGTCTCCATGATATCAAAGCGATATGCCAAAGCAAACAATCCTTTTATGGGAGATGAATTTGACTTGAGTAAAGATACATCATACCTTTTTTATACAGATTGCAATAATTTATACGGATGGAGTATGAGTCAACCTCTTCCAACTGGCGGGTTTCGGTGGCTGACTTCCGAAGAATGCAACCAAATCGATATTTTAGTTCTTCAGGACGACAGTCCGATCGGTTATATATTTGTCGTCGATCTTTGCTATCCCGATCACCTCCACGATTCGCACAATGATTTCCCCCTCGTTCCAGAACGTTTACAAATTGTAGAATCCATGTTGAGCGATTTTCAAAGGTCTCTTCCACACACCATCGCTTCCTCGATCAAACTCTGTCCCAATTTTTTCCCCAAATTTTCCTA
Organism: Cordylochernes scorpioides; assembly: GCA_030710605.1. Classification (NCBI taxonomy): domain Eukaryota; kingdom Metazoa; phylum Arthropoda; class Arachnida; order Pseudoscorpiones; family Chernetidae; genus Cordylochernes; species Cordylochernes scorpioides. Next base: position 55,267,718 of record CP092881.1, read on the forward strand.
TGCGGTTCATTACAGAACTTTGAAATTCTACCTTAGTCAGGGACTAATACTAACAAAAATTCATAAAATTCTTTCGTTTAACCAGAGTCCCTGGCTGAAACCCTATATAGATTTTAACACAGATCAACGTAAACAAGCCAAGTCCGAATTTGAGAAGAGGTGCTGGAAGTTGCTTAACAATAGTGTCTACGGCAAAATCATAGAAAATCTAAGGAAAAGGGTTCGAGTAGAAGTTGTAACAGAGTCGGAAAGAGCCGCAAAACTTATGGCAAAACCCACTCTCGATAGTTTTCATATTATAGAAGAAGATTTGGTTATTCTTAAAATGAAAAAAAGAAATCTGACTCTCAACAAGCCAGTCTATCTTGGTTTTACTATATTAGAACTTTCTAAACTAAAAAAATATCAATTCCATTATTCTACTATGCTTCCTTTATTCAAATCTCCGTCCTTCAAAATAAGTCTATGCTTCACCGATACTGATAGTTTTCTCTATCATATAACTACTCCACCTTCTGCCGACCTTTTTTCTATTCTCGATAAAATCCGAGATCAGTTAGACACTTCAGATTATCCTTTAAGCCACCCACTATACTCGCAAGTAAATAAAAAAGTAATAGGCAAGTGGAAAGACGAAATGTGCGGACAAATTATGACAGAATTTGTTGGACTCAAAGCAAAGATGTATAGTTATAGGGTTTTAGGAGGTGACGAGAAAAACGTAGGGAAGGGAGTTAAAAAACATATATTAAAAAATGAATTGATATTTAAAAACTATAAGGACACCCTTGAAACTCACAAACGGCATTTTTTAAATCAAAATCTAATACAATCCTGTAAACACACGCCGTATACAATAGAACAAACAAAGTTGGGCTTAAATGCCTTCGACGACAAGCGTCATTTGTTAGACGATATCAATAGCTTAGCTCATGGACATTATAAAATTTGTTTGTAAATACTCATGGTCACTAGAAAAAATTAAATGAAATTATAACAAACATTATTTAAAATTTGATTATTGTTTGTTTGTAAATAGATTTTAAATACTCATGGTAACGGACATTATACAATTTGTTTGTAAATAGATTTTAAGTACTCATGGTTACTAAAAAAAAAATTAAATGAAATTATTAAAACATTATCTAAAAATAATTATTGATATTGTAAATTCTTTTTAAAAAACATCAAAATAGTGCATATATAAAAAAAAAAAGTTGAATTATAAATACATGCAGTAAAAAAATTTAATCATTGGGAATCGGTCAGCGAACTAGGTTCAATTTTTGTGTCCTTAAATTGTCTTAAGGAAAAAAAATGCTTTATAAAATAAATGATGGCTTCTCTGGCTTCTTTTCAACATATATTTACAAACCGAGAACTCATAATTTATTATTATTCGATGATCATATGAATGAAATTAAATGAAATTAAAAAATAATTGATGACCATAATTGGTCGACATAGATGTCGTTTTTTTATTTTTTTATTTCAGCAACTTTGGAATTTTATAAAGAAAAAACGAATCTTAAAAGAGTTCATTTCTCATCTCGCTGTCAAAGAAACTGGGGTAACCTTTCTGTTGTCTTAGACAACATTTTAAAACAGATACAAGTCAATATAGAGACATTCCAAAGCAGAGGCTCAGGTTTTGCTTTTTCCAAACTCATAGACATTCAGCTACATATAGGAAAATGTGGTACGGGTTTATGCAACTGAGAGAAAACGAAATAATTGAGATTTCGAAAAATCTTTTCAGATGCGAATTGAATGTCAGCTTCCCGAAGTCGAAAATGCAATCTATTTCAAGATTGAAGGATACGAATTAATTCAACTTCCGAGACAGAAAAAAAGTTTTACGACCATGAACCGTCGCTATGGTTTTTTAACAACTGTTCAATATCCCGTTTCGATAAAGATGACTATTGGAGACTTTTCACATTATCTCAAATGTTGTAAGGAATCGCTTTATAAACAAGGAGTCGACTTTGTTGGAAGATCTTATCTTATGTTAAGATTTATTATTTTTTCGTAGATGTGGTATAAATATAAATTCCGCTTAAGAAATCTTTCAGTCATGTCGTCTCAAGATAATATTCAATTTCGTTTACGACATCCGTTCAACGCGTTGGTTGTGGGCGCCTCTCAAGAGGGAAAAACAAGTTTAACAAAACGATTAATTGATTTAATCGAAACCCCTTCCGAGAAAGTTATTTGGTGTTATTTGTCTGTTCAACCGTGGTTTAAAGATTTCCCCTTTGTTTACATAAGCGGCTTACCACCCAATAACTGGGACGCTAACAAGCGCACTTTATTGATTCTCGATGATTTATTTTTAGATATTAATCAAGACATTGTCAAAATATTTTGCATTATACTCATCACCGGAATGCTTCTATTAAAATTTTAGCGCAAGATTTATTTCCGAAAAATCCGCATTTTAGAACCATTTCGTTAAAAACCCATTACATTTTCTTGTTTAGAAACCCTAGAGATGCCCAGCAGGTATATACGCTTGGGCGACAAATGTATCCCTATGATCCAAAATTTTTAGAAGCGGCTCTAAAAATGGCGACGGCAGAGGAATTATATAAATTTATCTGCATAGATTTGAAACCTCAGACGCCTGAGCAATTGAGGATCCGTTCGTATATATTTCCTGGGGAATCTAATTTTATTTATTCACCAAAATGAATCGATTATACAAGCATAGATATTCACTAGTCTCTAGCAAAGATGCGAAATGTGCTAGAGAGAAAAAAATTACTCACTCCAGCCCTGACAGATTGTCTCTGCGAAATAGGTCTCAACATTTTAAAAGGCAATGTTAACCTTTCATCTAAACTCAAAACAAATCCTAGTCGCTATAAAAAGATGAGAACTCTCGCGAACAGAAAGATTTCTCTCGTCAAACGGAGACGTCTACTGACTAATCAGAAGGGAGGTTTTTTGCCTCTTATTTTAGCACCTATTCTGTCGGCCTTGGGATCCTGGATCGGTAAAAAGTTGTAAAAATGGCCGAAAGATTCGCATTTACTAATCTGTCATTATATCCAATTTATACACAAACGTTATCTCTCGAACAAGAGATCGACGCATTATTAACAAAGAAGTCTTTGCCGGACGATCAGAAAGTGAAGCTATTAGCAGAATTAATGCGACGTTATCAACGTTCATTCGACACTCCACCGCCGCCGCAACCTATCGAACCTGTAAATGAACGAAATATAGATGTAGAAATTATCAACTCGGTCCGGGTCACTTCAAAAAAGTATGTAGACATGATTATACAACGTTTAAGATCTACTAACGAAGTGAATTGGAATCAGAATGGTGAAATCATAATTAATAATCAACCTATTCCGCAGCCCAACGTCGTCGATATTTTTACGTTTCTTACGACGCGAAAAAGGAAGTACCTAAATGTACCTGTGGGCTTTCAAGATTTAGCGATAAGTTTAAAGAAAATAAATATTCGACAACAGTGGATTTTTAATCCGACAGCTAAGAATCTCATATTTAAGAAACAAACGCTGAGTGTAAAGCGGGAAGAGCTCTCGCCTTCTTTATCGACTTCAAAAAAAAAAAGGATCAATTTTTAGCCAAAGTGTATTACAACGCGGAAGAACCGGGAAGTTTTGGCGGAATCGATCACTTGGCTAAGAGCGCTAAAATATTGAAAAAATCTGCGCAGAAATGGTTGGAGACACAGGACATTTACACCCTTTATAAACCCGGTAAGTTAAATTTCGAACGACGATTATGACCTATGACAAGGCGACTTGGTGGACATTATTAAATTTTCAAAATTAAACAAAGTTTATCGTTACATTTTAACTATCGTCGATGTTTTTTCCAAGCAAGCCTACGCCATTCCTATCAAACGAAAAAATTCTACCGAAATTGTAAAGCCTTTCAAAAACCTTTTCTCGAAGGAAAAAGTCGTTCCCAAACTCTTGCAAACGGACGAGGGCACCGAATTTTTCAATAAGCCTTTGCAGACACATTATTAAAAATATATAATATCAAACATTATCATTCGTACAGCGATAAGAAAGCCGCTAATGTGGAGAGATTCAATCGAACGCTTAAAGGGAAAATGTGACGGTTATTTACTAGAAGTGGGAGTTACAAATATATAGACGCGTTGCCGGATTTAATTGAAAGCTATAATAAAACTGAAAATCGAGTTACAAAGGTCGCCCCCCGATGATGTGACTCCATTCATGAGGGATTAAATATTTAATCGTTTGTATCCGCCTTCTACCGCCAAACGTTTCAAGTTCGAGGTCGGAGATAGAGTAAGGATATCTAAACTTAGAAGAACTCTTCGCAAAAGCTATCTTCCGGGTTGGAGCGACCAGGTTTTCGTCATTTCCGATTGCAAGAATACTGTTCCGACAACCTATATTTTGCGCGATTTGAAAAACGAGTTAATTAAAGAAAGTTTTAACGATTTCGAATTACAACGAGTACATAAGAGAGACGAGGATTTCTGGCCTATAGATCGTATTATAAAAAAAAAAACAAAAAAAGGGAAGGGTAAGACGAAACCCACCCAGAATGACTGCCAACACAACCAATTCCCGGCACTTCCGCCACCACTGTATCATACCCCACCCAGCAGCGACTGCCAACACAACCAATTCCCGGCACTTCCGCCACCACTGTATCATACCCCACCCAGCAGCGACTGACAACACAACCAATTCCCGGCACTTCCGCCTCCACTGTATCATACTCACCCCACCCAGCAGCGACTGCCAACACAACCAATTCCCGGCACTTCCGCCTCCACTGTATCATACTCACCCCACCCAGCAGCGACTGACAACACAACCAATTCCCGGCACTTCCGCCTCCACTGTATCATACTCACCCCACCCAGCAGCGACTGACAACACAACCAATTCCCGGCACTTCCGCCTCCACTGTATCATACTCACCCCACCCAGCAGCGACTGCCAACACAACGTATTCCCGGCACTTCCGCCTCCACTGTATCATACTCACCCCACCCAGCAGCGACTGACAACACAACCAATTCCCGGCACTTCCGCCTCCACTGTATCATACTCACCCCACCCAGCAGCGACTGACAACACAACCAATTCCCGGCACTTCCGCCACCACTGTATCATACTCACCCCACCCAGCAGCGACTGCCAACACAACCAATTCCCGGCCCTTCTGCCACCACTGTATCATACTCACCCCACCCAGCAGCGACTGCCAACACAACCAATTCCCGGCACTTCCGCCTCCACTGTATCATACTCACCCCACCCAGCAGCGACTGACAACACAACCAATTCCCGGCACTTCCGCCACCACTGTATCATACTCACCCCACCCAGCAGCGACTGACAACACAACCAATTCCCGGCACTTCCGCCTCCACTGTATCATACTCACCCCACCCAGCAGCGACTGACAACACAACCAATTCCCGGCACTTCCGCCACCACTGTATCATACTCACCACACCCAGCAGCGACTGATAACACAACCAATTCCCGGCACTTCCGCCTCCACTGTATCATACTGTGGTCATAAATAAAATAGTGAATTTCCATCCAAAATATAACATTGAACATTTTCGAATAAATTGCTGAATTTTGTTGTAATGAAATTCTTAAATTCGTCAGGTCCCTCTTCCATTATCAAAAAAGAGGAATTGCAAAGAATTCAGAAACTGGTGATAATGGTTGGACTTCAATCATTTTCAAACATTTAATGGTTGCAAAGTAATTTCTTGAATATTCTTACCCCATCTATTCTCCCATATAAAGCGATAAATTCATAAATCTTTCTATCGTCTCATCTTGCCCTGTCTATTCTCCCTGATGAATCCATATATTCATAAATTCTACTATCGCCCCATCTTTCCCTGTCTACTCACGCCGTTGAAACCATATATTCATAATTCCTACTAATACCCCATCTTGCTTGTTCACTTTCTCTGATGAAGCCATATATTCATGAATCCTACTATCGCCCCATCTTGTCCTGTCTATTCTCCCTGATGAAGCAATTTGTTCATTCCTGGCCACTCCAATAACCCAGAAGTCTGAAAATTTGTACCCTTGCATTGTTCATTGGACTGAGTGAGTGCTAAAGGTTTCATACTTCTATGTGATCTGGAAGTATATTAAAATTAATTTACAAAATTTGACAAACAATTTGGAAATTTGCCCATTTCCGGCCACCCTAACAATCCAGAAGTCTGATAATTTGCCAACTTACATTGTCATCGGGTTCTGAAAAGTGTACCAAATTTCAGATTACTATGTGCTCTAGAAGTATATTTAAAATTTGATTACCAGATTTGTGGACAGCCAGATAGGGAAGCAAGTTAAATAAAAGCTTTTCAAAACACACAGAAGAGACATATCCTGACCGCTCACATAAGCATTTTAGACGGCAGAGCGCCATCTAGTGGAACAAAAATTAACTACACATTGATTTAGCTTTCTCCATGATATTTAGCCACCTCATTTCTTGATAAATCATGAAAAGACAACCACACATGTATTTTGGGCTATTGGCTATCAACAGCATGGTGCAGGCTGTACCTAAGCGACCAAAAATTCACCTATAAGGCTTCCTGAGAAATGAAGAAATGGGTATTTAAGGCCAAATTTGAGTATTCACATCACAAATTTTATGTTACAGTTGTAAAGAACTAATGTTCAAATTAATTATATATTGAATAAATTTTGTAAATAAAAATTATAAATTGTCCCCATCCTCTGAATACACATGCAGAAAGAAGATGACTTAACATAGACCTGTTTGGTCGTTCACAATCTCCGGTGAGGCCAAGCAAGAACTGGGAGAGCTAGGATTATGTGTTTTATTTATTTCGACTTAGAGCGCTATGTCCCTTGGGACACTTGCACTTTAAAGATAAACAAAAATTTTGAAAGAAAAGAAAGAAAGATATTTTAAATATGCACAGAATTAGTATGCAAGTTAGTTAGATGTAAATATATATATATATATATATCAACACAATTGATGTATGTACAAAGGGTTGGCATGCAAATTTAGTTAAATGAAATAAAATTGTAAAGTATTGTGTGTATTCTAGAAAAGCAATTTATAGATTAAAAAAAAGTTTTAAGGAATATTTTAGAATGAAAATATGCTCTATATCTGAGAATTGTTCAATTGAAACAATACTAAAAAGAGTTAATTTCTAAATAAAAGCGTTCCAATGGAATTTAGTAGTTTTTTTTTATAAAATTCAAAATAAATCTGCAAAATGAGTTGAATTTTATAAATTTGTCTTTTGTTGAAATTAGATCAAACGGGTTTGATACATTTAGTACATTGTTTATTCTATACTTTTGGAAGACGGGGCAATTTAGCAGCAGATGAATAGAAGTTTGCTCCTCACATCCACAGAAGCATCTTGAATCTTGCACTGCTTTGATGAATTTTAAAAAGCTTTTAAAATTTCCGTGATTTGTAATAAATTGAGAGTTGTGGAAATTTGCCCGAACATATTATTCGGAATATTAGCGGGAAAGAAACTTTGAAATGTTTGGTTAGTATTTTTCTTCAATAGTGTCATTTTATATTTTATAAAATTTTCAATTATGTCTGGAATATCCAAGTCATATCGCTGTTGGTCCTCAATCGATAAGTTATTCATATCATATTTTATATTTCTGGATTCCATATAATCCGAAATCAAAGGAACATTTTCCAGGGTATGCACACAACTATAGCTAGTTGTTTTATAAGTTTGTGTACACCATAATAATATTTGATATTGAAGTGAGTTAAATTTGTATAAAATAAAAGGATTTAAAAGCGCGAATGTTTCTTTTATACATAAAACGAACCTCTACTGTCCTTACTGCGATGAAAAATATATTGGGAGGGCTTGGCTCATCAGTGGTGAACCCTCCCAGCGGTTTCGCCAATTTAATCCACCAGACCGCTTCTCGGAGCTCTAATATTGTATTGGATCATTTCATCGCAGTAAGGACAGTAGAGGTTCGTTTTATGTATAAAAGAAACATTCGCGCTTTTAAATCCTTTTATTTTATATGTATAGATGGCGTGTTATTGCTTTGTGTTAATTTATTCCTAATGACCTTGTCTTTATAGTTTGCTGAAGAGCATTGCTCGAAGCAAATATTTGAATATAATTCTACTGTCCTATAAGCTTATGTCCATAGTTTACTTGAAAACCATTTCTAAGATTCCATCCTTCAGTGTAGCATATAAAAGCAGAATGATCCAATACAATATTAGAGCTCCGAGAAGCGGTCTGGTGGATTAAATTGGGGAAACCGCTGGGAGGGTTCACCACTGATGAGCCAAGCCCTCCCAATATATTTTTCATCGCAGTAAGGACAGTAGAGGTTCGTTTTATGTATAAAAGAAACATTCGCGCTTTTAAATCCTTTTATTTTATAGGTATAGATGGCGCGTTATTGCTTTGTGTTAGTTAAATTTGTGTATATAATTTTTACTTATATATTTATACCAGACCTCAGTTCCATAAGTGAGTATCGGTCTAAATATTGTTTTGTATAAAATGAGTTTTTTCTTGGTGCTTAGTCCCCAAGATTTGCCACATATCGGAAAAAGTAAATTTTTTAGTCTTTGAGTTCTATTTAGTATATTGTTCAAATGAGGATTAAAATTTAATTTATTCTTCCTTCTATTGTTTGCAAAGGTGATTCCCAAAATTTTTATTTCTTGAACAGGCGTAATAATATTATTTTTTAATTTAATTTCAAATTTATCTTTGTTATGAAAATGTAAAATACTAGTTTTATCAAGACCTATTTTTAGTTTTCTGTACACCAGTCGTCAACTTTTTCCAAAATACGCTCAATAGAATTTTTGAGGGTTGCTAAATCTTTGTTCCAGCATATTATTGTGACATCATCGGCATAGAAAATTATTTCTGAATTTGGTAGTTGTATTTTGGTTAACATATCATTTATAAATATCATCCAAAGCAATGGAGACAATAGTCCACCTTGTGGGCAACCTTTTGATAATGTTTTAGATATTTTTCTGCTACTATAATTAAAAATTATTTTCCTATTTTTCAAAAGGGATTGTAAAATTTTGAGCAGGTCAGCAGGCATATTATCTTCATCAATTCTTTTGATCAAAGCTGGCCACCACGTATTGTCAAAGGCTCCTTCAATGTCTATTGCAATTAGCGTCACTAATTGTTTCTGCCTATGTGTTGTATTATAGTATCTGTTATTTTATTCAAGCACATTGTCGTTGATTTCGATTTGACAAATCCATGTTGTCGGGAGCTCAAAAGATTATTACTTTCATAAAATTAATAAATTCGATTTTTCAAAATTTTTTCAAAAATTTTTGAAAGATTTGAAATCAATGAGATAGGTCGATAACGTTTTGTTGATTCTAAATTAGGAATTACCTTTAGAGCTGCTATTTTCCATTTCTCCGGATAATACCCCTTTTGAATACATTTATTAAATAGTTTGCATAACATAAGCTTAATTTTTGGGTAAGCACATTTGATCATATTGTTACTTATGTTGTCTAAACCTGGAGCTTTTTTAAAAAATGAGAATTAGAAATGATATTCATTATTTCTTCTTCTTCGATAATAATTATACTTGAATTATTCATTCGTGGCTTAAAATTTCTAATTATTTGTAGTTGAAAATTGTCCAAATTAGGATCGTCTTCTGGAATTAAATCGTCCATTAATTTGGTCATTGTTTGCTCTTTTAAATATTCTGGTGATTTGTCCATTATGGGAATTCCATTCTGTACATTTGAGGATATAATATAAAAGTTATATTTTCTTATTTTAACATGTTCAGAAATTTTGCCTGTGTTGTTTCACTTTGAAAAGTTTGGAAATGGCCTTTTTTTATTTAGTAACTAGACGAATGACCCGGCTTCGCCCGGGAATTCCCCCGAGTACGAATTTCTATCTCAATACTTAATACTAAATACTTTTGTAAAAAAAAGTAACACTCTTATAAAAAGATATTCCAAAAAAAAAAAAAAGTTGGGCAAGCGATTTGGAAAATATGCAGAACGCTCATTGGTCGGTTAATTCGCCTGGTGTTGTCACTTCGCCTCGTATTCACTGCCGCGCAAAAAATAGTTCTGGAGATTCTTTACACTTTATTAAAACAATATCGAACTTTCGAGTATTTCTGCCTTCCTGCAGGAGTACATAAAAACGAATAAACGCCATTAAGATGCTAATAATATGTACATTTAAATATTAGGAGAGATTTTGCATATTGCTTGATATTATAATATTTTATTTAGTTTGTATTTTTTGCATATTGACTATTGTTTGTTTAATTTTAAGAATTATCATATTGACTGTAACTTTTATTTATTATATAAAAAAACAAAGGCCAGAACAAAAATTAATAAAAAATACGAAAGCCATTGTTTACATACAGTAACGCTAATTTTGTAAAGTTTTTTTAAAAATTGCATTGTGTGCACTTACCGTAACTTAGTAATATAAATTTCTCTCTCAATACTTTTGTAAAAAAAAGTGACACTCGTATAAAAAGATATTTTAAAAAAAGTACGCAAGCAACTTGAAAAGAAATACAGAACGCTCATTGGTCGCTTAATTGACCTCGTGTTGTTACTGTTACACCTGATCATCATTTCATTAAATATGAAATGCTATGTTGTTTATAAATTTAATTATTTAAATAATTTGTATTTTTTAGAATTTAATTATAAAACAAATTTTTGTAAATATATATATATATGTAAATTCTTGTGTAAAAATTAATTAATAATAGAGAATTTGCATATGTCTTGTTAGTTAGTTAGAAATAATAGTTTTGTCTTTTTTGGGCAGAGAAGCTAGATGCTCTCAGGTTAGTTTTTCTCTTGTAAATATGTTTATATAATTTCTTAAAAGTCTCTAATTTAACTTTATTGTAAAAATAAATATAATTTCTTCAGAGGGGTACATATGTTTTGTTTTGATTAAAAAAGAAAGAAAATCTTTGAAAGAGGTGTGTGTGCCATCTGTCCTTCCTTCCACCCAACAAAGGTTATGGGCCTACTTGCAAGCTTTTAGCTGAATACTATAGCAACTTAAGAAAAAAAGAATTGGCTAAACTTTTGGGGCCGCATTAAAAGTTTGAAATGAATGATACAAATTTCACTTTTCCAAAGCTGAATGCTTTTAACTATAATATATGGAAGGTGGATATGAAGGTCCTTCTGATTGATAGAGGAAGCTGAGATTTTATCATAGAAGATGAACCTGATCTTCCAGCTGAGGCAACAGCCAAAGATATTAGAGAATTTAAATGGAGGAAGGATAGGGCTTTCACTACAATTTACCAAGGAGTAGAAAGAAAATACCAAACCTTGATTGCTAATGCTGCTGATGGAAAAGAAGCCTGGAATATTTTAAAGCAGAAGTTTGAGCCAAATTCAAGAGCCAGACTGGCTGGTTTGATTGATGAATTTTATGAACTGAAATTTGCTCCTGATGAAGAAACTATTGGAATATTTATTAAAAGAGTCCAAGAGAAAAAACAACTGATTAAAGAAGCTGGATTTGATCTACCTGAAGTACTTGTGTGTTTTCAGTTGATAAGGAAATTGCCTCAAGATTATGATGGCATTGTCCAAGTTCTATACAGACTAGAAGAAAAACACTTTAATGTTGAAAACATTGAAGCCCACTTGATAACTGAATCGGGAAGAGTTCAACAAAAGAAAAAATATGATGGACTTGATATTGTGGCAAATGCTTATCAAACAAAAACTCCCAGGATGTACCAAGGAAATAAAAAGAAAAATTATTTTTCTGCAAAAGCACAGTATAGCAATGGAAGCATGCTGGAGCCAACAGTGCATCCAAGAACAGCAAGAACCTATGATATAAGGAATTGCTCCTTCTGTGGGAAAACTGGCCATCTTATAAAAGACTGTTTTCTTAGAAACAAAAACGCTCAATGTCAACACTACAGAAAGGATCAGAATTACAAGGGAAAATCTTCTGCATTTCACTCAGAAATTCTAAGCTTCCACCACATTAGTGAAAGAACAGGTGATCCAACTAATGAATGGGGAGAATGGCTGATAGACAGCGCAGCTACATCTCATTTTTGTAAAGAAAAGGATTGGTTTGTGAACTATCAGGATATCCCCCCGATGGACGCTTTGATTGGAGATGTCGACTGCAAGTCAACAATATTAGGTAAGGGAGATATTAACTTTGTTTTAAGAGATATAAATAACACATTTGTAGAGGTAACTCTACTTAATGTTTTATATGCACCAAACATGAGAAGAAATCTCATTAGTGGATCATGCATAGACATAGCAGGAAATAAGATAATATGGAAAAACGGTAAAATGACAATATTTAAAAATAATGGAGAATATTTTTTCACAGCAAGACGAGTAGATAAGTTATATATTGTAAATGGATATCCTAATAGAGCCAAAGCTCAAAATTATTCAGTTTCCTATAACTCAAATCTTAATCTTCTCCATAAAAGATTTTGTCATATTAATTCAGAAATACTTAATTCGATGAGTAAAAAGAATACTGTCAAAGGATTAGAAAAAGTTCAGGGTAATCCAACCACATGTGATATATGTAAAGTAGCTAAGATCACCAGATCATCATTTAAATTTAGCTATACAATTCTGACTAGAAAACCTTTAGAAAAAGTGCATATGGATATCTGGGATCCTGCACCAGTGAGATCACTTGGTGGCAGTAGATATTTTCTTTCTATCATAGATGACTACTCTAGAAAGGTTAATGTTTATTTCCTAAAAGAAAAATCAGAAGTCTTTAACTATTTTAAGCAATACTTGCATGAGTCTGAGAGAGTATTAAATGCCAAATTAAAATGTATTAGGACAGATAACGGATTAGAATTCTGTAACAAAGAATTTGAAAATTTTCTAGTAAATTTGGGTATTAAAATAGAAAGAACATCAACTTATAGTCCTGAACAAAATGGAATAGCTGAAAGGTTTAATCGAACTGCTATTGAAGGTGTTCGAGCAATGCTTTTAGATAGTGGGTTACAACCCAGATTCTGGGCAGAAGCCCTAAATACCTTTGTATACACCAAAAACAGATGTGAACATGCCCTAACAAAAGGAGTAAGTCCAATGGAATTATGGTCAGGACATAAACCATCTGTAAGACATTTTAAAATTTTTGGCTCATTATCTTATGTACATGTCCCTAAAATGAAAAGAAATAAGTTACAACCTAAGGCCAATTCAGGCATAATGGTAGGTTATGCAACCAAAACAAAAGGTTATAGAATCTGGTTACCAGCAGATAGAAAAGTAATAGAAACCATTCATGTATTTATTGATGAAACTAAGAAAGGTGTAGATACTTTATTTGGTACTGCTTCTAGAGTACAATATGTTTTTTATCCACAGGATGATAACTACCCTTATGAAAATAATGATAGTGATAACCATAATTTACATACACTTACACCAATAGACATAGCTAAATGGAAAAGACTAGAAATACCTAGAAAGACAGGACCACGAGTAGACGTATACTATTACCCCCCTTCTGGTGATCAAAAATTGAGATCATTAAATGATGTACAAAAATATTGTGAAACACAAAAGCTTGAATTCAATTCTGAAATGTTTTCATTTAGACCACAAAAACCAGATATAAGCGAGGAAAGTGAAGTTAAAATAGAAACAAATTGTTTAGAAGATGATTTGTACGAAAGTATTTTTCATGAGGAAATCTATAATGTAGAACTTCCTAAAAACTTTAATGATGTACAACAATCACAGAAAAAAAGGAATTGGATTAAGGCAATGGAAGATGAACTTGAGGTGATGAAAGATAGGAAAGTATGGAAATTAGTAGATCCCCCACCTCAAGGTGTGAAAATATTAGGTAATAAATGGGTATATAGCGTAAAAAGGGATGATAAAAATAATATAAAAAGATATAAAGCTAGGCTTGTAGCACAGGGTTATAGACAGAAATATGGAATAGATTACACTGACATTTTTTCACCAGTTGTAAATTTTTCAATAATTAGATTCCTATTTGTCTCATTCTGTCTCTTTATAATTTTGTGTAAATATAGCTATCATGTTGTTAATCATGGGAAATGATGGTCATGGGGCCGATTGTTACACCTGATCATCATTTCATTAAATATAAAATGCTATGTTGTTTATAAATTTAATTATTTAAATAATTTGTATTTTTTAGAATTTAATTATAAAACAAATTTTTGTAAATATATATATATACAGTCGAACCTCTTTAATTCAACACCCCAAGGGATCAGAGCTTTCGGTTGAATTAAAGGAAGTGTTGAATTAAGGTTAGATGATTAGCTAATCATCTAACTCACTAAAGTAATATTTTTTAAAAATTGCTTTGTAATATAAATTAATGATATTAATTTAAACCATTGTATGTACTTTTTTATATTTATTTTTTATTTTCATGATTAACTTTTAGTATCAGGGACAAAATGGCAATAATACATATTTTTGAAACAAAAATAATTACAAATAATATTTTATTATAATTGAAGAATATAGCAGTTGAAAGGAAATAAATAGGGAAAATAAAAAGAAAATTTTTAAAAATATAATTTGAAAATAATCATAAGATCTTTTTAAAAATTCCTTTATAGATGTCTGTTTTTGCACTGAAATCCTATTCAGGATGTATTCCAGATGGTCTATTTAAAAAAAAAAAAAACATGCATGTCTTTCTTCCTCTGGAATGTGTTTTAAATAACAAAGTGTTTTTATTGTATTAAAGGCATCTACTGTTGCTGCAGGTGTTATTGATTTTGTGTTTAAATCTTTTATAATAACACAGGGGGGGGGGGGGTCGGTGGAAGGCTGGTTAAACCGTTTGGTTTACGACCACTACGACCCGGGTTCGATCCCCGCATTGGACACTTTTTTCTGTTTAAAGAAAAAAAAAATTCTCCAATGGCCCCCCGATTCTTGCAAAAGTCCAACCCCACCAGCGAGTGCAAGTAACCAAACGGGGCTCTGGCACATTTGTAAGTGCAAAGTCGAACTGCTTTCACATGTGTAGACATGTGGTGCGCTTACAGTAAAAAAAAAGCAGTCGCTAACTACCCACCATGATTATCATGGCCTGTACCACGTGTACTAGGGATAAGCAAAAAAAAAAAAAAAAATAATAATAATAACACAGAAATGGAATATTGAAATAAAATGTTATCATAATCATTGTGGCTACATATTTTATGAAGATTTATTTATTTAAAAGGAAATTATTTGCAAATTTTAAAAAACTAAAATATTTCAATGCTGAAAATTAAAAATAAAATAATATTAATTAGCGCACAAAGCCTAAATTCACGCGTAAAAAAAACAAACATAACAATAACACTCGCGACATTGCGCAACGGGACTGCAAAGTGAAACTTAAACTGAAACCAAAAGTGCGCGGCGCGATTCTATCGGCGCCCGCCGATCGTCGCCGCCGTAATATCATTTTAGCGGTAAAGTTGTATGTAAAAAACATTCATCTGTCGAAATTCGAATTTTAAAATGGTCGAACTATCGGAACTGTCGTATTATCGATACTGTCGAATTACGGTTTGTCTTTTGATAGGCCGGAGGTCGGGACATCAGAATATGGTCGAATTAAGGTAGAGTGTCGAATTTGCGTGTGTCGAATTAACGAGGTTATACTGTATGTAAATTCTTGTGTAAAAATTAATTAATAATAGAGAATTTGCATATGTCTTGTTAGTTAGTTAGAAATAATAGTTTTGTCTTTTTTGGGCAGAGAAGCTAGATGCTCTCAGGTTAGTTTTTCTCTTGTAAATATGTTTATATAATTTCTTAAAAGTCTCTAATTTAACTTTATTGTAAAAATAAATATAATTTCTTCAGAGGGGTACATATGTTTTGTTTTGATTAAAAAAGAAAGAAAATCTTTGAAAGAGGTGTGTGTGCCATCTGTCCTTCCTTCCACCCAACAGTTACTTCGCCTCGTATTTACTCCGCGTAAAAAAAAGTTCTTCAAATGAAAAAAAAAAAATAAATATCCAAAAATACTAATCAAAATGTAGCCGAACATTTTCCTCAGGTTTATAAAAAGCGACATGCAAAATTTGGTACCAATTGGTTCAGTAGTTTTTGAGTTTATCGTGAGACAGACAGACATTGACTTTTATATATATAGAGATAACGTTTTTGTTTTTAGAATGCCACAGGGTTCAGTTCTCGGCCCTTTCCTTTGGAATATTGTCTTTGACGAACTCCTCACGCTGGACTACAGGAATAATGTTTTCCCGCAAGCCTACGCGGATAATCTGGTCGTGGTGGTCTCGGGATGCCGACCTAGTCAACTTCCCGCGGCCCAACACACCATAGATATGATCGCTAGGTGGTGCAGTTTGCATAAACTGGAACTCAGCGTGGGGAAGTGCCAGGCTATGGTTCTCCTCAGACCACACGGGAGACTGCCTGACCCCCGCCGGGATCTGGTTATCCATGGACGGCCAATCCAATGGTGCGACTCAATTAAGGTGCTGGGAGTGAGATTTGATCAACGTCTATCTTTCTACCAGCACGTAGTTGAAGTCTGCGCCAAGGTCCGCGGCATGTTGCCGCATTTGACCGCAGCCGCTAATCTCAACTTTGGTTTTGGTTACGGCGCCTTGAGAACTCTGTATCTGCAAGTGGTTGTGTTGACTTTGCTTAGTATTATTAATGAAACTGATTCCAATAATTATTAATTAAACATTATATTTATTGATTTACAAGAGAGAACAAAATATAAAAGGGAAACTTATATTGAAACAAAGGAACTCTTTTTTCTTGTTTTTTAGCGCCTATTTACCTGTGAGCTTACACACACTCTGTGGTAACAAATAATTAAAATATGTACAACACACGCTCCCCTGTGTGTAAGCCCTAATCAGCAAGTCCAAGGCTATCTGCACATTTCTGTAGTTTGTCCTTAGGTAGACTCTTCGTTAGTATATCTGCCTCCATGTCTTCACTTTTGGTGTATGCCAGCTTGATTCCTTTTTGAATTTCCTCTTTCACAAAATAATACTTTCGGTTTATGTGCTTTGTTCGTGAAGAAATTTTGTCAGATTGTATCCAGTTTATTGCAGCCTGGCTGTCACTTTTCAAGGTAATTGGGAAAGTTAAATTTTCACAAAGTTCTTCTAGTAATCCCTTTAACCATAATACTTCTGAAATGCCTTCACATATTGAAATAAGTTCTGCTTCACATGTAGACAAGGCTACTAAATTTTGCAATCTACTTCTCCAGTTTATTAAGTTGTCGCCAAGTTTGACTGTATAGCCTGAATAGGATTTTGCGTCTCGGGTTGTGCACCAGCTCGCATCAGTACTTATTGTGATATTGTTGTCTTTTGACTTATATGCCAACATTTTATTTCTTGTTCCCTTCAGATATCTATAAATCCTTTTAACTCCAGTTAAGTGTATTTCTCTTGGATCATTACTATACTGTGATAAATTGCTGACGTTGAAGGATATGTCCGGTCGAGTACCCGTAGAAAGGTACATTAGTGATCCAATCATTTCCTGGTATACAGTTTTATCTACTGGCTTAGAGTCCAAATATTCATCCGCATTTTGATTTTGATCTCCAGGTGTCTGCACACTGTTGCATTCTTCCAGTCCAAATCTGTGAAGAATTGTATCAATATAATGAGTCTGAGATAGATATAAAATCCATCTTCTGCCCTTTTTATTTCAATTCCAATAAATGGTTCGCTATCTTTCTTTTCTGTTAGAGTAACATATTTTTCTATTTCTGAGGCTAGGTTGTCATTAATTTCCTTACTAGTTCCAGCAATGATGAGATCATCTACATATAGACCCAGTATTGCATACTCTTCTCCTCTCTGGAGTTTATAGACACATGGATCACATTTGGTTCTAATCATTCCCAACTGGTATAAAATTTCATTAATCTTTTTGTTCCAACATTTTCCTGATTGAGGTAGACCATACAGGCTTTTTTTCCAATTTACACACTTTGTTTTCTTCTCCTTTTTGTATAAAACCATCTGGTTGTCTCATGTATACTGTCTCTTTCAACTCACCATATAGATAAGCTGTCTTCACATCATAAGTATTTATGATTAAATTCTGTTGTGTTGCAAGAGCTACTATTGTTCGCAAGCTTTACTTTTTGAGTACAGGTGAAAAAGATTCCTTATAGTCCACACCATATCTTTGATTGCATCCAACAGCAACCAGTCTGGCCTTTCGTTTATATATGCCGTCACTTGGTGTTTTCTTCGTACTGTAGACCCATTTACTATTGATGACTTTCATACCATTTTCCCTTGGTACTAGTGTCCATACTTTACGTTTCTCTATCTCTCTGAGCTCTTCTTCCATTGCTTTGTGCCATTCATTTCTTTCTCCACTATCCATTGCTTCTTTAAAGTTCTCCGGAATATAATGATCAATTTCCATAATTAAGTTTGCATCATTCCTATCCTTTATTCTTTGTGAGCGTCGAACTCCTTCTTCAATCAATTTCCTTTCTTGTTCTTCAAGTCTTGCTTTGTGCCGTTCTTCTAAGATGCTCTTTGTTTCTCCTTTCTTTCTTCCTCCTTTTGCGCATCTTTCCTCTATTGGTTCAGTTTGTGTTGAGTCATTTTCAGTGTCACCACCTGGTTTTACTGAAGTATCCTCCTGAGACTTCATTTCACTCTCTGCGACAGGATTGTCTTCTTTCAAGATAAGAAAGTCTTCAACTATTTCTTCACAATTTCCTTTATAGGTCAAATTATCACAATTAGTATCTTCCTGAATATAATTTGCATAATCAATTCCTCTCTTCACTAAATTTTACTGATCTGACTTCATGAATTCTCTTTGTCATTATATCATATATTCTGTAAGCTTTTCTTTTAATGGAATAACCAATAAATATTCCCTTTCTACCCTTTGGTGAAAACTTGTTTCTTCTTGGTTTGCTCTCAAGCCAATGTGTCAAACATCCAAATATTCGAATGTGTTTGACCGATGGTTTCCTGCCATTCCATCTCTGCATAGGTGTATGGTGCTTGATAGACCTGTGGGGTGTGCAATTCTTAATGTATGCAGCTGTAGCAATTGCCTCTGCCCAAAACATCATGGGTAATTTTGAGTCAATTAGTAAGGTTCTCGCTGTATCTATAAGAGTCCTATTCACTCTCTCTGCGACTCCATTACTTTGTGGTGAGTATGTGGTGGTATGTTGGTGATGGATCCCACTTCTCTTGAAAAGTCCTTCAAATCTAGAGTTACAAAATTCAGTTCCATTGTCCATTCTTACATCTTTTATTCTAAGACTTAATTCGTTTTCAGCTCTTGCTTTAAATTCTCCAAATCTTTCAAAGGTCTCATCTTTTGATCTCAGGAAATATACCGAGATTCTTCTTCTGTAATCATCTACTATAACAAGGAAATACTTAGATCCTCCTAAAGATTGACATGGCATTGGTCCACATAAATCCATATGAATCAACTGCAGGGGCTTAACTGTATAATTTTCCGTAATATTATATGGCTTCTGCACCAGTTTTCCCATTATGCATGCTTCGCACTCTGGTAACCTTTCGAATTTTAGATCCAATCCTCTTACAATATGTCCTTGAATCATTTTTTCATGTATTCCTTATTTATATGGTTTTCTCTTATGCCATAAACTTATTTTGCTATTTTTATTTGATAAATGTGTATTTATAACCATGACATTTTCATTTTTTGCTATTGGTACATTTCTTTGTTTTGTTTCCATCATAAACATTCTATCTTTAATATATGCTTCAGCAACTAAATCATTCCCTTCATTATAAATTTTGCTCCATCCTTATTGAAAATAACTGAATTTCCCTTGTTGACTAATTCGTATACTGACAAGAAATTATTCCTTAAACTTGGTACATGTAAGATATCTTTGATGCGAATATTTTCTTGGCCTTCACTTGTGCATGTAGTAAGTCTCATATCTCCTTTGGCTATGGCTTGGGTAGTTTTGCCCTTCTCAGCTAGGTTGATTTCACTTTCATAATCTACCACATTTTCTATCAAAGTTAGGTTTGGGGTTAAATGTGCGGTGCATCCTGAATCTATACACCATATTTGTCTATCATTTCTCTCATCTGGTGAATCTTCAAATTCTTTTACATATGTTTCAAATGCTTGCTCATTAATTCCACTTTTCATAGTATCCACTAGGTTATTTGGATGTTCCCTACTGTATTTGTGATTTCTATAACCAGGAGTTCATTTCTTTTGGTATCCTTGTTTCTGTTTATCTCGAAACCAGCAATCATTAGCTAGATGTCCCTTTTTATTACAAACAAAACATCTTTTTTGCTGAAATTGTTGAACTTTTCTATCTTTAAGTCTGTATACTTGTTCATGCCCATTCTCAACCGATTGATTTAATCTCATATTTCTTCTTGACTCCTCTTCTCTTAGAGTTTGTTGAATCTCTTCAATTGTTGCCTCTCTCTTAGATCGTAAGACAATAGCAATATTTTCATACCTTGGATGTATGCCTCTGACAATATGAAATGAAAGTTCTCTTGAGGTAAATTGATGCCCTAATGATGAACTTCTAGCAGCAATATTTTTTGCCCTTGTTATATATTCATCTAGTTTCATTATCTTTCATTCTAATGTTCTTTAATTCTAAGCCTATATCAATAATTTTATCTTCCAAATTGCCTGTGTATGTTTTTCTCAGTGAGTCCCATACTTTCTTAGCATTTGTTTCTCCTATGAACATTCCAGCTTGTTCATTTTTGTCAAAGTAGTGATGATTATCCCAAAAGCTTCATCATTTTTATCACTCCAAATCTCCCAAGAACTTTTGTCTTCCATATCAGGTTCTGGATCAGAAATTACACATTTAAATAATTTTCTTCCTCTCAGAACTGCGCCGATTTTCAACGCCCATATTTGATAATTATTTCCTGTTAATGGTTCAATTTTTGTTTGGGATAAAAAATTATATTCAGCCATTTTCGTCTTTTGAGCTAATATAAATAAACCAATATAATTTAAAAACAAATATATATTTTAAATTTATTTAAATATTGGGTTGCTTTTAAACATGCAATATATAGATATGATTTAACTTAATCTATATAAATACCTTTAATCTTCTTATAAGTGCTTCAGTTTACCGATCAGAATAAACTTCTTGCTTAATCTTCAGATTAAATATTTTCGTTTTTGAGCTTTATATCAAATAACCACACTCTGCTACCAATTGTTGACTTTGCTTAGTATTATTAATGAAACTGATTCCAATAATTATTAATTAAACATTATATTTTTTGATTTACAAGAGAGAACAAAATATAAAAGGGAAACTTATATTGAAACAAAGGAACTCTTTTTTCTTGTTTTTTAGCGCCTATTTACCTGTGAGCTTACACACACTCTGTGGTAACAAATAATTAAAATATGTACAACAGGTTGTTCCGGCCATTGCCTATGCCTCGGCGGTATGGTTTCCTAATCTTTCTCAACGCTCCTTGAATGTTCTACTGAGTGCTCAAAGGCCTTTCCTAGTGAGAGCTTGTAGAGCTTTCAGATCAACCAGCAACGCTGCTCTTATCTCCCTCTCTAGAGTCCTTCCTCTCAATCTGGAAATCTCGGCTAAAACTGAGCTATACCTTAAAAAGTATGGATTGGTTGACGCTGAAATTCCACTCGAGCCTCCTCCCTTTCCACATCCTCTCCCTTACCCCCCCTATTACTCCGCTCCCAGTAATATTCCTGCTCTTTTCTTCCATGTGGCATACTATACAGATGGTTCCAAAACCAGAGATGGAGTTGGCGCCGGCGTATACAGGTTCTCTTGTCTCGATTGTGCACCTGAAATACGTGAATCTCATGTTCTGTCCCCTCATTGTTCTGTCTTTTAGGCGGAAGCCCTTGGATTGGTTAAGGCACTTGAAAACGCAACCACTTTACCAAATCATCTAACCTTAGGATTCTTCCTGGACAACCTCTCAGTCGTGAAGTCAGTTCTGAACTCTAAGACTGGTAATTACCTTATCGACAGAGCTCTGCTACTGATTTCGCGATTGAATCGCAATGGGAACAGATGCACCATACAATGGATCAAGGGCCACAGTGGGAACGTGGGTAATGACATTGCGGACACACTCGCAAAGCGGGGTGCTGAGTCTGCTGACCCAAGCTGTTACAAACTCGCTCCTTTGTCGTTTGTAAAATCGGTAATCTACGGCCGGGCGCGTGAAGCATGGGAAAGCATATTCCTCTCTCTAGCTCCTTCTATCCACCCCCTTTTGGCCTTACTCCAATGAGTCTTTTAGACAAAAGGTATGCGTACATCGTCCCTAGCGAGCACATTGTGGTTGGCCTGCTATCGGTACACATGTGGACGGACAGTTTCGCCCACAGGATAGGCGTCATTGACGATCCTTCCTGCCCTTACTACGACGCTGACAGGGAAGAAACTCTGTCTCACATCGTGCTTGAATGCAGCAGCCTTGATGCCCTTAGATTCCCCCTTCTTTCCACCTGTGCAGAAGAATTAGGGTATACTCTGCGGGGTGTCACTCAAAGACATTATTTTCAACAGGAGCACTTGGCGAGCCTGCCTGGAGTTCCTAAAGGCCTCTGATAGACTTAAGCCACGCGTCCGCGCGGAGGATTCCGATCACCTGAGTGACTCTGACTTCTCACCTCATGGTTAACACCGGTCATTGGCGGCCGCTCGTAGACGTAACTCTGGCATGTGCCGCTGTTTAAGATCGGTTTCGCGACCTGCCCTGCGTATGTGATCGCCCCTGACGCTGTCTCTGTAACCCAAGGACAGAGGGCAAATGGCTTGGCGATTCGACGGCGCGGGCTGCTCAAGAAATCGACTTACGCAGCGACCCATTTAAACGCGCTATGCAATCTATGGTGTACTTTTCTGGTTGGTTGTCTTAGCACGGGTACCCTCACCAGTAATCTTATCTAAAACTTTTATATATTCATTTTTACAACAATTTTACAACATTTTTGAACAGCCTTGGTTGCGTGCAGCACCTTGGTATTTTGATATTGTGCATTGCAGCTTGTCTGCCTGCTACACCTTTTGGGTTTAAAAATCATATACTTTAATCATTGCGGTATGTCTGCTCTCCACGGTCACCCCTGGGCTCAACACCATTGAACCCGTCTCTGCCACCCCCTGAACTCCGCGGATCACCACCCTGCCCCCCCCCCCCTGGTCCTCCTCTACATCCCGGCTCTCCTGGCCTCACCTGGCGATGATCCCCTGGCCACCCATCCCCAGGCCCCTCCAACTGTGCTTTGTATATATTCCGCTTTATGCGTCCATCGGGGTTCAAAAATCATTCATTTTGGTTAGCAGCCCCGTAAAATAAAGATCCGCGAGCTGAAACATGCTCAAAATTTTGTTGTTTTAATTTTTTTTTAAATTACAATTTTAAGTTCGTTATAAGCATAGTATTTTAAATAGATTTTGTTATTTTGGGACCGAAAATAGGTTCGTTGTAGGGGTAGTTCTTTATTTTAAAAATCGCGAAGTTCGTTATAACGATGATATTTTCAATGGAATGGAATTGGGAATCGCCGTAGTTTGGTTATAAGGGAAGGTTCGCTATATCCAGGGTTCGTATTAGCGGGGTTTTACTGTATGAGGGGTCTTTGTCTGAGGGGTTTCAGATGGTTTTTGCCTTTTCCTAGCATCCTAAGGTAGTCATCCTTTTCTTAGAACAAAAATTTGTTTACATAGATAAAGAGGAAAGAATTTTGTATAATAATAAAAAATTCGCTAAGTTCTTATTATGTAAATATTTACCTGTATATAAACATTAACTTTCAGTTTCTGAAAAGTTGCCTGTCGAAGGACGTAAAAGTCCGAAAGCTTGCCGAATTTACAACTGTAATAAAAGAAACTCGTCGCCGTTAACTTTTGTTTATTCTTCAAATGATGTCGGGCGATTCCTTCTCTTGTAGTATATATATATATGTCATAATATATACTCTTCCAGGAATAATAAAGCAAACCTAGAGCCAGCCCAGAGAGAGACGGTTCGGTCACTTGAGACAGCAGCGACATTCCAAGGGGCGGCGAATGGGGCCCGTCCGTTTACACCTTGGGACTTTTAAGACAGTTGGGGATTGTTTGCGACACGAACGGCCGCCCGGCTGTTGCCGGGCCCGTCTCTACCCCTCTCTCGCTGGTTGTCTGGGGTTTCTCTTCCAACTTGTGATGTCCTTATTTCTCTTCCTACCTTATTATATACATATATATATTGAAATGTATAGAATAACTTCTTTTTTAACATACAAGATAAGAATATTCAAATGTGTGTATACTTAGAATGAGAGCTGGGCAAAATGCCCAAGTTTCCCCCCAACTGCCTATTTACTGGAGTAAATATAGGATAAAACAATAAAAAAAAAAATTAAATCAACTTTCAAATAGGTTGAATGAATTTTGAGGTGAATTTATTATATGCGATAGAAGTTTTCAGTCTGGCAGAATTCTATCAATTAATCTAGAACAATCTAAGTCTTTATTAAGAATTTTATCATTATTATCAGTATTGTTTCCGGCTTCAGACAGACATAATAACACAATTTTATAGGCAACAAATTATATTTTAAAATTCCATTTATTAGATAAATTGAAGGAAAAAAAACATTAACACTTTAATTTTATTTATTATTATATTATTTGAATAGAAGCACTAAAATGAAATTTACTGATGGCTTGCGTCATCTGTCAGAATAACTATATTTGAAATTTATTTATTCCAGAATATTGCCCTTTCTTTATAAATTAAGAAAAGACCAACAATTTTGTGCTTTGGGATGTTAGCTCTCATCAGCATGGTGCAGACTTGATGTCAAAAAAATGAAGAAGGTTTATATATATTGTGTATAACACATCAAGCCCAAATCCAAAAATAACCCAAATAGTTTCTAATTTTTATTCCAAATTTTTCTTTATCATAAACAGTAGAACCTCCCTTTAGCGGACACATCTCTACAAAGGACAGTTTTCATTTGCAAAATTACCATTTTTACAATTTGGCAACTCTCTTGTAAGAGGACACCTCTCCCTAAAGGACACTTTGGCTCTGCAAATAGGTGTCCTTTACAGGGAGGTAGTTCTACGGTATTGTGAAAATTATAAATAAATATTTTCCCCATTATTATTATTATGACAACAGCAGTTAGGTGCTTATTTTTTTTGCCTTGAATGGTCATTTCTTTAAGGGCACTAAATGTGAAGATATGCTTGTATATGAATATGCAAAAGTTGAAAAAAAAAAAAATTGTTAATCAACAAAATTAGTTCAATGATAAAGCACAATTTGGATTATAGCTACAAGAAAATAAGACCTAATCCAAATAAATTAATAGTATGTGACGTTTTGGTAACAGCATTGTTACTATATCAGAGAAAAGAATAAAACACAAGAAAATAAGACCTAATCCAAATAAATTAATAGTGTGTGATGTTTCCGTAAAAGCTGGTTGTTGTTTCTTATCCCCTTGTGTAAAGATTACACGAATTCCATAAGTTCATGTTCCTCGAGCTGTTTTATGATGAGCAGCTGCCTCTCCCAAAGGTCCTGTTTAGTGCATCTAATGCAAGCCAAAATATGTTCTGGAGCTGCAGGTGCCAAGCTACATTTTGGGCAAGTGGGGTAGATTTTGTCATTATTTTCTATCTTCAATGGCTTGAGATGGCCTGTTCTAAATCTTGTTAGTGTTGTTTGATGCTGACTATTTCTGATGTTCAGAGCTACTCCTGGGTTCACTCCACTGTACCAACTGTGCTTAGGTGGGATCCTCCAGTTCTTGTTTATTTTTGTTTTGGCTACTGTTTCTATTTCTTTAAAAGTAAGTTTATTTTTCTGTGGCAAGGGTTCTTTTGTGCCTTTTTTTGCTAGCACATCAGCAGCTTCATTGCCTTCAATTTCAACATGTGAGGGTATCCATTGAAGGTGAATTTTTGAGGCTTTTGAGAGTTTTTGGAGATGGGCAATTATGTTCCTGCTTACTTTGTCTCTAAGTTCCCCTGTGTGACTCAAGTGTTGTATGGCACTTCTACTATCAGTAAGAATCCAGATATCTTGATAATTAGTATTTCTGATGGATTTTAAGGCTTTATAGATGGCTATAAGTTCTGATCTGAAGACTGAGCAAAAATCTGGGTTTCTTTTGTTCATTTTCTCAATGCCATTTGTGGTTTTGATGAGACAGCCACTGCCAGTGTGTCATAGCTCGTCTCTGCTACCATCGGTATAAATAGTTATTGCATTTTTAGGAATGTTATTAATTATTTCTAATGATATAATTGTTTTAAGTATTCTGGATTTTGGCATTGTTTGTTGGTGGGTTCATTTAAAGAGGCATTAAAAATAACATTTTGTAGTGGTTCGCATGGAGAAATTTTTTCTGCTAAATAATTTTTTTCTACTTTATATTTTAAAAATCCATTTCTTTTGGCCAGGTGGAGAGGGCCTTCTTTTTTGAGTCTTAGATTGGATTCCCAATTAAGTATGTAATTGGAAGTTCTGTGTTTGTTTCCATAACTCTTGATTTTGTTTATATATTTTGGCAGATTGTAGCTTCTTCTATCCTTTAAGGGCATAATGTCTGCCTCGTAAAGTACAATATCATTAGGGCAGGTATTTCGAAGACCTGTAATAATTCTAGCTGCACTTAGTTGTATCCTTTCCAGTGATTTTAGATTTGTTTCAGATGCTGTACCATAGATTTGATATCCATATTCCATGATAGGTCTAATTAGAGATGTGTAAGTTAATTTTAGTGTGGTTGCATCGGCTCCCCACTCTCTTCCTGAAATATATTTCAGGATTTTTAGTCGGTCTCTTCCTTTTCTAATAACTTCTTCAAAATATGTTTACTGGAGTTAATTTCTGGATCCAGGGTGTAGCCAAGATATTTAGGATGTTTATTATATTGTAATTGTTGTTCTTTCAGAATAATTTTTGGCCTTATTTTGTATAGTTTCTTATTGGTAGTAAAAAGACAGGTTTCTGATTTTTTGGGGGTTAAATTCTAATTTATGTTTATTAGCAAATTTTTCTAGGTGGAGAAGAGTCTTGTTCAAATCCCTTTCAGCTTTTTTCCAGTTGGTGGTACTGCTCCATAGAATAATGTCATCAGCGAAAAGTCCAATATTGGTTTTATGTGAAATTTTTTCTTCTATTACTGCAATAAATAGGGTGAAGAGAGTTGGGCTAAGGACTGATCCTTGTGGTAATCCTTGGTACAATTTGAAGGTTTTAGATAGAGTTTCATTATATTTGACCCTGATGTATCTATTTTTAACGAAATCATTTATCCAAGTGATAGCTTTTCCATCAATTTTGAAATGCTTGTATAATTTTGTAATTAACTTGTTTTTCCATACTCTTTATCAAAAGCTTGTGTAAGGTCTAAAAAAGCAACTATGGTGTGGTTAATGGGTTTTCTGTTTTGTGCATCTTTTACTTTTTGTGTGAAAAATAAGAGTTGGTCTATTGTCCCATGTCCTTTCCTAAATCCATATTGTTCTTCTGGTAAGAGATTTCTTGTATCAAGGTGGTAGGTAAGTCGTCTGAGTATAATTTTTTCCATTAATTTGCAGCAAATACTTGTGAGGGAGATAGGTCGATAGTTTTTTGGGTCATCAGCAGATTTGTCAAGTTTTTTAATAGGAATTATTGTTGCAGTTTTCCAGTCTTGAGGCAATTTTCGAGTTTTCCAGGAGTTATTGAAAATATCAAGAAGCCTTTCTTTGCCATTTTTGCCCAAGTTTGATATCATTTGGCCATGGATTCCATCTGGCCCAGGAGTCTTGTTTAGGTCAGTGTTTTCTAATGCATAATCTAGCTCTTTCATATTGATTTTTTCATGGAAAATATTATGAGTGCTGGTGAAATTTTTAGTCATGAATAATCTTTCGGGCCTTTTTTTCAACTTTCTTATCTTTTATTTCAAATTTGATTTTACTACTTATTTGATATGAATTACCTAAAAGATTAGCAGCATTTTTGTCATTAGTTGCTGGGGTACCATCTGTATTCTTAATCATATTTGTGTTTTGTTTGTGGCTGGGCTCTGTCAATTTGTTTCGCCAAATGCCAAAGTTTTATATTTGGGTTTCTTGGGGTCAGGTTTTCACAAGTTTGTTTCCATTTTTCCCTTTTCATATTTACGTATAACCTTTTTATTTTTGCATTCACAATGTTCAGTTTAGTTCTACAATTTGTTTGGTTTTGGGTGCACTTTTTTGTAGTTCATTTCTTTTAGTTATAAGTGTTTGAATATCTTTTGCCTGGTGTGTATAATTTGGAATCCATTTCTTAATATTACCTCTTGGTATTGAAACTTTGGCTGCTTTAATAATGGTGTTTTTGAAAGATATCCAATTTTGTTCCAGATCTTTTATTCTAGTGGGTGCTTTTCTAAAGTCTTCATTGGTGTTTTGCTGGTAAAGATTCCAATTAGCCTTTTTGAAGTTCCAGAATTTTTCTTTAATTGGGCTGGTTTTGGTCTTGGTGCTAATTTCTATCAAAATAGGCAAATGATCACTTCCAATACTTTTTAATATTTGCCATTTGCATTTGTAGAAAATGTCAGGACTGGAGAAACTTATATCAAGTGCTTGTGCAGTATTATAGCTGTAGAAATGGTGGGTAGGATTCCCATCATTTAAGCACATGAAGGCATTGTCGTCAAATAAGTTTGAAAGTATTTTGCCTCTTGGGTTTGGCATGGAACATCCCCATAGTTGATGTTTGGCATTAAGGTCACCTACAATATTGGTGTTGTCTGTAAGAAATTGAGCCATTGTTCCATCGTCAATAAGTTTATTGTTTGGTGGGTGATACATATTGAATATGTTGATGGTTTTGTTTTGACTGAGGTAGACTTTGATACCTTGGGCTTCGAGGTCTGATGTATTTGGAATATTAATGTCTATGTCTTCATAGTACAAATTCTTGATTAAAAATGCAAGGCCACCCCCTTCTTTATTTCTGTCTTTTCTGAGGATATTGTAGTTTTTATATTTGAGAATGTACTTTTCATTTAATTTGGTTTCCTGTAGGGCTATAATTTGTATCTTTTGTTTTTCAGCTATTTCCATTATTTCTTCTAATTTTATTTTTGTTGCTGTTGAGCACAATCCATTTATGTTGCACTGCAAAATTCTCAATTGCTTGGAAGCTGCAAAGTTAGAAGTTTGTGGAGACTATTATACTTATAGGACAGAACCCTCTACCTAAGTCCTGACCGCGCCCCTGTTTATTCTGCGTGACGGGCGATGCAGCATGCAAATCAACATCTGATCTCATGGAATGGGGTGTAGGGGTGCAGCTTTCGTTGATCATGGCACCATGATCCAGGCACACTTTGGTGAAAGTCTGACTTTGCTGTAGGCCGTTCCTAACATGGAAGCAGACGCCTTTGCTGCCGACTCTAACATGAGTACAGACGAAGCTCCTCCGTATCCCTGGAGTGGGACCCTTGCTGAGGTCTATCAACTGGGTCAGTTGAAGTCAGGATTTTTAAAGAGGTCTACTCCTCTTCCAACAATGCTGCTGTTGGTCCGCGACTGCTTATTCGTCAGAGTTATTCTGCTTGTTTCGCCTCTGGCCTTCATATCTGAAGGTCGTTCCCCTATCCACCACCCGGGGACGCGCCCTATAGCAGTCAGCTCTGCCAAGGGAGTAAAAGCTTTGTTACCTAAACAAAACACACTATTAATTTATTTGGATTGTCTTATTTTCTTGTAGATAAAATTTGTTCGAATATTAATAAAGATATTTTTGCTTTTTTTAAAATGTAAGTTTAATAAAATCCTCATTTTACTATTTGTTTTTCTACCAGATTATTCAAGTCTACATGTGGGGAAAATAAAAAAAGATTGCTAATTACCAACAATGGGAGAGTTAAAACCAAAGAGAAGGGCTTAGATTCATAACCAGACACAGTAAATGGTGTTATTTATACAATAGGAATTTGGCTTAAAACAGTAATAGGACTTGCTAATAAATTAGCCTGAATTAGCAGCGGGCCCAATGGATTTAACTCTTTATATAATATTTTTTTTTTAAGTGCAAAAAAAGTGTTTGTTAATTGTGACAAATTTTTGTCGTATCCCAGAAAGTTACCAATAATGAAAGTGGATTTCAATTCTTTCTATAAACGTGTAAATTAGTGTTGAGAAAACATGGCAAATTGGAAAAATATCTTTTATTTCTTAAACAACCCCTGAAATGGCATCTAACACACAAGAGGGGCATACAAAACAAAACAAAATTAACATAATGTTTAACAAAATTATGATAAAATTTTAATGAAGATTTTTTTTTTTAAATGTGCACACATCATATGAGATAAATATAAACATATATATGAACATTGCTAAGTCCATTGCCATGTTTGCTAGTCTAAATTTGTACTAACTTAGAAATACTAACTGTAAATGAATCATTTATTTTCTAAATAAAGATATATGACAATCAGAAGGATTTATTGTGAGAGATGATTAGTTATCACATCTACTGTTGATCTGTGAAGGCCAAGAATCAGGAAGTTTCCTCCCTCCAAGTCTCATCACACACTTTGTTTAATTTGAATAAACCTTATAAAGGACAACATCAAAATATAGAGAGAAAAGTAAGTTTTATTATTATTTTTTAATTGTTAAAATAGAAGAAAAAAAAAAATTGCGAAGGAGCCTTTTGAAAAGATTGGAGTGACTTAGCATGTAAGAAACTATCTTGACATTTCCAACCATCATCTAACAGAGTGATGTATCTAGGTGAATAAACATCTAAGGCATCTCTGAGGGTGAATATCTACACTTGCTGTTGGGGTACTATGCAATGGGTGTATTTGAGAGATTATTGATTGATTGTGTCTATGTATTGTGTGTGTTGTATAAATATAGAAAACTAAGGAATGTCTAAAAGGCATCTAGGTGTGGATACATATATCACTGCAGTAATGATGTAGTAGAACTGATTGTCAGCACTAAACCTTTGCTTCTAAATCTAAAAAGTGAAAAAGTTGAAGCCTCACCCCAAGGTTTGCTGCCGGGACACATGGTATTGTGATGCTAGCCTATCATAGGATGTTGCTGACACCTTCTTTTTGAAAAGAGTTGATCCAATAAGTGAAACCACTAGTCAACCAGACCCTTGTACCATTCAAATACAAAGCTGATGATGCCACCTGAGTGAATGAAGGCTAAATAACCCTCATGTGATCTGTGCAGAGGTTTAGAATTTTTCACCAAGTAGAATGCCCACATTGTGCAGACAAAAATTACCAGATACTTGCAATAAACACTCTACTGGATACTTTATAAGGCCGTTCCTAAGGGCCTTCAGAATTTGAAAGAAGCTGTTTAATTTGTTTTATATATATATATGTATTAAAAATAAAGTAGGCATATCCTGACCACGAGCACATGTGCTTTTTAGAAGGCAGAGCGCCATCTAGTGGAGCAATAATAAACTAAACGTTTATATAACTTGCTCCGTGATATTTGGAAACTTGATTTATCACATGTGCTCGTGGCCAGGATATGCCTTCTTTATTTTTAATATCAACATCTGATCCACTTATTTTTTATTTTTTTCTATTGTTTTTTTCATATATATGTATATATTAAATGGCTTCTTTATAATTCAGAATGCTCCTATAGGAATGGCCTTGTTGTTTACAAAGTATCCAGAAGAGCATAGATGTATTTATAGATGAAAATTTTACCGGAAATAAATTGATCTATAAAAATTAAGGTTGCCACTCCTTAGAAAAAAAAAATATATATATATATAAGGTGGGTCAGAAAAGATGATGAATTTTAAAATGGGCATAACTCTCTAATGATGATAAATAATTTATAAAAAAAATTATATCAGTATCAAATAAAGTAATTTTGGCGAATTAAATATGGTAAACTTACAAGTGGAAGGAAAAATCATAAAATTTTATTTTTAAAATAAACTCCTCATTAAGCTGACACATAGATCAAACATTAAAGGGAGGGTAACAATTGATTGGTGAGGAGGTCTCACAACCTCACTAAGATAGCCCACATTTAGCAACAATAGTATTACAGAAATTCATGAAATAAATTAAGGCACACTCAACAAAGTTATGACCAATGTCCTCTATAGAGATCTGTGAGAAGATGAAAATGCACATCATTCACTTAAATTATAATTTATTTTTCATGCATAGACAGTTTTATTTCACAATTATGTATTATATATTGTTTATAAAAAAACTTAATTAGAGAAGTTTTTGGTGGTAAAAAAATACTAATAATTTAAAAAGCATCACCTTTCCTGACCCACCCAATATAATAAGTAGAATGTAAACACACAGAGCTGCTTTAAAAAAATCTCCGGTGAAATTTTTCTTCTAATATTTGTTCAAATTTCTGAAATAATTTCCAAAAAGAATCAGCAAAATGTAACAGAACAAAAATCTGCTGCTATAGAAATGTAAAGCCAATTTGCATCCCCCTCATTTGTCTATTATGTTTAGTGACATTTTGCTCAACAACCCTCTCTTCAGAAAGAGAATAAAGAAGGCTTTTAATGAAGAAATTTATATTTAAAAAAATAAAGAATATTTAAGGAGTGTGTCTTTAAAAAATAATTTCTGAAGATGAACCTCTAAATGTGATAAAGAAAAACAACAACAAAAAGTTTTCTTTACATAAAGAACAATTAGAAAAATAATGAGCTATGTGGAAGGGGTTTGGTCTATTCTACTGATATATGTTCTGTAAAAAAATGCATTAAAAGAATTGAAGCATGGGCCAGGATCAATAAAAAGCTAAACATTTTATATGATATAAATTAACTTTTAAATCAAATGATATTTAAAAAAAAAAGTTTGGAGTAACATAAGAGGTAAAAATGAGGCATATGGACTGAAACAGGTAAAAAAATAAGTAATTTTGATAATTTTCAAAAGATAATTTTTTAACTAACAAAAATAATTTGTTCCTAATATGAGTATTCTCAATATATACTGTATATTTAAACAAATAACTTATTTATATACATATGTCAATTTTTTTTATATAAAAAAATTATAAATAAATAATAAAATTCATAGAAATTTTGTTCACAGCAATTCAAAAAACAAACAAACAAAAATGTATATACAAGTACATTGTAATGGTGATCAAAAGATAACTAGAATCCAATAGATGAAAACAAACAAATCTCATGCAGGAATTTATAAAAAAACAAACAATAAATAAATGCCACAACACAGTGTAATCACAACAATTCATATTTAAATAAGTTTATAGAAGAGAATAACTTCAGGGTCTTTACTCGTTTCCTTAGCAATTTTTATATAAAGTAGAACCTCCATGAGAGAACACTTCTCTTCAGAGAACAATTCTCATCTCCAAAATTAACATTTATATTAGTAAGTGGTCTAAAATATCTCAACACGATAAAGGACACTCTGTAACAAGGTGTTGTCCTCTACAGAAAGTTTGTTCTACTTTGCTGAGGGCCAATGCTGTTAGAACCACAGGTAATTGGAACCTAGGAGTTTATTACCAAGTTGGTGTTATAAAGGAGGCTGCTATTCCACTGCCTAATTAAATCTCACTACCTAGCATCCCTGGTTGACCTTGTAACTATAAAGGAGGGGGGCATAGTACTGGAAAGTAAGTGCTGTTGTTAGTGTCCATCAAGTTGGTGATTACATGGACAACCATTCTCCAATTTGAACTTGAGGGTTGTTCACAGAAGAGCAATGGAATTAGAAGAGTGACGGAGAAAGATAACCTGAGTCAGGTGATTGGCGACATCTCAACGCCATGTTATGAGAATGTAGCACCCTTGGGCACTAGCATCATAAACCCCCAGAGATGTCTGGTCATTCAATAGGTCTCACCTCACTTAGCACATACAGTAGAACCACCTCTCTGTAAAGGACAACACTTCAAATGCAGAGCAAAAGTGTACATTAGGAAGAGGTGTCCTCTTACCGGAAAGTTTCTAATCGGTAAAAATGACAAATTTGGCAATGGAAATTGTTCAATAAAACAATCCCTTGTATCAATATTGAGGTATCAGGTTTCCATGGAAACGTTAGAAAATTTCAAACTTATACTTGGAAGCCAGATGATTTCACCTTAATGGAAACGTCCTTTGCAGAGAGGTGTTATTTAGCGGGAGTGTCCTCTCATGGAGTATGTTCTACTCTATCAGAGAAGGGGCTAACACTATTGTGAAGCACTCTCTGTATTGGGGCTGATATCTAAACCATTTGGAGTGAAGCTAGATTAGAGATTAAAATATTTTCTCAGCAGATTAGATATGGTAGTTAAAAGAAGCCAGTTTATAAAATTGAAAAAAAAAAAAAGGATTCTCTATACATATTTGAATTATATGTGAGGTGTAGAGTATTGAAACTTTGAAAATAATTGAAATCCAATGGTAAGTAAGATAGTTAAAACTTTGGCCACAACACCACAAATTACTACGCCAACAAGATCAAAGGAAAGATCTATTAGACTCCAAAATAGCAAGGGAAGTTTTAAGACTTCAAATGTGTGGACAATTCCTTTAACATCTTATTTTAAACTTTAGTCCATTTTATCTAGAAGCCAATTTTAACCTATCAAATATTTCATATCTATACAATTAATACTGTAGTCTTGTTACCCCTTATGTTTATAATCCAAACTGTAGTTTATCACAATGATCCTCATAGGGTGGGGATGTTACATAACTTGAATATATATAGGGAGAGAAATTATAAGCTTGTTAGGGGGGAGAATATCTACATATAGTGGGTTAGAAAAACACATCTATATAGAGAGAATTGTTTCAATCTATAGGGGTAAAATTAAAGGGTAGAATTAAAGAGGTTATACTGTATATTGAGGCTAATATGTAGATAGTAATATAAATTTCTGAAAAAATAAATCCAAATAAACAAAAGTGAACACTTTGTATCTATCAACCAGTAACACAATGTCAGGATTCTACTTGTACAAACTGGAAGTAGGCAGCCTTCACATAACTAGGCGCAGCAGCTGATAAATGTTGGATCACTCTTTTTTTTTTTAACAAAGAAGGGGTGGATAAGCTGCCAAACTTGCATAGCACACATTTTATAAATTTTAACAAACCTGTTTCAGAACCTAAAGGTAATTGTTCCCTAATAACAAACATAAAAAATCCAGATAAAATAGATTTTATCACAAAAACTGCAGCCATTCATTCTCCAACAATAGCACTTATACATATCTGTATATCCTTGTGCTGATAAGTTTACTCTATGGACATTTAAGGTAGAGAGAGAAAGAGTTTAATTTCTTGCATAGAAATTCAGTCATCTTGCATACAATTCCAGTCATCTTGCATACAATTCCAGTCATCTTGCATACAATTCCAGTCATCTTGCATACAATTCCAGTCATCTTGCATACAATTTCAGTCATCTTGCATACAATTCCAGTCATCTTGCATACAATTCCAGTCATCTTGCATACAATTTTAGTCATCTTGTATACAATTTCAGTAATCTTGTATAGAAGTTCAGTCATCTTGTATACAATTTCAATAATCTTGTATAGAAGTTCAGTCATCGTGCATACAATTTCAATATTCTTGGATAGAAGTTCAGTCATCTTGTATACAATTTCAATAATCTTGCATACAATTTCAATAATCTTGTATACAAGTTTATCTTGCATAGAAGTTCAGTCATCTTGCATTAAATTTCAGTAATATTGCATAAAATTTTAGTCATCTTGTATACAATTTCAGTAATCTTGCATAAAATTTCAGTAATCTTGTATAGAAGTTCAGTCATCTTGCATAAAATTTCAGTCATCTTGTATAGAAGTTCAGTCTTCTTGCATACAATTTCCGTAATCTTGTATAGAAGTTCAGTCATCTTGCATACAATTTCCGTAATCTTGTATAGAAGTTAAGTCATCTTGCATAAAATTTCAGTAATCTTGTATAGAAGTTCAGTTATCTTGCATAAAATTTCAGTAATCTTGTATAGAAGTTCAGTCATCTTGCATACAATTTCCGTAATCTTGTTTAGAAGTTCAGTCATCTTGCATAAAATTTCAGTCATCTTGCATACAATTTCAGTAATCTTGTATAGAAGTTCAGTCATCTTGCATAAAATTTCAGTCATCTTGTATACAATTTCAGTAATCTTGTATAGAAGTTCAGTCATCTTGAATAAAATTTCAGTCATCTTGCATACAATTTCAGTAATCTTGTATACAATTTCAGTCATTTTGCATAAAATTTCAGTCATCTTGTATACAATTTCAGTAATCTTGTATACAATTTCAGTCATTTTGCATAAAATTTCAGTCATCTTGTATACAATTTCAGTAATCTTGTATACAATTTCAGTCATTTTGCATAAAATTTCAGTCATCTTGTATACAATTTCAATATTCTTGTATAGAAGTTCAGTCATCTTGTATACAATTTCAGTAATCTTGTATACAATTTCAGTCATTTTGCATAAAATTTCAGTCATCTTGTATACAATTTCAGTAATCTTGCATAAAACTTCAGTCATTTTGCATAAAATTTCAGTCATCTTGTATACAATTTCAGTAATCTTGCATAAAACTTCAGTCATTTTGCATAAAATTTCAGTCATCTTGTATACAATTTCAATATTCTTGTATAGAAGTTCATCTTGCATAAAATTTCAGTAATCATGTATAGAAGAGTTAATCTTTTCAATAGTGAAAAAAGAAAATTGCACAAAAATAAATTTCAACTTCTTTAAAAACAAGAATAGATTTCCCCTTCCTGTTTGCTCATTCAATTTTATTTTTGTCTAGAGAATCTTCCCACCTTTTTAATATATCCTTTTTTTTTAAAGTCTAATTTCTAGTGTGTGTGTGTGGAACCTTAGTTTCACTGTGGGTGCAATAAAATATATAATTTAAGTATTTCTGTGACCTCTAATAAAAAGAGTTATTTTCCATTGGGACTTGCTGGTCTTGCAAATAGTTTTTTACCTTCCAATTGAATGAATACAAAATTTACTGTGCTTTAATAAACTCCCTGCTCATCTAGTGCATGAACATCAATGGAATTGGTACTCCTTAGACCAATTAATGGGGAAACGCCAGTGTTTTTTTCATTGAAAAATCAGATAATTGTTTCCAACATGGGGAATTGACCCATTAAAATAGGCATGCCATCTATTTTTGTAGTTAAAAAGGGAATAATATATTTTGATTTTCTCTTAAATGTAACATGCAATACCAAAAAATAGATATTTTTGATATTATTACAAAATTCTCTACAGACAGTAGACCACAACCACGGATCATCTTGGTCTCTCTACTAGAGGTGATCTCTCCTATTGGAGGTACATGTGACATGGTACAAATATATAAAAGTGTGTGTGTGTCCATCCAAGACATGTGGGGGACTGCTGTCACACACATACATGGTAAAACACTCCATAACATGACTAGCAATGGTGAGAATAACTAGAGAGAGAGTTGACTAAAGAACTATTGAGAACTACATAATTTACCTAGCAGTGGCTAGGGATCCTCTGTCTGACAGCAGGCCTCCTTGGTGGAGTGGTCCCCACAGCCGTCGTTCTCCTGGCCAGGGCAGCCGGCACAGCACCGGCCATTCTTCTGGCACTCCTCCGGGGCACAGCTGCAGATCTCTGCATGGGTGGCTGAGAGGGAGACTATGTCTATGATTTGGGGCAGGGCTGGACTGGGCTGCAGTAGGGAATCATCCGATGAGAGAGGCTCGATGGAGGACAACATTACTGAAGTTTCTTCTAGGAGAGCAGGGGACATTTCTGGTGTTTCAACTGGAAGGGCATTGGCTGAAGACAGCATTACAGAGTGCTCTGTTGGGAGATGATTGGTGCAAGGCATCATTACAGAAGCTTCTGTTGAAAGATGATTAGCTGAAGATAACATGACAGAGGGTTCTGCTGGGAAATGATTGGTGCAGGGCAACATTACAGAGGGCTGAGTGGAAAGATGATTGGTTGAGGGCAATAGAAGTGAAGGCTCTGGTGGTGGGAGGTGGTTAGTGGAGGGTAGATACACTGGAGCAGTGAGAGAATTTGAGGAGGACAACAAGGCTTCTGATGACAGATTATTGGAGGAGGACAACAGTGTGGAAGTTTCAGCTGCAAGCTGATTGGCTGAAGGTAGAAAGACTGAGGTGTCCACTGGATTATTGGAGGGCAGCAATACGTCCGTTGAGTGCTGGTTGGTGGAGGGCAGATAGAGAGGGGCAGCTGGGGACATGAGGGAAGGCTGAAGATTGGCTGGACGGAGCAAGAGCCGGGTTTGAAGGCCATTGGTGGATGAGGGCAATAAGACAGAGGACATGTCTGTTCTGGGGGCAACAGTTGATGTAGGGACCTCCACTGGGACTAGGTAAGCTGAACAAACAACAGTTCGCTGATACAGCATTACATGTGCATGACTTAACCAGTCAGTTTATTCCTCGAGATGTGCAATAAACAATTATATACAACTGCAATGAACTCTAAACATATTTTTCAAAAAAACTTCATTCTTTTATGTGAACTACCTTTTACATTATTTGATTCATTACCCATCAGTAAATAAACTTTTTATTGAGGGGCCATGAAATTAAAGGATATTCAATCTATCCTTGGTGTTTTATGGATAATGCTATTTAAAAATAAATATAATTTTAAAGTAGCTGAAATATTGAGAGCTGAATAGGCAACACCATTTGTTCATCATCTTAGAAGCCTATAGCCAAAATTTATTTACTGTCACCTCTTACACTTTACTAGAGTGAAGGAGAGTTCAGCTACCAGAGTATATTGAATTTCATTGTAAATTTATTCTTACAAACCTAATATTACAATTAATAAAAAATATAATTTCAGTAAAAAGTAAGTACTAAATCATTCAAGCATTTTGCTTTTAAAATTTTTGTATGTTATTTTCAATGATTTAGAATCCATTTGATAATTCTTCCGATGCTGTAATGGATAAAATGTCGTTCTAGTTTTATATAATAGCATGAAGTTTTCTGTCCAATTTATTAGTGTTCTTGTAATAGCTTCACATCCAAAATTTGCCAGTTCATCTTCAATAGTGTTGTCCAAAATTAGACATTACTAGAAATGTAATGCACAAACAGCAGAATATGACCAGATGACAAGTGGCGGATCACCACTAAATAAAACCAATACTCAATTGTTAACTTCATTATCTCAATTAATGACATTACACTTTTAGAATTTATGTCAAACCCTTTAGACTAAGAAGACCTATTTAAATGGTTATATCTAGTGTTGGCTGTACTTTGAGTATTTAGAAGGTTTGTAATTCAATAAAATAATCCCTTGTATCTATATTAAAGGTAAATTTATCGGCTTCCAGGGACGAGTTCCTTTTTTTTTTTCTCCAAATTTATTTGGATGATGCGCTATTGAAATAGATAAATGGGTGAATAGAGAATACTGATATACAAATTGGGGTGTTTCAATTCTCAGAGGGGGTTATAGTCTTAACTTATCCCTGGAAGTCTGGTGATCTCACCTTTGATAAGAATGTTTATAATGAGTAATTCTCTACATCTAACATTCTCAGATTGTATTTTAGTTTCACCAACTTGATGTCTTTCTATTTAAAACTTGGGGGTTGGGAGAAACATGACATTAAAATGTCCCCTATAAGATTGTATTGGGGGAAGATAGATAACACACACTAGAACAAACTAGGTAGACATGTTGCCAACTATTATCAGATTAGTGAAACTAAAGGCTTGGTAGCAGCCCTATTTTAAAATAAATAGTGATACCAAAACTTGCCATATTACCTATTAATATTTAGCTCTTGTTTGATCTTTAACACAATAAATGAAAGTATCCCATATAAAATAGCTGTTCAGTCTGAGATTTTAAGTGTTTATTCACCTCACAACTTTCTACTCGGCATTCCACCAATGACTCAAACAACCATGTGGATATGTCCTAAATTAGGCATCAGGGATGAACATAATTCAATGAAGATAAATTTAAATGAGCAGACATAGAGCCACCTATTATTTAAAAGGTTATGCATATGTGTATTTTCCCTCTCAAACATATTTCTACTTTGTTAAAGTATAACCAAAGGTAGATGCGACAAGTTTCTTATTCAAATAAAGAAACTTGTCGCGTTTACCTTTGGTCTCTTTTAACAATGATATCCTTCGATTTCTTCTATTGTAATATTTCTAATCTATTCATGTGGGGTAAACCAGATTGGAAAGTACTCTCAGTAATTTGTCCATCTACCAGACAGCCTGGTATAACAGGAACTCTTAGTGAAGTAATTCAATAAACAGCCCCAAAGAGAAAAACCTCATGGAAAACATGGAGACTTATGGTCCCTCCTGGAGGTGGTGGTCTCTCATTTAGGGCAGGATTATGTCAGGCCAGGTTGGAATCAAAAGGTAACAAGACTAAATCTAAATTAATAAAATGTTTGTGAGTTTTCATGCATGGCATTGTTACTATCATCAAATAAAGTACTTTATCATAAGTTGGTTAATCGCCTGGATCAAAAGTACAAAATCGTGAGGCGAAGAATTTATTGTAGAGTTTTGATGGTATCAATGCTGAAACATCACAAACATTTCAATAATTTGGATTAGGTCTTGTTACCTTTTGATTTTAATCCAGAAAATTGTCCCTTTTATCAGTCAGATCATATTATCTTGTATAAACTTTGGGTGGTGAAAGCCCCACATGATACTCACTGACTACAGAGAAGGGCTCCTGTGTGGTGGAAGGCTGGTCGATGTTGTGATGCTTGGCTTGGTGGGCCTTGAGGTTGTGGGAGGTGACAAAGTACTTGCCGCAGATTGGACATAAGAATGGCTTCTCTCCTAGACACACATGGTGGGTTGTGGCATTCTCCACACAGCTGGGTTTGAAGATAGGGCAGATAAGTGCAAGATAAATCTTACTACATTAATATCAAAAGAAAATAAGACCTAATCCAAATAATTTATTAGTGTGTGACGTTTCGGCAACAACATTGTCACCATCATCAGACAAATGAATATTTATTCTTTTGTCTGATGATGGTGACAATGTTGTTGCCGAAACGTCACACACTAATAAATTATTTGGATTAGGTCTTATTTTCTTTTATTATAATCTATAATCCAAATTGTGCTTTATCATACATTAATATCATACACATATCTGTTGTGAGAAATTTAAACTATTTTCCATGTGTATGATTTTCAAATAATTTTCTAATTCCCTTAGTGCAAATTAATGGGAGGGTCTTGCTCATTAGTGGTAAACCCTCCCAGGGGTTTTGCCAGTTTAATTTAAAGGTAGATTGAACTGGGGAAACCACTGGAAGGGTTCATCACTGATGGCCCTCCCATTAATTTATCATTGCAGTAAGAGTGTAATAGAAAATTATTTTATTTCAAAAAATATCATGGGTGTTGAAAATAATTTAAATTTCTCAAATCTTACTGCACTCTTTCCTGTATTTGGCGCCACTTTTTTGACTGCTATAGCTCCATTATCCAAATTGTGATATCTCACACCCACAAAAAGTGCTCAAAGCTCTATTTCCCAGAATTAACTTGCATGAACAAGAGAAGGGGATATTTAAAAGAATTATCAATCTGAAGAAGATTTACACAGATCGACAAAAAAAAAAAAAGGTTAAAAGCTGCATGGGATATGTTTGGTAAATTTTATGTATTCAGGTGGTGAATCCAAAAATGAACTCCATTTGATAGTTTCTCTTTTGCAAAGAGTTTACATTTAAAAAGTATAATTACAATTTATTTTTAAATCAACAATTTTACATATATTACAATGGAAAAACAATAGAAAAAAAAAAAAGAGTGGGTCAGGTGTTGATATTAAAAACAAAATAGGCATATCCTGCCCAGGAGCACATGTGCTTTTCAGAAGGCAGAGCACCATCTGGTGGAACAGAAATCAACTATTCATTGATTTAACCTGTTCCCTGATATTGGGCTAACCCAATTTCTTGATTTATTAAGTTGATTTCTGTTCCACCAGATGGCGCTCTGCCTTCTGAAAAGCACATGTGCTCCTGGTCAGGAGATGCCTATTTTGTTTTTAATATATTACAATAAATAAAAATTCTTATAATTAGAAAAAAAAATCATTCAGGATATATTTAACACTACATGTTTACTCTTTTTGAAACCTTTTTTCTCTTTGATGTTCCTCCAAATACTTGGCTTTCCATCTCCTGATTTCCATTTCCATCAAACAGTAATCAGCTAGCATCCCTTCTTCCTAGGTATATCCTCCTGGGGAAATATTTCACCCTGCTCTCTTCACTATAAACTCCTAAGTTTTCGGTAAAACAATCAGTATGTGGGAGTGTAGGAATTGAATTTTCCTGCTCTTTTTGCATTCTTGAGCTTTATAGGATGTCAACATGCATTGCACAATGGTTTTGCAGAACCCCAAACCCATCTCCAAAAGAGTCCCAGGCCTCTCTTTTTTTTTTCCACCATTGTTCGTTCCTGAAAAGAAGGGACTGGATAACAGTTATCATAGGTCCGGGCCAGTAATACTCCTCCTTCTATCAACTTTGCTTCTTTCGACAATTTTGGAAACTTGGAACACCCATATCTAAAACATTCTCCAACTATGAGCAGTGATTCAATAAACTTCTTCATAATCCCTAATTTCATATGGTGAGTAGGTGATAAAACCTTTTCAAGTGCAAAGTTGTATTCAGGACATCTTTTTCTTTGGCCAGCAATTCAGTTTGGCCAGTAAGTTTGATCCAATGAAGGTCTATGACTCAAATGTCACCATGGATAAGAATCGTGGATATTTTGTCTAACCTGCCTGCTGATCTAACAACATGGTTAGCATTTTAATGTTTCCACATACCATGCAACAATTACAATAAGGGGGGTAGGTTACCATTATGCAGCAAGGTAGCTTTGGCTTGTTTTAGGAGAATCTTTGAATAGGATGGATCACATTCTATGTCAAAACACTTAATTAACCCTTAAAAACATTGAAAAAAAAAAAAAAAAAGAAGAGATTTCTCTCTTTGTAGAAAAATGGAGTGAATTCCTTATTTCGATGCATATGCCATGAGAATGAAGTTCCGGTTGTAGGCAGCAATTTTTATTCTTGTCTTGACCCTGGCAATTCAGCTCCTTTAGAAAAGCCTATATCTCTAACTAGATCATTATTCTTGTTTTGAGAAAATAGATTGAATGCCTCAACAATCCTTTTTTTTTTTGCAATATTCTTTTAAGGGTTAATTAAGTGTTTTGACGTAGAATGTGATCCATCCTATTCAAAGATTCTCCTAAAACAAGCCAAAGCTGTCTTGCTGTATAATGGTAATACATTTACCTTGTTTCCTTTAGGACATTTGGTGCATTAAAAAAAAATTATAATGATGGTTCTAAGATACTTGAAAAAATCAACTCTCATTGTTTATTATTGTTCCTAGTACACGTGGTATAGGCCATGATAATCATGGTGGGTAGAAGTTGGAGATTGCTTTTACTGTAAGTGTACCACATGTCTACATTAAACATTTTATTCATTTGACTTGGTGAGGTGTCTCCATTCTCAAAATCGCTCCCATCATCCAGGTGGGAGTGGAACTGGTATTTTGAAGTTAGGAGGCACTGGACTAATAGCTGAACTAAGCTAAACATATCATCCAGGTGGGAGTGGAACTGGTATTTTGAAGTTAGGAGGCACTGGACTAATAGCTGAACTAAGCTGAACATATCATCCAGGTGGGAGTAGAACTGGTATTTTGAAGTTAGGAGGCACTGGACTAATAGCTGAACTAAGCTGAACATATCATCCAGGTGGGAGTAGAACTGGTATTTTGAAGTTAGGAGGCACTGGACTAACAGCTGAACTAAGCTAAACATATCATCCAGGTGGGAGTGGAACTGTTATTTTGAAGTAAGGAGGCACTGGACTAATAGCTGAACTAAGCTAAACATATCATCCAGGTGGGAGTGGAACTGGTATTTTGAAGTTAGGAGGCACTGGACTAATAGCTGAACTAAGCTAAACATATCATCCAGGTGGGAGTGGAACTGGTATTTTGAAGTTAGGAGGCACTGGACTAATAGCTGAACTAAGCTGAACATATCATCCAGGTGGGAGTAGAACTGGTATTTTGAAGTTAGGAGGCACTGGACTAACAGCTGAACTAAGCTAAACATATCATCCAGGTGGGAGTGGAACTGTTATTTTGAAGTAAGGAGGCACTGGACTAATAGCTGAACTAAGCTAAACATATCATCCAGGTGGGAGTGGAACTGGTATTTTGAAGTAAGGAGGCACTGGACTAATAGCTGAACTAAGCTAAACATATCATCCAGGTGGGAGTGGAACTGGTATTTTGAAGTTAGGAGGCACTGGACTAATAGCTGAACTAAGCTAAACATTAGCTTTTATTAGTGAAGCCTCTTATATAAGAAATGAAAGCACAAATGTTTCCATTTACATATAAA
The DNA here is from genome assembly GCA_030710605.1 of Cordylochernes scorpioides. Classification (NCBI taxonomy): domain Eukaryota; kingdom Metazoa; phylum Arthropoda; class Arachnida; order Pseudoscorpiones; family Chernetidae; genus Cordylochernes; species Cordylochernes scorpioides. The sequence goes on from CP092881.1 coordinate 55,312,297, forward strand.
ACAAACTTCTACTATCCTTACTGTGATGAAAGAAATATTGGGAGGGCTTGACTCATCAGTGGTGAACCCTCCCAGCCATTTCGCCAATTTAACCTACCAGACCTTTTCTTTGAGCTTTAATACTGTATTGGACGATTCTGCTTATATATTCTTCACTGAAGGGTGGAATTTTAGAAATGGTATTCAAGCAAACTATGGATATAGGCTTTTAGGATGGTAGAATTGTATATAAAGGCTTTAATGATTTCATTTCGTATATATAGATGGCTCGTTGTTGCCTTGTAATTTATTTTTAAAGCCTCTTATATCTACTGAGCAGAAGCAATTAGTAATGTGGTTTTGCTGTTTCCATCAAAGGAAGTTTTTCTTACCTTTAAATAATAAACAAGGATCTTCCTCACATATTCACACACCTTGTGAGAAACCCATAGTTTGTTTTGATACCCAAGTTTCAACTTGATTTTTGCAAAAAAAACTTTCTTCACAAATTCACTTATATATTTTTGTGGACTTTTAAAGAGTGTATTCACCACAGATGAAACAAAAGTTGTCTTTAAAAATCATGAAATATTTTGTGAAGCCATAATACAGAAATAGAACAAAATCCTCAGTCAAAAACAGTAATCATGACAACTGGTGCCTGTGAGCAGTCATTCTAACTTGGCTTACTTTACAGCAAGAAAACCTGATGTCATTGATATTTTTAAATATTTACCATGCTTTCTGTGAGTAAAAATCTATCAAGAACAGTCACAATTTTCTATGTTAATGTTCAAGGTAATAAGACCAAATCCAAATAAAAGAATAAAAAATAAATAGTGTGTGACGTTTCGGTAACAACGCTGTTACCTAAACGTCACACACTATTTATTTATTTGGATTTGGTCTTATTACCTTGTGTTTATAATCTATAATCCAAATTGTGCCTTATCTATGTTAATGTTATATTTTTTTAATTGCAGACCTGTGTTATATGACACCACAAAGTTTTTTTTTTACAGCCTTCTTAAATTAAATATACTTTTGCATCACCATCTGGTCCAAATCTATCAAATGGTGAGACCGACCTGTGTGAGTACGACTGTGTGTTCGGAGGTGATGGTTGGCTGTGAAGCTCTTCCCACAGCCTTCTTCCTTGCACCTGCTCACACAGGAACACCTTTATATTGTACAATATATAGTCTTCAATAATAAAGGGTGCCTGGCCAGCATTCATAGCTCTTGAAATTAAGAGACACTTTGGCCAGAAAAGGTTTTTAAGAGAAAAATAAAAACTTAACTGAGGCGCCCTGTTGTATTAACAAATAAATGGAAATCAATATGGTACAATTTAGGTGTTATAGAATAAAATCAAAAATTAAAAGACCAAATCCAATTTGGTCTTATTATCTTTAGAAAAAAAAAAAATGGAAATCTCGTTGCATAATGATTTGTAAGGCACACTGTAAGGCACCAAACCTGAGATATAAAAATTATTTAGCGTGGTCATTTCATTTTTAAAATTAACACAAGGTAAAAAGACCAAATCCAAATAAATAAATAGTGTGTGACGTTTCAGCAACAGCTTTGTTACCATCTTCAGACAAAAGTAAATCATTCAGTACTTTTGTCTGTTATCGAAACGTCACATACTATTTATTTGGATTTGGTCTAATTACCTTGTGTTTATTAACTATAATCCAAATTGTGCCTTATCATTTTTAAAATAAAATAATTACCTACAGACTACACTGCAATGAGAAAGAAGAGCCTGGGTCATCAGAAAGTAGAAAGAACTTTCCCAACAGTTTCCCAGTTCAATCTACAAGACAGATTTATCATTGAGACAGTTTTGCTTGCTTCCACAAAGTTTAGCTTGGAAGAAATGACCTAGCTGATGACCTACAGGGCTTCACAGCAAGATACTGTCAACCACATTGGTGATGTGTGTATCAAAAGCAGGGTTGGGAATATTTTCCTTCTAGATTAGTGAAAAGGTCAATTTGAAAATGTGTGATAAGGAGAGGAGGTGTAATTCTTATAAATGTCAAAGGTTTAAAAAAAGAGTTGGCAGTCAGGTTGTCAGTCTGCCAGGCTGTGTTACCTATTGCCAACACATCTTCCCTGCTTCTCAAGTTCTTTTTTTACTTACAGTAAAGCCTTGCTAAAATATACAGTCATAGAAAAAACTGAAGGATGTTGTACCTTTTAGCATGTATATCGAGATTCACACAATAACTCAGAAAGTTATTTGATACACAGATACCCTTATTGAAGACACACAAGTTGAGCAAGTGTGAACAAAATTTCCTTTGTCTCCTTAAAAAAAAAAAAAAAAAAGACCGGCAACATCAAAGACTTTCGTTAAGTTTCGTTCATGAGTGTATAATCCCCAATATATTGAACCATAGCTATAGTGAACCAAAAATTTCAGTTCAAGTTAGGTTCGCTATAGCAAAATTTTGCTGAAATTAATTGGATGAAGATTTTTAAACAAGTCTGTATACAAGGTATGATCATAAAATTCGAGGAATTGGGTCATAAAATATTTATTAGATGAAAATATACAAAAAAGGTTAATATTCCTCAAAATATTGTCCGAGGGAATCTATACAGCGTTTCATTCTTTTTTCCCAGTTCCGGAAGCACTCAGAAAATTCGTCAGAAGTAATGCCCCTCAAAATGCTCAGCGATTTTTCCTTTATGACATTAATGGTATCAAATATATGTCCTTTTAGAACTGACTTCATTCTAGGAAAGAGAAAGAAGTCATTTGGTGTTAAATCAGGCGAGTACGGGGAATGAGGCATTGTCAACATGCTATTTTTAGTAAAAAAAAAAGCACCCACGAAAAGAGCTCTGTGTGCTGGGGCGTTATCACGATGAAGCATTTTTTGGAACAAATTTCGAAAACTTTCTTTCAAGTCCAAGATCCTCGGCCAATATTTTTTGACCCCTTCCATATGAAACCCCTGTTTCTTCTACTAATTCTCTGATCGTTGTCCTAGTGTTAAAGCACCAATTTTTTGGGTCAGTTCTTCATGATTTTTCATAGGAGGTCTTCCCTGGCATGAGTCATCTTGGGTTGACTCTCTACCAGATTTGAAACAGGCAAACCAATTAAACGTTTTTGATTGTGATAAGGCTGCCTCCCTGAACGCCAATTTCAAAATTTGAAACGTTTCTGACGCCGTTTTCCCTAATTTTTGACAAAACTTTATGCATACCCTTTGTTCACTTTTAAGATCCATTATAAAAAAGTGCCGCGCCTTTGTTTCTTTTCTTTAAAAACTGCTTATAAAATTCTTATTATTTAAGATATCGAAAATATATAAATATTTTCTAGTAGAACGAGGTCTCGTGATTATGATGATAATTTTTATTTTTCGAAAACTCTTTCAAAAACTCATTTTTTGACTAATTCCCTGAACCTTTTGATCATACCTTGTATATTGTATTCCCCCCAATAGGACGGCAATGATAATATCCAAATCTCCGGTTGTTTCACCACTATCAGATTTCTTAGTTTCTTACTTCTAATTCTCACAAGGATGAACTGGACATTTTACCAACTGAACATAATAAGCCGACATGTATTGGTCCATGTCTATATTATAGGCAAAAGACCAGAACAGAGTAATCATTAGATAAGCAAATTTATTTTCTCACAAGAAAGTATTTAAAAACTTTGTGAGAATATAAAAAAAAAATAAAGCACTGGTGTAATGTCATGTGACTGATGATAATTTACTGAGTAGAACATTGCAGGGTATTAAATGGCAATATATTAGAAAACATTCTTACACATTCCATATAGTTTTTTTTTTTGTTTAATTTTCATTATCCCTAGTACACATAATACAGGCCATGATAATCATGGTAGGTAGAAGTTGGAGAATGCTTTTACTGTAAATGCACCACATGTCTACACGTGTGTGAGCAGTTAGACTTTTAAACTTTCAAATATGCTAGAGTCCCGTTTGGTTACTTGCACTCGCTGGTGGGGTTGGACTTTTGCAAGAATCGGGGGCCATTGGAGCATTGTTTTAATTAGAAAAACCTGGGTTGTAGCAGTTGAAAACCAACGGTTTAGACCAATTGTCCACTGACCCCCTATTCCATTTAGTAGATGAGGAAACCTTAGCCCTCCAGATATTTTCATCTTCCATACAGTGAGTGAAAAATTTGGGTATAAAAACTTGAAACAACTGGCAAAAAAAATGTTTTCATTGTGGTAAGGTGCAATTGGTATTATAGGATGAAATCATAAGGTAATAAGACAACATCCAAATAAATGAACTTTTGTCTGTAGATGGCAACAACACCAAGCCATATGTAGAAATATTAGCAGATAAGTATTTCTCTCAACTCTATCATTAGTTATATGATATAGCCAAGTACACAGCTCTTAAAGCCTTTGTATGAAAACTGTTAATGAGATTTAAAGACTTTTAGTTCCAAGTTTGGGAGGATGGCTTTATATTAGAGCACATTCGCTGCATAAGATATGGAAGAAATTCTTGGATAGGATTCTACCATACATACACACATCAAAACTCTGAAAAATATCACATAGTTATTATATATACAGTAAAACCCCTCTATAGTGAACCCCCCAATGGGAGATAGCTTTTGGTTCACTATAGCCACGGTTTGGTAATTTTTTAAAACTTTTCAAACTTTTTAGACCGTATAATTAAAAAACAGCCATACAAACAGGAAAAGGCAGCCACTTAATAATGGTCACTTTGTTTTAATTCCCTAAATTGACCTATTTTTTTACAGTAATGCTGAATATCAAAAGAAGTCATTTGATAATAGGTTCTTCTTATCATTAGCATACATGTTTATATATAAACCTATGTATTATTTAAAAATTGAGCCAAATCCCCTAGGTAAAACATTATTAATTATATATTTAAAAGGTATAAGAGTATTTTAGAACATCCTTCTCGAATATTATAAAACTAAATTCATTTGAAAAATGTTTCTAATACCTTGTTGTTTGAAAGTGAAAAGTAAAAACGTCAATTTGCAAACACAAAATCGGTGGTAAAATGGCCGGCCAGGGGGAATATAGAAAAATAGTTTCCGGGAGCAGACACTTCTAAACAATGAATAGTTTTTATCACCAAAATTTGCTCTTCCATTGAGAATATGTTCAGACTAGAGAACAATCTCGCTAGCAGACACTTCTAAACAATGAATAGTTTTTATCACCAAAATTTGCTCTTCCATTGAGAATATGTTCAGACTAGAGAACAATCTCGCTAGCAGACACTTCTAAACAATGAATAGTTTTTATCACCAAAATTTGCTCTTCCATTGAGAATATGTTCAGACTAGAGAACAATCTCGCTAGCAGACACTTCTAAACAATGAATAGTTTTTATCACCAAAATTTGCTCTTTCATTGAGAATATGTTCAGACTAGAGAACAATCTCGCTAGCAGACACTTCTAAACAATGAATAGTTTTTATCGCCAAAATTTGCTCTTCCATTGAGAATATGTTCAGACTAGAGAACAATCTCGCTAGCAGACACTTCTAAACAATGAATAGTTTTTATCACCAAAATTTGCTCTTCCATTGAGAATATGTTCACACTAGAGAACAATCTCGCTAGCAGACACCTCCATCACTTTCCCAATGTATTATTTATTGATTTTATATATATTTGATATTCCCACACACTAGCTGAAAAAATAAAAAAAAAATACCGATGTTAAAAATAATAATTTATTTTGGTAAATAATTAAAAAATAACAAATATACTTTTTAGTTAATACTATCGCTTTATAATTTATTTTTATTCCAATTTTTGCTTATAAAACCTAATATCATGATCTTTTAATGATTGATTAAAAATACAAGAAAATAGACCTAATTCAAATAATTTAATAGTGTGTGACGTTTCAGTAACAGAATTGTTACCATCATCAAACAAAAGAATAATTTATAGCATTTATTGCTACACTCATTCCATGAGATCAAGAATTCATGGAATTTGTGTAATCTTTACACAAGGGGAAACAACATAGCTAGCACTGAGAAGTGTATAGCTCACAGCCCACTCACGTGTAAGGTTTCTCCCCTGTATGGATCCTGGTGTGTTTCTTGAGGTCAGATAGGGTGGTGAAGAACTTAAGACAGCCCTCCTCGTTGCAGTTGAAGGTGTTCCCATCGTGGAGCCTCTGGTGGGCCTTCAGCCTGGGCCACAAACCATGGGTTAGACTAGAGTGGCTGTGTGTCCATCGTGGGGCTCTGGTGGGCCTTCAGCCTGGGCCACAAACCATGGGTTAGACTAGAGTGGCTGTGTGTCCATCGTGGAGCCTCTGGTGGGCCTTCAGCCTGGGCCACAAACCATGGGTTAGACTAGAGTGGCTGTGTTCCCATCGTGGAGCCTCTGGTGGGCCTTCAGTCTGGGCCACAAACCATGGGTTAGACTAGAGTGGCTGTGTGTCCATCGTGGAGCCTCTGGTGGGCCTTCAGTCTGGACCACACACCATGGGTTAGACTAGAGTGGCTGTGTGTCCATCGTGGGGCTCTGGTGGGCCTTCAGCCTGGGCCACAAACCATGGGTTAGACTAGAGTGGCTGTGTGTCCATCGTGGGGCTCTGGTGGGTCTTCAGCCTGGGCCAACAAACCATGGGTTAGACTAGAGTGGCTGTGTGTCCATCGTGGAGCCTCTGGTGGGCCTTCAGTCTGGGCCACAAACCATGGGTTAGACTAGAGTGGCTGTGTGTCCATCGTGGAGCCTCTGGTGGGCCTTCAGTCTGGGCCACAAACCATGGGTTAGACTAGAGTGGCTGTGTGTCCATCGTGGGGCTCTGGTGGGCCTTCAGCCTGGGCCACAAACCATGGGTTAGACTAGAGTGGCTGTGTGTCCATCGTGGAGCCTCTGGTGGGTCTTCAGCCTGGGCCACAAACCATGGGTTAGACTAGAGTGGCTGTGTGTCCATCGTGGGGCTCTGGTGGGCCTTCAGCCTGGGCCACAAACCATGGGTTAGACTAGAGTGGCTGTGTGTCCATCGTGGAGCCTCTGGTGGGCCTTCAGCCTGGGCCACAAACCATGGGTTAGACTAGAGTGGCTGTGTGTCCATCGTGGAGCCTCTGGTGGGCCTTCAGCCTGGGCCAACAAACCATGGGTTAGACTAGAGTGGCTGTGTGTCCATCGTGGAGCCTCTGGTGGGCCTTCAGCCTGGGCCACAAACCATGGGTTAGACTAGAGTGGCTGTGTGTCCATCATGGAGCCTCTGGTGGGCTTTCAGCCTGGGCCACAAACCATGGGTTAGACTAGAGTGGCTGTGTGTCCATTGTGGAGCCTCTGGTGGGCCTTCAGCCTGGGCCACAAACCATGGGTTAGACTAGAGTGGCTGTGTGTCCATCGTGGAGCCTCTGGTGGGCCTTCAGTCTGGGCCACAAACCATGGGTTAGACTAGAGTGGCTGTGTGTCCATCGTGGAGCCTCTGGTGGGCCTTCAGCCTGGGCCACAAACCATGGGTTAGACTAGAGTGGCTGTGTTCCCATCGTGGAGCCTCTGGTGGGCCTTCAGCCTGGGCCACACACCATGGTTTAGAATTAGAGTGGCTGTGTTCCCATCGTGGAGCCTCTGGTGGGTCTTTAGCCTGGGCCACACACCATGGTTTAGAATTAGAGTGGCTGTGTTCCCATCGTGGAGCCTCTGGTGGGTCTTTAGCCTGGGCCACACACCATGGTTTAGAATTAGAGTGGCTGTGTTCCCATCGTGGAGCCTCTGGTGGGTCTTTAGCCTGGGCCACACACCATGGTTTAGAATTAGAGTGGCTGTGTGTCCATCGTGGAGCCTCTGGTGGGTCTTCAGCCTGGGCCAACACACCATGGGTTAGACTAGAGTGGCTGTGTGTCCATCGTGGAGTCTCTGGTGGGTCTTTAGCCTGGGCCACACACCATGGTTTAGAATTAGAGTGGCTGCGTGTCCATCGTGGAGCCTCTGGTGGGCTTTTAGCCTGGGCCAACAAACCATGGGTTAGACTAGAGTGGCTGTGTGTCCATCGTGGAGCCTCTGGTGGGCTTTTAGCCTGGGCCAACAAACCATGGGTTAGACTAGAGTGGCTGTGTGTCCATCGTGGAGCCTCTGGTGGGCTTTTAGCCTGGGCCAACAAACCATGGGTTAGACTAGAGTGGCTGTGTGTCCATCGTGGAGTCTCTGGTGGGCCTTCAGCCTGGGCCACACACCATGGTTTAGAATTAGAGTGGCTGTGTTCCCATCGTGGAGCCTCTGGTGGGCCTTCAGCCTGGGCTACACTTAGAATTAAAGTGGCTAGGCAATAAGAGAAGGGAGGGCTTCCCTCGGTGATATTCACTTACTGACCCAGTTGACTGATGAAGTGTTGGGAGAGTCCTCTTTATATCCAACACTCACTCTTGTACATTATCTCTCAGCCATTTCTCTCTCTCTGCAGTGTGTTAGAATTATTCTTATATAGGGCAACAGTAGGAGTACACTTATATGTAGTAGTGTCAATAAAGTTATTTTGATGCAAATAATATGATATGGTACAAAAGGTAACAAGACTAAATTCAAATAAATAAATAGTATCAAAATTCAAAACTATTTTAAAGGCGTAAGATTCTTTTTGATATTAAACAACTTCTACTGCCCTTACTGCAATGGAAAAATTAATGAGAGGGCCTGGCTCATCAGTGGTGAACCCTCTCAGCGGTTTCACCAGCCTGATGAGCCAGGCCCTCTCATTAATTTTTCCATTGCAGAAAGGGCAGTAGGAATTGTTTAATATCAAAAAGAATCTTACGCCTTTAAAATAGTTTTGAATTTTGATAACAGATGAAGCGCTAGTGCATCATATTATAAATAAATAGTATGTGAAGTTTTGATAGCATTGTTACAATCATCAGACAAAAGTATTGAATCTGAAATCGTTCAGTATTTTTGTATGATGATAGTAACAATGCTGTTATCAAAACGTCACACACATTTATTTATTTGGATTTGGTCTTTTACCTTATGTTTGTGAGAAATAATTTTTTTCCCTACTCTCCACCAAACTGCCAAGCCTGGTAAGAACAGTTCACTATGACAACAGAACAAAACTCCCTCACCTGTAGAGAGTGGTGAAAGTCTTGTCACAGCCAGAACTGTCACACTCAAATGGCCTCTCCTTGGTGTGGACCCGGATGTGAATTTTGAGGCTGTGGGAGGTGAGGAAGGCCTTGCCACACCCAGACTCCGAGCACACAAAGGTGTATTCCCCTGGAGATGACAACAGCCAATATAACACAACTATACATTATAGCAACACAAGGTAACACACATTATTTATTTATTTAGATTTGGTCTTATTACCTTGCGTTTCTAATCTATAATACAAATTGCATCATTACATTATAGCAAATTAAGCCACTTTTAGATTAAATGATATATAATAAACCTATTGCTATATAACTTTACATTATTTCAACATCTAAACATTTATATTTCAATTAGCCATTTTAATAAAAATAACATAATTTTTAAAAACATGTCTAACATTCAGGGAAGGCCTTACTCAGGATAACATTGTGAGTGATGTTGATGAGCTTGTACAGATTGAATGAGATATAGAGGCTATTTATTTTGTACATTCCATCTCAGAACTATTTACTCCCTAGTGGTGGTACATATCCCTAGTACACAGGGCCATGATAATCATGGTGATAGCGACTGCTTTTGCTCTAAATGCACCACATGTCTACACATGTAGAAAGCAGTTCAACTTGCAGACGAGCCTTGTTAGGTTACTCACTTGTGGAGACTTCTGCATGAATCGGGGTCCATTGAAGCAATTTTTTAAATAGAAAAAAAGTGCCCAATGCACACAGGATTTGATCCCAAGTCATGGTTGTCAAATATCCTCCACCTTATTCCCTAGTGAGTTAGGAGTTTCATTGTACTCAAATTTCAATACATTGATAGAATGATAGTTTGAAATAAGGTAACCTAAGGTTACCAAAACTTTCCATTCCCATAACCAAGGTGCAGCCCATTGTTTTCAAAGTCAAAGTCATTGTTTCCCTCTTCTACTAAGAATTTCTCCCCATCTGAAAGCCTTGTTAAAGCTGAAAGGCCTGATCCTACCAAGTTATTCTCTATTTAAAGATTTCTTATTTGGTAAATTTCATTGAGTTACTTTGGCAGAGGGTTTTCACAAAATATTTCTACACCAAATTGAATATAGATATGCATATCATTTCAGAAAATGATAAAAGTTAATATTTGAGAAACAGTAATTCAGAAACTAAAAAGGAATTCCAAAATTTTGATACCTTTCTTTAGTCTGAGTAACTTATTGAAATCAGTTAGGTGACCAACCTTTGCTTAGCATGGATTATAGGAAGAGTATATATCCGAAATAAAAGTGGGTTTAAAAATTTGGGTTTTGTCATGCCTCCCCTGGGGAGATCCTCTATTCATAAATATTGGTTGAAATTGGCTAAGTAACCTTGGCTAAGAGCTCTCTGCACCAATTTTTCAAAATCCTATGTTATATAGATTATATTCTTCATAATTCCTCCTTTCATACCTCATCCACAAAGGTTAGAAATAGTCGATATTTCACCTAGAAATAAAATTTTGATCTTTCGTTAAAAAGAAACTCATGCGGTGTAACTTCAAGTGTCGTTTTACAATTACAGGCCGCAGTGTATTATATAATATATATTATATAGATTATATTGTTGGGATGCCACGTATCCCCAATGTGAACATGAAACCCATGGGAGTGTGATTTTCCCGTCAAAGGGCTGATAAGCCCAAAAGCTTGAGAAATAAGTTTTACAAGATGGACTGAATGCATCATTGATTTTATTAAATGAGATCCACATATATGTGAACCTAGTTAGTTGTTTATCTTTTAGTATATATTCCTTAATGATTTATCCATGCCACAGAGTGGGTAAGGCAACACATTTGACTTCGCCACTGGATGTCAGGAAATGACATGTGAGGTGATAATCAATCTTCAGTGTGTTCCAACCAGCAGGTAACATGGCCTCTACTCTGTTTGGACATCTACAACCTACGAGGGGCCTTGGCGGCCAAACCCATCAATGACCCAGCATGACCTCCAATCCTCCAGGATTAAATCTTCCATAATCAACCAATATCAATAAAACTCTCTTCATATTAGAATTCTTATGGCTTTCTTATCCCTATATACATATTCTTGTGGAAAAATATTCAATGGAACCTTGTTATAAGAGCAATCTTGTTATAACATGATAAAGTCCCAAGCGATGAGGTTCAACTGCAGAGATTCGAGTAACTTGTTTGATTAAGCTAGATTTAAAGGTAAACAATATTTGTGGTAAAGGATTATGAGATATTGGAGACCTGTAAAGCTGAGCTGTGAGATTATACATAACAATGGAATGAACCTTGATAAACAGTACACTTTGAATGATTGCACAAACTGCAGTTACAAACAGACGATGACAACTGGCAGATGTGGGACAAATGGCTTTGCATGCTGATGACTTCTTCCCATCATTACCACCTTCTTCCAGGCTCTCTGGCTAGCAGTCTCACTTGGTACTTCACACCTAGTTTAGGTATCCAGGGTCACTTATAATCCCAATTGTACCCCAGAAATATATAAAGCTCCTCAAGGCAACAACAAGACCTGTGTGTGACATATATTTCTTGGTTAGATTAACTACTACTAGAGCTAGCGGTTACCTACTTAGTTTAATAAAGAAAGCATGGGGTCTAGAATGCAGACGAAAATTAACTTTATACAACAACAACAACAATTAACTTTATACAAGACAATATTCCGAAGTACAATAACATATGGTTAAACAATATGGTTTCCATTTATAAGCAAGAAAAAACCAAAGACAAACTAAATTCCCTGCAGTATAATATTCTAAAACACTGCATGCAGGCCTATACCACAACATCGTAAAAATGTACATACAGTAAAACCCCTCTATAGTGAACCCCAATGGGACAGAGCTTTTGGTTCACTATAGCCACGGTTCACTATAGCCACGGTTTGGCTATTTTTTTTTTTACTTTTCAAAAATTTTAGACCGTATAATTGAAAGATAGCCATACACACAAGAAGAGGCTGCCTCTTAATAGTGGTCACTTTATTTTAATTCCCTTAATTGACCAATTTCCTTATATTAATACTGAATAATAATAGAAATCATTAGATGATAGGTTCTTCTTATCATTAGCATACATGCATTTCTATGTCTAATTTCAAAATCAAGACAAATCCTAGGCAAAGTTTTATTAAATATATATTCAAAGATATGAAATGATTTTACAACATCATTATCACATTATATAATACAATTTTTACTTGAAAAAATGGCTCTAATACCTTGTTGTTTCAAAGCATTCTTCCAAGCATTGCACCATTCAAATAAAGTTAGTGTTTTTCTTCCATTTCATGTTTCCACATATTCTTCTAGGTCTAGATTTCGTTTTTTTTAACCTGTCATGCAAAACACTGCTGACTTTAAAATCGCCATAGTTAATGGCATAAAAATATTTTTTTTTCATCACGGGACTGTTTATTTGGACTTTTTTTTTTTTTAGCCCTAAAACGTCAAATAGTTTATAATAGGGAAAAATCTATGAAATTTAATAGGTTCTGCAGACTTTTTATTATAAATAGACAGCTCCATGTACTGTGAGTGCACCACGTGTCTACACATGTAGAGAGCAGTTTACTTTTACAGGTATAAGAGGAAGTTTGGACATATATAAGGACTAGCCGAATGACCCGGGCAACGCCCGTGTTTTACCCGATTGAATGTTTTTATTCAAATACTATTTGTTACAATTATAAATTGGGGCCTTAAATAAATGCATATATTAGTTAATAACTATAGCCTATGTGCTTTATCTGTCTATGTACTGTTGGCTTCCGTAGGCGTCTCTTACTGGGAAAAAGAAAGAGAGGATTCCATTTAGTCATTAACTAATATATGCATTTATTTAAGGAGCGACCCGCTCCAACACAATAGTTACAAAAACGAAAAAGCGAGTGGAAGGGGGGGGGGGGGGGGGGGGGGCAAGGTGGCGTGATCGTAGCCAACCAATAGGAGAGCGCCATTCCAAAAAAAAAAGCAAACGGTGACAGAGATGAAAAATGAAGAATTAAGAACGCATGACGCTCGTAACTGTATATAGAATAAGTTTGTTTACTTTGCCCAACACACTGGCTGAACATGTGCAAGAATAATGGAAGCAGAATAATGCAAGATCCCAGGGTGTGTTTGGTGCAACCTTCCTCCATCAACCAACCTTAGTTTGCTGAATTCTGACATGTCTTATTTTGTAACTAGTCACAATTGGTAATAAGACCAAATCCAAATATATAAATAGTGTGTGACATTTCTGTATCAGTGTCGTTACAATCATCAGACAAAAGACTGAATGAGAAAATAAATCACAGCATGCTTTTAAATAGTTACATTTTGATAATGCACAATTTGGATTATAGATTAAATTACTTGGATTAGGTCTTATTTTCTTGTATTAGTTACTATTTTATCAAGTGTGTAAACAATTTGTTAACATAATTTAAAAGAATGCTGTGATATTTTTCTTATTCAGTCTTTTGTCTGATGATGGTAACAATGTTGGTACAGAAATGTCACAAACTATTTATTTATTTGGAGATTTGGGCTTATTACCATTTGTTTCTTATCTATAATCCAAAAATTGTACCTAACAATTGGTAAATAGTGCTATTTTTTTTCCCCTAGTACATGTGGTACAGGCCATGATAATCATGGTGGGTAGTTAGCGACTGCTTTTACTGTAAGCGCACCACATGTCTACACATGTGAAAAGCAGTTCGACTTTGCACTTACAAATGTGCCAGAGCCCCATTTGGTTACTTGCACTCGCTGGTGGGGTTGGACTTTTGCAAGAATCGGGGGCCATTAGAACATTTTTTTTTTATCAGAAAAAAAGTGTCCAATGCGGGAATCGAACCGGGGTCGTAGTGGTTGAAAACCAAACGGTTTAACCAACCTTCCACCGACCCCCCGTGCTATTTTATAAATGCCACAAATTGACTATTGTTGTTCACTATTTGTGCCCAAAGATGTGATAATATCCCCATGAGGTTTATTTCCAGGCTATCAAAAGACAGTTGGATTACCTGCCACTTCAAGAACAGTTAAGTAAGTGTTGTTAGAAGAGAGAAGTTGCCAAAATGTGTGAATTAAATTATCTTAAAAATAGAGGAGTTGCCATATTGCTTTACAGAAATAATTGACCACTTTGGCCAACATTTTTTGACTATTTAATTTTATGTCATTTTGGCAAAAATCTTTTATCATATAATCAGGATAAAAAAAAAAAAGATGTGGCCCTGCCACAAGTTGATGTCATCAGTGGAATAAAAAAAAGACCTTTCTGACCAAAGAGTGTTGCTAAAGAAATATAACTTGTCAAGTTGAATAGCAAGCATGATACTTTGAGAGAGATAGACCTATATTAGTCAATGCCTAGCAATTTACACTCAATAACAAAACTTGAGGAAGTGAAAAGTCTTTAATGTCGCCGCACGTCTATTTCATTTTTTTTAAAGAAGACAGAGGCAATTTTATTCACACTTGGTTATCTTGCAGGTCTTCAATACTGTCAGAGTTATTGTCTGAATCCCGATATACATGCTAAAAGGTACAACTTCCTTAAGTTTTGTCCATGAGTATTTAAAGCAGGGGTCTTGTCTAACTAAATCCAAATGCTGGCTGATCACTGGTGGCAGGATCACCATTGACATGGCCAGTCAATAGGGAGGGAGGTTAAATAAGTCAACAGAACCTTTGTGAGCTTTGATGTGAGTCTTGAGATTTCCCTGAGTGCTGTAGGACCTGGTGCAGCCCTGGTAGTTGCAGCGGAACCTCATGACCTGGGGCTGGTCCCCGGCCTGGTGGATGGTCAAGGTGGCATGGGAGGGATTGGCTGGCATGGAGTCCGAGGGTCCTGGGTGGATCTCCATCCGGATCTGGTCCTCCGAGATGGTGTGTTCAATGTACCTGCATACACCACCTTAAGAATGCAGTAGTGAACCTTGCGATATTTATGGTCTCTCCTGATGGGTGAGTTATATAGTAATATAACTTACATAGTAAGTGTATGTGTCTCGTTGCTTTAATTTTTTTACAAAGATGATATTTGGTGGAATAATATCCACTATTATAACATTGTTATAACATTAGAATTATAAATTACCAAGCTTGAAGCCTGAATTGTTTTAACCAAGGTTAGAAATCTTGGTCCCTAGTACAATATTCAATTGAATGCCAACTTCTATCATTTCAGAAATACAGTCAAATCTATAGGAACCAAGATGTTGTTATATCCATGTGGTTGGTATAATCATGGTTTAAAAAATTTGGACTTGAAACTAGAGACTTTAGAAGGTTAGCACTAGGTGCTGTGGTTATAAAAGAGGTTATTTTAATGAGACTCCACAGAATTTTACTGGGCGACATTAGTGTGTGTGTGGGTTATAGAAAATCCATCTTAGAATTAAAAATCTCAATAATTTGTTGATGTTGTCTTCTAACTCACAAGGAAATGCTACATATTGAAAAAAAAAAAGATCTTCAATAATGACCTGATCCAACCTCCAATGAGCAACCACCTCCAGGAGAAACCAGAAATTACCCATGTTGTTTGAGCTCTTTCAAATGGGAGGTTCTACTGTATAATATAAAAATGCTGTCTAAGTATATACCAAATGTCACCACAGCCTCACCAAACATAGTACCCATATTCTTGTTCTTTGGATAGTTCAGTGCCTTGACACCAATCTTTCTGATGACCTTCCCAGCTCTGTGTGCCTATATATTCTCCCACCACCAGAATATATTGACCACATATATAGACAGCATATTGATAAAACAAAGCTTCTACATTAAAACTTTAATATTTTAACTAGCCTGACAATAAACAAAAAGAAGAGAGAAAATCAATGCTGGTAAAGAAACAGTGGGGTGGAAATAATGAGGCATCTAGTTGGGGATTTATGGATCCATTCTTGATGATTTCTAAGGAGTCTTGGGTCAATTGGTTTTTATTGATCCCAACCATCCTCCAACCTCCATGGTAACCAGCAACAGAGGAACTTTCCCACCTATTAAGAAAAAGGCATCTCCTGATTGTGAAACTAAAAGTGGTGCAATCTGTCAGAATAAACATCAGCTATTCGTTGATTCCTAAATATTCCAGAATTAGCCAAGCACCCATTCTTGATTATTATAGAAAAGCTAACCATGTACGTGTTTTGTCCTGTTGGCCCTCATCAGCATAGTACAAGCTGTACCTAAACAACCAGAAAAACTGGTCTTTCAGGCATCCTGAAAAATCATGAAATGGGTATTTGAGGCCAGAGTTGAGTGAAAACACCAAACTATGTGAAAAAATTGTACAATTTCACTTTTGTTCATTTTTTTTCTCATCTACGCCAGACAAGGGTTTTCAGACAACTAAGAAAATGTGGCCAATTCTCATTAATTGGTGACTGGCAAGATAAGTATTTTCAACAAACACTTGCTAAATGGGAGTACTGAGGAACAAATTTGGGTCTCGAGGTAAGTAGTACTTTAAACAATGAAGGGAGAGGTAGACCAGAGAGAAGAATTGGTTGAATGATCTAATAGAAGTGTCTGCAATTAGAAGAGGTGAAAAGACTTGTTCAGAACAGGATCGGGTTCCATGATCCATATGGCACACTACATGATGATGTTATACAATTTAGTTGTTGGCATGCATGGGGCTAATGTGGAGGATAGAGAGTATCAAAAATACTCCTTTCTTGAATTCTGTCCACATGGTCTCTTGCAGCTTGTTCTTGACCTGTCTCTCCTCTACACTGATGTGGTTCCTTTCTTGGTGTTGACCCCACACCCATATTTAATAGAGAAGACTTCAATCTTTTGGTGTGACCATTGATGGACATGGTTACAGTACAATTTCATTACATCTTATAAATGCTGTAATTAAAATAAAGTTTGATACAAAATTGGGGGGTGGTCTGATCTTTGCCAAATTTTTAATGTTGAATCTAGAGAGGCAAACCTTCAACCACCAGTGCCCCTAAGAGATTCAAGCATTTCTGAGTACAGTAAAACTTGGCTAAAACAAACTGGGGATATAGAGAACCTTCCGTTATTATGAATTTAAAATAATCCCCATTCTCTTATTTTATAATACAATGAACTATGGCTATAGGAAATAAAAGGTTTAGTCCCATTAGGGTGCACTATAGAGGGGTTTTATTGAAGATATAGTTGATGTGAAAGTGATGACAACCCTCAGCATGTTCCTTAACAATGGAAGTCAGAAGTAGCAAACAGGAATTTTATTCTATAACATCTTCCCTGATGTTTCCCTCATATTGATAATTACCAAGACACACTAGATGAATCCCTTTCAATAATACTTTGTGCTAGATGACAAGTCTATATGAGAGGACAGATTTATATCCAGAAACAAGAGATATGGAAAGTAAGGATCAACACTTATTGACATGATCCCAAAAGGACTTTTAATTTAATGCCAAGGTGTTAGTTTTCATCACTTTAACATTAATTCATCAAAATATTTCAATGTAAAAGAAAATTATATCTTCATTTTCCTTTGAGATTTTCATTAAACAAGTATTAAAGAAACATTTGAAGCATTTTAAATGCAAGCTCTAATTTGCTGTATCTGTCCAAAACACACTATCCTTTTCGCTTCACCATTCTTATCTCCACTCAATCATATTAGGGTATCAAGCCTGTAGAGCTTGAGATTTTTGATGGTGTCTGCTGTGGATGAGTAGAGCTCATCAATGGATAAACCAATGCAGTCAATGATGTGGTTTGAGGTTGCAGGTTTAGAATAGCATTTCGTGAGAAAGGTTTGCAACCATTCTGGAAGGTAATTGTTCACAGGAAATCAATGAATCTATTCTCTTGGGAGGACAGAACTGGTGCTTGTCCCTCCTGCTCCGTGCTGTCATGTGCAGGAGTAGATTTCTATTATTGCTGACATCAGGTCTAGATGGTATGGAGGATGTCTTTTTCATCTAGTTGGGTGGTTGATTTTCTGGCCTCAGGGTGGCCAAGAGCTCCAGATTTTGCCAGAGAGTCTGCCAGTCTACTGTATAAAGACCATTAGAACCAAATACAAGTTTAAGGTCTTTGCCTCAAGTTGCCTCTTTTAGAGAAGTTGTAATATAGACTATAAAGAGCTCCATCTGGCCTTGGTTTGAAATCAAAGTTCTCAATCTCCTGTCAATTCTGACTAGGAAGCTTCATCTACTCTCCTTTTGGCAGCTCTGTGTCCTAGTATTCTTATTTGGTATTACATAGGGACAATGCCACGCAACATTGTACAATACTTTAATTCACAGCTACTTGCTCATATCACTAGTAGCCATTTGTTCTCTACAGCTCTGCTGCAAGTCTAAATATAATTCCTTATTTATATTGGTTGGTCCATAGTCTTAAGCTTTTTGTGGAATATTACTTGGTTTCCATTTAATTCCAACCTATATATAACAATTACTATTGTCTCTTGCGATTTCCACCAATCCCTAAAATTGCCATGAGAAGTAATAAATTCTGAACAGTTGGTGGATCTTCAAATTATAGGGAGGTCAATGTTTACATTTTCATTCACTACAGTCTTAACTTTGACAAGGCACAATTTGGAATATAGATTAGGGACACAAGGTAATGAGACCAAATCCAAACAAATAGTGTGTAACATCTTGGTGACAGCGTTGTTACGGAAACATCACACACTATTTATTTATTGTGTTTCTAGTCTACTTTCCTTAATTTCGAACAACAGTGAGTCAACATTGCGATAATTTCACCATGTTTACATGTCGGGACCATTAGCCAATCAAATAATCTACGATAATTCAAAATCTTTGTTAATTCAACCGTTTCTTAAATAAAATATCACCAACATGAGTTAAATGTTGTTTAAATATAATTTCATCACAAAAAAAAAAAAAATAAATAAAAATGTATTACCGCATCATTCAGCAACATAAATGCTGGTTATATGTCACGTTCGATTTTCATTTTATCAAGGATGGTTTAGGCATGATATTTTCGCTAACCTAAGAAGCAGCAAGTCACTGATATAAACAATGAAGTGTCTTGCAAAGTAACATAGAGCTGTGTGAAAGAACTTACAGAAGAGGAATGATATGAATGCCTTTTGAAGCTTTATCAGCTAAAAGTCACACTAAATAGGGTTCTAAACTAAAAGAAACAGCCATAAAAAATATTTCTTTAGAAGATAATGATTTGAAAAATATATATTTTAAGCCTTTTTTACATTTTCTATATTTATTCGCTTCCAATTACATTTATTCACTTAGAATTAAAATAGCATTTGTAACTGGTGAACCCTCCTAGTGGTTTTGTCAATTTAAACTTCTAGAATGGGGGGTCGGTGGAAGGCTGGTTAAACCGTTTGGTTTACGACCACTACGACCCGGGTTCGATCCCCGCATTGGACACTTTTTTCTGTTTAAAAAAAAATGCTCCAATGGCCCCCCGATTCTTGCAAAAGTCCAACCCCACCAGCGAGTGCAAGTAACCAAACGGGGCTCTGGCACATTTGTAAGTGCAAAGTCGAACTGCTTTCACATGTGTAGACATGTGGGGCGCTTACAGTAAAAAGCAGTCACTAACTACCCACCATGATTATCATGGCCTGTACCACGTGTACTAGGGATAAGCAAAAAAAAAAAACTTCTAGAATTGTCATAATGACAGTGTGAGGAATTGGAGAGATTTGAAAGGCAGACATTTTGATTATCCCTATAACACATTGTACAGACCATGGTAGAAAGCAGTTAGACTTTTGCGCTTACAAATGGGCCAGAGCCCTGTTTGGTTATTTCAACTCACTTGAGGGACTGAACTTTTGCAAATATTGGGTGCCATTGGAGCAATGTTTTATTTAAAAAAAAATGGCAATGCAGGAATTGATCTTGGGTTGTGGCTGTAAGACAGTCATTCGTCCACTAACCCCAGAATAAAGTAAAAGAATAGAAACATGGCTAAGAGAGGAGGCTAAGTGTTTCTCACTGATGAGCAAGGTTCCCCATAAAGTGAGGCCAGTAGAAACTTTATTCATAAAATTGTGACAATTTCATTTACAGACGGCAAATACATGTTGATCATAGAGTGAACTATAGCTACAAGGTAATAAGACCAGCACAAGGTTAGAAACACAGGGTAATAAGACCAATTCCAAATAAATTATTAGTGTGTGACATTTTGGTAACAATATTGTTACTATCATCATACAAAAGGCTAAACAAAAATTAATACAATTAATTTATTTGGATTTGGTTTTATTACCTTGGAGTTCTAATCTAGAATCCAAATTGTGCCTTATCTCAAGAGTGAAATATTTATTATTTTAATACATCATAATTCACTAGAGTGTAGTTATTACATGGTACAGTCGAACTTGGATAATTCGAACCCCAAGGGACCATAAAAAAAATTCGAATTATCCAAAAATTCGAATTAAAAACGGAAATTCTATTTATAGGAAGTTCTAGGGACCAAGATAAATATTCGAATTAAAGAGGTTTTCGAATTAAAGAAGTTCGAATTATCCAAGTTCTACTGTATTTATTAGTGCATGCATCTCCCAAGTGTGGCCAACCCAGAAGCATGGCTTGAGCAATTTCCTTAACCCGGCATTGCGCGCGCCGGGTGAAAATTACCCATGGCAACATTTGAATGGAGAATTAACCAATAAAAAATCGGTTGGCGGAGATGTGGTTTCGTTTAGCTTCCTGACTCATCAATTAGTATAAAGTTTTGGTTTCACATTTTGACAGCTCCCACTGAAATTCCATCTATTGTCACTGTCGGGTAAAAATTACCCGGCGCGCGCACTCACGTAATTTTTTTGTTGCATTTTTTTTATAACATTTTTTAAAGTGAGATAAATAATTCGAATTAATAATTTAAAAAATAACTATAATCGGTTGATATATTTATCTGCCTATAATTCTATATAAAATGGAGGGAAGAAGGTCATATTTATTAGATCAAGAAGAGATTATTGTAGAA
This sequence comes from Cordylochernes scorpioides, assembly GCA_030710605.1. NCBI lineage: Eukaryota > Metazoa > Arthropoda > Arachnida > Pseudoscorpiones > Chernetidae > Cordylochernes > Cordylochernes scorpioides. Next base: position 55,333,393 of record CP092881.1, read on the forward strand.
GGTGATATTGAAGAAGATCATCTAAATGAACATTTTTATGGAATTGACACTGGAATATATTCAGATATAGGAATTTTTCCACAAACACATTTTTATATAGGGAGAGCCTCGAAAATCAAATGGTTCAAAAATTGTTCTTCACAAACAGTAAAGCTGAGAACGCCTAATGTCATTACACATTTACTAGGCTTGAAAGGTGAAGAAGCAAAAAATTAAAATACACCTTTAGAAGCTCTTTTGAAGAAAATTCTTGAAATGTTTGGCCCTTGAACTCATCAAAGAGCAACTAAATCAGAGAAAAATCATTTCTTCACTGCCTAAAAGACAATTAAAAATTTCCTTTTTTTACAGATAAGTTAATTCAAATCATAAATGTATACTCTAAATATTTATTTCAATTATTTTTTAGAAGACATTTCAAGCCATAAAGAAGGTCAGGAACCGCAAGATAAAGCTTCCTACCAGATGTAGTGTGTCCCTCCAGTAAGGACAGGAAGACCTCGACTTTGTGCCATAAATGTGCAAAACCAATTTATAAAGGACATACAATTGCAGTTTGCAATGATTTGTCTAAAATATCCTCGTGGAATTTTATATATTTAATATTGAAAAGGAGCAATAGTTTCATATTTTATATGCCATTACCAATTTTGAGGATTATTCAAGAATAGTTTTTAAAATGTTTAATCTGTGTAAAAAATATGAATATATTTTATTAATAATTGCCTTTTTTGAAAATTAAAATGTTATTACTTTGAAATAGAAAAGGTTTTGTTTTTCCTCAGTTAATATTTATGTTCAAAATATGTAATTTTAATATCGGGTAAATTTCACCCAGCGCGCGCAAGTACGTTACATTTTTAGCGCGCGCGCTCGAGGGTTAAAGAGGTATAAAGTAATCATTAGGCTAGTTGATAAGGTACAATTTGGATTAAAGATTATAACTATAAGAAAATAAGACCAAATCCAAATATATAAATAGTGCGTGACGTTTCGGTAATAGCATTGTTACCATCTTCAGACAAAAGAATTTTTAAAAAAATCATTCAGTACTTTTGTAGAATGATGGTAACAATGCTGTTACTGCAATGTCACACACTATTTATTTATTTGGTTCTGTTTTCTTGTAGTTATAATCATTAAGCTAGTTGATAAGGGGCACAATTTACATTATAACTACAATGTAATAATCCATCCAAATATCATTAAGTTAGTTGAAATGTCAGTATTGAATGTGTCGTGACATTTCACCTAGCATCTTGGCTCATCTTTTTTACATCAAAATGAGAGATTCAACAATAAACTGCTTTGAATATCCTCCATCCCACCCACACATTTAGGTAAATACTTGAGATAAGAAAGAAGAAGTGGAAATACTTGTTCTTCCCTGATCAGATGATTGAATGTCAAGTTAGGCATGTGTCTTGTCTCCCAAAGAATTCTAAATAGCAGACGACTATTTTTTAATTTAATAATTAATTATATAAAGTGCAGAGAGAAACACAAGGACCAAATCCAAATAAATAGGAAGTTTGTGACATTTCGATAACTGTGTTGTTACCAAAACATCAAATAGTTTTTATTTATTTGGATTTATTACCTTGTGTTGGTTTTACGTATTACCTTGTACCTAATCAACTGCAGAGAAATATATATTTTGATGAGAGAGGAGCCACTTATGGTATACATTTTGAAAATTTTTCTAAAAAATATATACCAGGATACCTCAATTTCAACCAGTTGTATTTTATAAAATGACCTAAAATATAGTATTTAAATGAACCCCCCTACTACTGTCCTAAAAGCTTATGTCCATAGAGTGCTTAAATATCATTCCACCATTCAGTGTAGCATATAAAAGCAGAATGATCCAGTACAGTATTGGAGCTCTAAAGAAGCGGTCTGTTAGATTAAATTGGTGAAACCGCTGGGAGGGTTCACAACTGATGAGTCAAGCCCTCCCAATATTTTTTCACCGCAGTAAGGAAAGTAGAAGTTTGATTTATTTGTGAAAATAAACATTTGTGTCTTAATATTTTCATTTGTTATATAAAATATAGTATATTTGTCAATTATTAATAAATGCAATAAGAAATTAAGATGATACTTTTTTTTTTTATTCTGAAATTTAAAACTTTAGTGTTAAATAAAGTTATATATAATCATGCTTAAATCCTATTTTAAGTATAATTTGTGCAGAAATCAGAAACCAAAATATAGAGAATCAACTTTTATTGATATGCGAATTATTAAACCGATACTACTATTTTTTGGAAGATATTATCATTATAGTTTAAAGAAATGTTGGTATTTTTATTAGCGAGAAAATTAGTTACATTAATTTGGTTTATAAATATATCCCAGAATTAAAACTTACCCAGAATTTTCTTGATCATCGCTAGAAGTTAGGTTGATATCTTGCGCCAAACAATCTCCAAATGGGAAAAGTTCAGGATCAAGAGAAGAAGATGGACTAAATAACAAAATATCGTCTAAAGAAAGTGAATCTGGTCCACCAAGTGGCTGAGGATTTGTCATTTTTGGTTATAACGAAAACACTATACGAAAGTCGTCACATAGAGATATAAAAAAGTAAAACTATGATGATGATAGTTTTTAAAAAGGTGTCTTATGTGTGGGTAAAATTTTATCAAATTTAATTTTAAGGTTTAACATTATAAAATAAGTTATATTTTAAATATTTATTTTAATAGATTTATTATTTTTATATCAAATATCAAAAGCGAAATTCCAAAAATAAAAATTTTTAAATACCCACTGCAACACTGTTATTAAATGCTAAGGAAGAAACGTAAAGCTCGAAACTTGTTTGCGTATTTAAAATGAACACTAGTTAGCAAAATTGTAAGCCCTAATCCCTATATTACTCAATACAAATTAAATTTAGAGTTATGAACAAGCGAAAAGGTGTATTTAGTGAAATAGTTGATCGAAATTATGGATTTTCAAGACCAGAGAAGATATACGATGTTACAAAGGGTAATTTTTGAATCCTTATTTATACGCTAACTATATAAACACTATTATTAAATACAAATATGCACTCATAGAAAGTTTACAATTCAATTTACTTTTAAAATAAATTTTGTTTAAAACCCCTCTTTAAATATATTCATTAGCTGTCTATTTTAACCCGAGTGTACATGAATTATATACGTCTATTTATACATTATATTCACAATATTTTTGGAATCAAATTCAACATACAAAAGCTCCACTCCTAACCATATATTTGTTAAAGAGTCAAATTTTTAAAATTTTACAGGTGTCATATATATTATATATTTTTTATAAGAAAGCCTCTTAAATATAAACATCCTTGAAGAAGGATCTTTTGAGAAGTAAATAACTTACTTATAAGTTTATAAAATATATAATAAGAAACTGAGAGGACATTTGCACACCACAATTTATCAAGAATTGAAATTATTTTGATCCTGTGCTGTTTCATTTTCAATTGACAATAATTTCAAACTGTTAAACACAATAATTAAAATTCCTCTAAAGTTTCCAAAGGTGAGACACTCATGTCTGCAGACTGTCAAGATACATCTGCAATATGTATTATTCCATCCTCACTGAAACAAAAACAAGGTAACCTAACACAACCTAATGTATTGATATAGTCAGCATCACATCAGTGGTCCACAGAAATGAGTACCTCACCAATCCAAATATACAAACAGGTCAGTTAGTAAGGTGGTCTGGTAGATTAAACTGGGGAAACACTTCACCACAGAGGCCTCCCAATATTTTTCTTCCACAGTAATGCCAGTGAGAGGAATTGCTTTTTATTAAAAAGATTGTTTAATATGAATAGATGGACCAAAATTTCAGACATACATGCCATTTGAATATAGATGAAAAAATGAATTATACTTCAATTGAAATTTATGGAATTTAATACCAAAATACAGTTAAACCCCTCTATAGTGAACCCCATTGGGACTGAACTTATGGTTTACTAAAGCCACAGTTCACTATAGCCCCGGTTTGGTTATTATTTACTTTCTAAAAAATGTTTATACTGTATAATTAAAGGACAGCCATACACAGTGGAAGAGGCTGCCTCCTAATAGTGGTCACTTTGTTTTAATTCCCATAATTGACCTTACATTAATACTGAATAACAATAGAAATCATTTGGTTCTTATCACTCGCATACCTTTATGTCTAATATAGAAATCAAGACAAATCCTTGGCAAAGATTTATTAACCCGGCAGCGGTCGCGCCCTCTTTTATACCTTGAAAGGTCGCGGTGGGTAAAATTTACCCACTTTTAAAAACCTAAATAAATCAAATATTCTTTTCAATATTTTTATTGTTTTCTATGTTAGAATAATGATTTGTCTATTAAATAACTTTACATAAAATCCTGAGATATAAAAATCATATTTTATTTATTTTATTAATAACAACTCAAAATATCAAATATTTATGATATATTTGACTATTTTATGAAAATAAAAATATATATTGAAGATAGATTATAAAATATAAATTTGTATGAAAGTTATCACTTCCTTTCATAGAAATTAGGACTTGTTTCGTCCTTTATGACATTCTTGACAAATTATTACAGTGTTCCTTACACAAAAAAGCAAAACAGTACTGGCAATGTTGAATAGTTTTTCTGTCATTTTTTTCTTACTGGCATTTCTTGCATCGATGTCTTTCTCCTATTTTTGGCTTTTTAGATGGACCAGGCTCTAACAAATTAAAAATATCGGATGCCTTTTCCTTTATTTCGCATGGCATTCTTCCGCTTACTGTGCGAACTTTGACCATCTCTTCAATAAGATCTAAGGATAAGGTTTTCAAAAAATGACGTCTTGATTTAACCTTTGATGCGTTGCCATTTGCAAAATGATTTATCTGGGAATTTATTGCCCCAATATTTAAAAGTGAATAAAAAATAACCATGGGCCATCTTGAATTTCTAGCAGTTATATGTAGCTGTCATTTCGTCCATCATATCTACACCACCCTTTGTCATATTATAAAACATTATCATCTCTGGCTTTTTCAATTCTCCCGTTGAATCATCTATATTTGCATCGTGGTGCAGAGTTGAAAGCATAAGTACAACTTTATTCTCTTTAGGCTTGTATGAAAGAAGTGTCATTTCACTTTGAAAGCCAAAAACACTAGTGTGTACATTTCTACCTCTGCTGATGACAAACTCTGAGGGGATTTCCTTTTTATTTCTTTTTAAGGTACCAACAATTGCTAGTCTATATTGTTGTAAAAGTTTTAGAGCTAAAGAATAACTGGTGAACCAGTTATCCAGTGTTACATTGCGGCCAGTTCCCTTGATTGGCTCACACAATCGGTCCACAACGTCACTTGGACTGTTGCTGACATTGTAAGGACCTTCAGGGTTTTTTCCTGAATAAATCTGCAAGTTACAAGTACAAAACATTTTTGAATCCACGAGAGCAAATAATTTTATTCCATATTTATTGTGTTTACTCGGAATATACTGCCTGAAATTGCATTTCCCTCTGAAAGCGTCAAGCTTTTCATCCATCGTTATATATTCCGAAGGAGAATAATGCTTTTGGCAATTTTTTACAAAAGTATCAAGAATCAATCTCACAGCTGCTAATTTATCTTGACAAAGTCTTTCATTTCTTGTAGCTTTGTCATCAAAACGAATTACTCTGAGAAGAAATCGGAATCTGTTTTCAGACATAGCTATTCTACACAATTCAAATCCAGTACTATCTCTTGCCCATGCATCATCTGTAATCAATTTATTCACTTTCATGACCCCAAGAAAGTAAATAATTCCCAATAAAGCTTTAATTTCATGTAGGTTTGTCAAATTAGCATCTCTTTCTCTGCTATAGTTCTGCTGAATATTCCTAATGTAAATGTTAGTATTTGTAACTATGCATTCAAGTATATTGTCATCTATAAAGAGATTCCAACAATCTAATATCGATTTAGCATTTTTTGCTTCACCCTTTACCCCTGGTAGATGGGTGATAATATTTTCACTGCGAGTTCGAACATTTTTTGGGGGAAGAGTTTTCTTCCATTTAGTCTTTTGATCCTTTCCTATATAGTAATTGAAGCTTGGATCCTCATTGTTTTCTTCTTCTGATAATGTATACTGTTCAGTGTCTGTACTCCAATTCCTCTCTTCTATATGATCATCAGTTTCTGATTCCTCATCATCGGGATTTGGAATATTATTATCATCACGGAGAAAATCAGCTTTTGAAGCATTTTATGTAAAATAATGTAAAAGAGGAAATAAAATATAAATCCTACCTTATTGTTGGAAGAGAGAATAGATTGTATTATTGCACTTGGGGCAGCAAAACCAAACAACAAGAAGCCAGAAAGTAACTCGAAACTTAATTACGCAAACCAAAACCAAAAGCGTTAAAAGGTCGCGCTGGGTAAAAATTACCCAATGACGAGAACTCAAAAGGTCGCACTGGGTAAAATTGACCCAAACATGCTAATAAAATGAATATATGTCATAAAATTAAAATTATAGGTTTATTATAATAATCTTTAGATAGAGATTTAGAAAGGTACTGAGAATATATTTTAAATATATATATTTTTTAATATAGAAATATTTTCGAAAAGTTCCTTCTGGGTAATTTTTACCCATTGCGACCGCTTAAGGGTTAAAGACATTAAAAGATATAGAATATTTTGAAACTTATTTATTATATTATGTAATATAAAGTTTATTTTTAAATAAATTGTCTTGAATACCTTGATGCTTGAAAGTACTCTTGAAGCATTGCTCCTTTCAAATAAAGTTAATAGTATTTTTCTTCCATTTCATGTTTCCACATATTCAGAGATTACACAAACGATCGCAGCAAAATTTGGGGTTGATATCTCTTTGTAGCAATTTTTAATAGCCTTTTATTTTGATCTCTTATAATTTTATTTTAACATGTTCTGAAATTTTGCCTGAATTGTTTCACTTTGAAAAAGCTATTCTAGCTTTTTCTAGTACAGTAGAACCTCCCTTTAGCACACACCTCTCTACAAAGGACAGTTTTATTTGCAAAATTACCATTTTTACTATTTAGCAACTCTCCGGTAGAGGACACCTCTCCTTAAAGGACATTGGCTCTGCAATTAGGTGTCCTTTACAGGGAGTTTCTACTGTAATAGCTTTTTTTTTTATTAGAATGCCTTTCTTTGCATTTTTTTCTTTATTTTGGAAGCTTTTTGCATTTTTTCTATTTCAAATTTAAAGAATGCAAAGTACACCTATCCCCCGATTTACACGGTACTTGTTTTACACGTTTTCGCTTTTACACGGTTTTCCAAATAAGTTTTTTTTTTTTATCGCACTATACTAAAATGCGATATTCTACTCTTTACTACCTATGTTGAAAAGAATATTGGGAGGCTCTGATTCATGAGGGGGCGAACACCTATTCAGATTTGACAGTTTAATATACACCTATCCCTCGATTTACACGTTTTTCTCAGGAGCGTATCTACCGTGTAAATCGGGGGATAGGTGTATCTTATTCAATAAAAAGTAGAATTTGTAAAACATTTATATAACATGCGACAAAAATAGAAGGTAAGCAAACAATGCCCCTAAATTTTGTGTTATGAAATCGCTATCTGTGAGCAGAAATATGTTCAAAATTTTGTTGTTTTAAAATTTTATTTATTACAATATCAAGTTCATTATAAGCCTAGTATTTTAAATGGATTTTGTTGTTTGGGACTTAAAATTAAGTTTGTTATAGGGGTAGTTTGTTATTTTAAAAATTGAAAAGTTTGCTCTAACAATAGTATTTTCAATGGAATGGAATTGGGGATTTTTATAAAGGAAGGTTCTCTATATCTTATAGCCACCCAATTTGTCAGATCACATAGAAAATTCCATAAATACTTTCATAAAAGATCAGAAACACCAAATTGTTCCTGCGGAGAAACTGAACAAACTGCTCTTCACCTTATCTACGACTGTCCTAACTTTGCAGAAGTGAGACATCGTTTGTTCCCTGATATAAATGATGTAACTCTCTTACATCTGCCAATTTATCTATATAAATTTTATCAACTCTGTCGATATATACATGTAAATTTGTAAATATTCAATTCTAAGTTCTAATTTGTTTGTTGTTTTGTTTGTTTCCTCAGTAATAAGTGCAAATATTTCAATCGTACCTGGTTAATTAATAAAATTAAAAAAATATATACACAGTCGAACCTCTTTAATTCAACACCTCAAGGGATCAGAGCTTTCGGTTGAATTAAAGGAAGTGTTGAATTAAAGTTATTCAGATGATTAGCTAATCATCTAACTCATTAAAATAATATTATTTTAAAATAGCCTTGTAATATTTATATAAACTAATGGTATTAATTGAAACCATTGTGTGTGTACTTTTTTATTTTTATTTTCATGTATGTGTGTGTGTTTATGATTAACTTTTAGTACCAGGGACAAAATGGCATTAATACATATTTTTGAAACATAAATAATTACCAATAATATTTTATTCTAATTGAAGAATATAGCAGTTGAAAGGAAATAAATATGGAAAATAAAAAGAAACTTAAAAAAGAATTTAAAAATACTCATGAAGATCTTTTTAAAAATTCCTTTATAGATGTCTGTTTTTGCACCGAAATCCTATTCAGGATGTATTCCAGATGGTCTATTTAAAAAAAAAACATGCATGTCTTTCTTCTTCTGGAATGTGTTTTAAATAACAAAGAGTTTTTATTGTATTAAAGGCATCCACTGCTGCTGCAGATCTTATTGATTTTGTGTTTAAATCTTTTATAATAACATGGGAATGGAATATTGAAATAAAATGTTATCATAATCATTGTGGCTACATTTTATGAAGATTTATTTATTTAAAAGGAAATTATTTGTAAATTTTAAAATAACTAAAATATTTCAATGCTGAAAATTATAAAGAAAATAATATTATTAATTAGCGCACGATTCCTAAATTCCCGCGTAAAAAATAAACAACACTCGCAACATTGCGCAACGGCACTGCAAAGTGAAACTTAAACTAACAGAAACCAAAAGTGTGCAGGCGCAATCCTATCGGCGACTGACGATGCCGATCGTCGCCGCCGTAATACCGTTTAGCGGTAAAGTTGTATGTAAAAAAACATTCAACTGTTGAAATTCGAATTTTTAAATGGTCGAACTATCGGAACTGTCGTATTATCGATACTGTCGAATTACGGTTTGTTATTTGTTAGGCCGGAGGTCGGGACATCAGAATATGGTCGAATTAAGGTAGAGTGTCGAATTTGCGTGTGTCGAATTAACGAGGTTATACTGTATATATATCCGGGGTTTATATTAGCAGAGTTTTGCTGTATATAGGGCTAGTGTATATGAGTTGTAAGCACAAATGGGACAATTTAAATCATCATCATAGTGACATCTTTTTAATTTTTATCCTTTTTTTTTTACATTTTTTTTTCAACTTGAGAGCAAAAATAATGTGAAAATAAATATTCCAAACATGAACAATGCATGTATGAAAATAAATAGTCTAACCTTTTTAATTCAACACCCCAAGGAATTGGAGCTTTCTGTTGAATTAAAGTAGGTGTTAAATTAAAGTTAGGTGATTTCATCACAACATTCACTGCTTGTGGTCATTTTTTCTAGGATTACTAAATATTGAAACTATTTTAGACTCGTATGATTCTCTTAAAAATTAAACAATATTATCTACTACCCTTACTGCAATAAAAAACTAATGAGAGGGCCTGGCTCATCAGTGGTGAACCCTCCCATTCATTTTTCATTGCAGTAATAAGGGTAGTATATATACAGTCAAACCTCTTTAATTCAACACCCCAAGGGATCAGAGCTTTTGGTTGAATTAAAGGAAGTGTGGAATTAAAGTTAGATGATTAGCTAATCATATAACTCGCTAAAATAATATTTTTTTTAAAAATAGCTTTGTAATATTTATATATATATCAATCATATTAATTGAAACCATTGTGTGTGTACTTTTTTAATTTTATTTTCATGATTAATCTTTTAGTATCGGGGACAAAATGACATTAATACATATTTTAGAAACGTAAATAATTGTAACAAATAAATTTACTGGCAATGTGTTTCTTTTCAGTAATATAATCAAATATTAACTCTACAGACCTTATTAAAATATTAAATATAATTTATTAAATAATATTTTATTCTAATTGAAGAGTATAGCAGTTGAAAGGAAATAAATATGGTAAATAAAAAGAGAATTTAAAAATATTATTTTAAAATAATCATGAAGATCTTTTAAAAAATTCCTTTATATATGTCTATTTTTGCACTGAAATCCTATTCAGGATGTATTCCAGATGGTCAATTTGAAAAAACATGCATGTCTTTCTTCCTCTAAAATGTCTTTTAATAAATAAATTTTAATGTATTAAAGTCATCCACTGCTGCTGCAGGCTTTATTGATTTTGTGTTTAAATCTTTTATAATAACATGGAAATGGAGTATTGAAATAAAATGTTATCATAATCATTGTGGCTACATTTTATAAATATTTATTTATTTAAAAGCAAATTATTTGTAAAAAAACAAAAAACAACAATAACACTCGTGACATTGCACAACGGCACTGCAAAGTGAAACTTAAACTAACCAGGAACCAAAAGTGCGCGCGCGCAATCCTATTGGCGTCCGCCGATCGTCGCTGTAATACCTTTTGCAGTAGTAAATTGTAAGTAAAAAAAACATTCAACTGTCGAAATTCAAATTTTAAAATGGTCGAACTATCGGAAGTGTCGTATTATCGATATGTTGAATTACGGTTCGTTATTTGATAGGCTGGAGGTCGGGACATCAGAACATGGTCGAATTATCGCCGAGTGTCGAATTAACAAGGTTATACTATATATATAGAGCTAATACAACTAAATATTTTTTGAAAATACTGATGTAATAATGAGAATTGATACCATTGGGAGATTTTTATTTTATTTTTTTCAGAATGCTTCATGGTTAACTTTTAGTGATGGATAAAATTGAATTTATTCATTTTAGTGTGAACAAAGGAAAATTACAAATCCTATTTTAATCTATGGATATAAATGTAATGAGAAGAAAGTGAATGAACTTTGAAAATAAAGAAAAGACTAATCATTTTATTTAAAAAATTATATATTTTATAGTATAAACTTAAGGTAATAAGACCAAATCCAAATAAATAAATTTATTTATAATAAATACTATTTATTTATTTATTTGGATTTTGTCTTATTACCCTGTGTTTATAATCTATAATCCAAATTGTGTCTTATCATCTTTAAAGAAATCATTCATAGCTGTTTGTTATAAGGCTAAAACCTATTTAGTGTGCATTCTAGCTGATTCAAAAGACATGTACCTCTACTGTATGTTATATCAAACAGCAGAGAGAATGTTGCTCATGTTTGCCAGGACTTCCTGATCCTATTCTCCTCTTGATCCATTTTTCAAATGCTCCCACAATATATATAAAGAAAAAATATTTACATAAGCATTTCACAATAAATTAATAAAAAGACATCTCCTGATCGTGCAACTAAAAGTTGCTGATGTCTTGCACCATCTGTCAGAATAAATATCAATGGATCATTTATTTTTAATTATTCCAGAATTGGCCAAATACCCATTCAGACAGAGGACATAAGCCATCAGAAACTTGTAGTTGCACAATCAGGAGATGCCTTTTTCTTAATTTATCTACTTGATCACACAGTGCACTTTGGTATTTTTTCACATTTCACACAATAAGTTTACTTACCTAAAATTTTTATTTCTGTTTTCATCCATATACAGTAAAACTTCACTATAACAAACCCCAATGTGTTAGAAATTTTCTTTTAAACATTTTCTAAATGTTTAGATCATGCATAATTAAAGAACAGAACACACATACACACAGAAAAAAAGTATACTTCTTAATATTTATTTACTTTTTAAGTTCTTTGTGATCTATTTCTATACACATTAAAGCTATCTACCAAATTATCCAGAAAAATCTTTTGAAAAGTTGTCCTTTGATGATAGATGATTGAATTAGCATAAATGCATTTTTATGTCTTAAACTAGCGGATGTACCCGGCTTCGGCCGGGTTTTACCCGAGTAAAGGTTTGTCTAACGAACATTTGTTAAAACAATTCTCTATAAACTTATAATAAAAAAAAAGGTATATTTTGATAATTTGAAACTCGTAAATTTGAATCTCTTGATAAAGTGAACATTTTTTCCCGGTCCCTGTGTGCCGTGTCATCCTGAATTTTGTCTTTCCTAATTTTCTACGTTACAAAATCATCGTTTTATCTAGTGAACATTTTTTCCCGGTCCCTTGAAAAATACTCAATCAGTTGAATAAAATCAATATTAATTGGTTCCCTCGGTAATTGGAAGTTAAAGGAATAGTATCTTTGCCTTGGAATTGTATCATTATTCTTGTCTCAAATAAATTGCCGTGTCATCCTGAATTTTGTCTTTCCTAATTTTCTACATTACAAAATCATCGTTTTATCTAGTGAACATTTTTTCCCGGTCCCTTGAAAAATACTCAATAAGTTGAATAAAATCAATATTAATTGGTTCCCTCGGTAATTGGAAGTTAAAGGAATAGTATCTTTGCCTTGGAATTGTATCATTATTCTTGTCTCAAATAAATTGCCGTGTCATCCTGAGATATTCTTACTTTTGATAAATAATCTTTAAGACAATAAACTTAGTGATAATAAAACTTATAGATAAAAAAACTTGTTATCATCGTCGCAATGGTGGCGCTGCTTGCGAGTTAAATCTACAAATCTGCAAATAACTCTAAGGATATTCAGGATATTCAAGAAATTATTTTTCAGAAACCTTCCCAGTGCTATACTAAATAATTTCCCAAAGTTTCATGGCGTTCCAATGAGTGGTTTGGTCAGGCATAAAGGACAGACACACACATACATTCATTTTTATATATATAGATAAAAAATTAAGACAAGTCCTATATAAGCAAAGGTTTATTAACTAGGTAGATATATAGTCACATTTTAAATCAATTTTATCAAACAGTATTGCTTGCAAACACTCTTCAATCTTACAAATATGTTTTTCATCTTAGTTTGAACCTGTCATGCCACCCTTCAAATTCACCATAGTTCATGGCATTAAACAAAAAGCCATTTCTTTGCATTATGGGCCCATTTTTTGAGATATTTATAAGCCTAGCTTTTTTCCCAAACTATGCACATATAGGACACTTCTTAAAGGAAATTGTGACATAAGATCACACAAAAGTGGGGGTGATTGCTTTTTGTACCAATTTTTATTGATTTTTTCCTCCAAGAGTCAAAATGTTAAATTTCTCAATTTTATTTGTTCTAAAGTTCTGCTTGCTTTGATTCACTTTCAAATGCTTTAATAATGGCTATTTTTGATTCATGGTGTCTTGTTACAAATGTATTTCTTTTCCAATTTTTCTCAACTTTGGAAGCCATATACAATTTTTTAAAATTTTAGACTATATGAGTGTAAAGATATTTTATTATCATCTTTAGATATATTTTGTTGATTCAGACAATTGACAATTAACATAATTTTATTGACAACTCGTCAATACATGTAAAAGTGCACAGTCTGTACTATTAATTTACAATGATGATAGTTGTTAGATATCTACAATGAATAGGTACACGACGTCTCTGCCACTGCTGTAAAGTTTGGTGGATAATCACCAGTTGGTCTACAGCGACACCACACATTTTGTGATCTACAAAAGAAGATGTAGATCATCAATGGCGTGGTCCTCAAAACCCACCGAATTTTTGATTTAGATGTGGGTACCTTACGTTTTAATCTGTATATAATCTAAATTTTACTGTATCTAATATTATATTAATTAAAAGTACATTACACAAAAATGTGTATAACATGTGACATGAATATAAGGTGGATATAGACAAACATTGATGCCATATTTATTGTTTTGAATTGGGAGCTGAAACTTTTTTTTAATCCAAATTTTACTGTTACAAAAATCACTTTTAAGCTAAAATTATAAGCCTAGTATCTTAATTAGAATTTATTATTTTGTGACTTAAAATTAGGTTCATCATAAGAGTAGTTCATTATTTAAAAAAAACTAAAATTTCATTATATTTTTTAATGAAATGGAATTGATGATTACCTTAGGGGTTAAGAGAAGGTTTACTCTATCCCCAAGTTTATTCTAGCGAGGCTTTACCATAGTGTACTTTCATTCTCAGAAGAAGCAGGCCAGTTATTCTTCCTTATTTTCTAATATCTCCTGGTTATCAGTGAAAATTATTGTTGAAACCACCTCTAACTGTTATTCCCACCTCTACATCCTGGCTTCTGAATAGATGTTGAACAATACTGGTGAACATCCATGTCTCCTTCATTGTCAACTCTCACCACAGCTCCAATATAAAGTTTCTTTTCAGGGCAATAGCACCCCATCTATATATATAAGAAAACATTTAAGCATGCAAGTTTTTTAATAAAAAAAAAACTTCTACTGTTCATACTGCGATCAAAAATATATTAGGAGGGCTTGGCTCATCAGTGGTGAACCCTCCCACTGGCTTTGTTCTTATTGTTTGCTGAAGAATATTGCTTGATGCAAATATTTATATGTAATTCTACTGTCTCAAAAGCTTATTTCTATAGTTAAGTTGAATAAAGATTCCACCCTTCAGTACAGCGTATATAATGGACCAATACAGTATTAGAGCTCTAAAAAGTGGTCTGGTAGATTAAATAGGTGAAACCGCTGGGGAGTTCACCACTGATGTGAACCAAGCCCTCCCAATATATTTTTCATCGCAGTAAGGACAGTAGAAGTTTATGTGTAAAAGAAACTTGCTTGCTCAAACATTTTCTTATAAAGTTCCTCTACTAATCCCACCCTATTCCCAGCTATTCCAATCCTATCCAAGTCTATCTACTCTCCTGCCTCATTAACCTTCTTTCTTTATTTCAACATCCTCCACATCCATTCTCTCTCAATCTATCTCCTTCCAAAATTCACATTCTCTCTCAACTTTACCTTTTCTGCCAATATTTCAAGAACAATTTTTGCATTACAAGACTTGTATGTTGTGTTGGGCTCACTGCATTCTTCTCCTCCTCAATAGGGATTGTAATTGCTTCCATAAAATCTGCAAGTCATTTACCCTTTACTAAATTGTTCTATAGATCTTTCCTTAAATTCTATCCAAGCACTTTCAACATTTCCTCTATGTTTTAATCCTTTTGATGTTTTCAAGTTTTTCAGATTTTTCGTTAATTATTTTCTTATTATGAAATGTTTTATTTTTCTTTCTTAAGATCCTTTCCAATGATGCTGCTCCACCATGTTATTTTCTTGATTCTTTCAAATTTCTTCAACATTGTCTTTGTCGCAGTTATAAAGACTGAGCAAGTGAATGCCACAAAATTTATAAAGATGAATTGGGCATTATTTCAATGGTTCTTGCACAAAGTATATTTTCATCAATATTTAGATGTATATTTAATTTTTCCATATAAATGCAATGCACAGCAGCCTCCATGTAAATTTCACACAATACAGGGAGGAGATGGGGGATCTAAGCCAACCTCCATTGTTCCTCCTTACTGTCTACTCTTTCAAGAGAACAAACCCTGTGGGACTCACACGGCAACTTTACCTCCCAGCCTCCCTCTCTTTCTTTCATTCCAGTGGGGGTAAAATGTTCTATTTACTAACCTGCTCTATTTATATGTGCCCGGTGATAAATCACATTTGGAGAATCTTTTTTAAAATCCCTTTGGGGTGACATGGTGCTCTTAGTATTTTTCATCACTGTAAGGACAGTAGAAGTTTGTTGTATGTGTAAAATAAATATTTGTGCTTTCATTTCTTATGTTTAAATGGCATGTTATTGATATTTCATTGCACGTATGATTAAGAGGAGGTCCCCAATAAATGCAATCAGTGGGGAAGAGTGAATATTTAAACAAGTAAAATAGAGAAGAAGGTTTTAGGATCCATTAAGAGATTATTTTTTAATGCAATAATCTTTTAATGGATCCTAATACCTTCTTAACTTCTCTATCAACCGATAAATTATCTCAGAAAAAATCTTTTTTATTAAAATTTTCAATATTTCTGTAAGTGCATTGAAAATTTATTTTGCTTCATATAAGATATGATTGAAATCTCAATTTTCTTTAGAATGCTTCCAATTTTCAACCAAATTTATTTATTTATTACCAGTTGCAAATAAGAAACGCTATATCTGATCTGGATAATTGCGCGTGAAACTAAATATAAACTATATTTCAAAAGTCATTATTATACAAAGAATATCTTTCTTTGTCCCGATATAAACATTTTGCTGCTGATGTAATTTGTTTGTTTTCATATTTTTCGCTTTATTTTAGGACTATGTTGTGTGTGTGTTAGGCCTAATTCTTTTAATGTTTTATAGCTACTTTCCTTTTGTTATTTCTATCACAAAAATAAAGTATATATCTGTGGCAGAGAGATTGGAAATAAACATAATCTGGGATTATTATTTCCCATGTGGAGGCACAGGCAGCCCGACATTCACCCAGAAGTAAAAAAGACAGGCCAGTGAAAGAAATCTTGAATTTCAAAATCCTATGGAAACCCATTTGGGTGAACATCTTGGCCTCTGTTGAAGACAAAAGAGAGAAAGGTTTGTTTGTGGAACTATTGTATGGGCGGCCATGTAAAGACAGCTCTGCCCTTGTTTGCCTACCTCTGGGAACAAACAACGTGGCATTCATACTTACTGTAAGATTCCAACTCCATATTAGAAATGTAGTCAGTATTGTTCAGTTAATATTACTCTTTTTTTTCTTCTTCTTATTATTTAAATAAACATTAGTAAATATATATATACAGCAATTCCTCTTTAATTTGAAGGTAGAGCATTTTTATTTTTCATTTAGTTTTCTATAAATATGAACATCTAATATATACAGTAGAACCTCCATGAGAGGGCATTCCAAATAGACGACACCTCTCTACAAAGGACAGTTTTCATCACCAAAGTTACCATTTTTAGTATTTAGAAACTTTCTGGTAAGAGGACACCCCCTATAAGGACATTTTAGTTTTGCAACTTGGTATCCTTTACAGAGAGGTATTTCTACTATATACAGTAAAACCCCGCTAATACGAACCCTGGATATAGCGAACCTTCCCTTATAACGAACCCACGGCGATTCCCAATTCCATTCCATTGAAAATACCATCGTTATAATGAACTTTGCGATTTTTAAAATAATGAACTACCCCTATAACGAACCTATTTTCGGTCCCAAAATGATAAAATATATTTAAAATACTATGCTTATAACGAACTTAAAATTGTGATTTAAAAAATTTTTAAACCAACAAAATTTTGAGCATGTTTCAGCTCACGGATCGCGATTTCAAAACAAAAAATTAGCGGCATTGTTTGTTTTCATTTCCATTCTATTTTTGCTGTATGTTGTATGATCTTTTACACATTATACTTTTATTTAATAGAATATCTTTGCATTCGACAATTTTGAAATAGAAGAAAAATACAAATGGCTTCCAAAATAAAGAAAAGAAACAAAGAGTGGCGTTCTAAAAAAAAAAAATAGTGACAGCATGCCCGTGTTCCCCGTGTCTCATGAGCCACAAACAAATCGACTTATAAATTCTCAAAAACTACCACTACAGTTCTATTTTTAGAATGGAATTCTTGTTAGGTATATGACTCATTCAGGGTTGGCGGATATTCCCCCCTGGCCGGCCGTGTTACCACCGATTTTGTTTTTGCAAATTGGCATTTTTATTCGCAATTTTACCGATCGCGCTATCGTATCAACATGTTTCGCGTCCGATTTTTCTGAATTGGATACTTTTGATTCATCCTCAATTGATTCAGAATACACGGAGCTTTATTCCTCTGATGGAAATAATGATATTTTAAGACAATTCTGATTTTCAAATTTCACTTTTCACTTTCAAACAACAAGGTATTAGAGGGATATTTTCAAATAAATTTAGCATTATATTATTTGAGAAAGATGTTCTAAAATACTCTTATACCTTTTAAATATATAATCAATAATGTTTTGCCTAGGGGATTTGGCTTAATTTTTAAATAATACATAGGTTTGTTTATAAACATGTATGCTAATGATAGAAGAACCTATTAACAAATGACTTCTTTTGATATTTAGCATTACTGTAAAGAAATAGGTTAATTTAGGAAATTAATTTAAAGTGACCATTATTAAGTTTCTGCCTTTATCGGTTTGTATGGCTGTTTTTTAATTATACGGTCTAAAAATTTTGAAAAGTTAAAAAAAAAAGCTAAACCGTGGCTATAGTGAACCGTGGCTATAGTGAACCAAAAGCTCTGTCCCATTGGGGTTCACTATAGAGGGGTTTTACTGTATATTTAAATTTGAATATTCACTAATGCAGGATTTTTGTGGTCTCCTAAAATGTGAACTAACCCTTTCAAGACTGAGCATGTATATTTGCTTATATAAGTGTAGCTGTCTGTTGTGCACGTAATATGATCCGCTCTCCCCTTAAAAACCCCAATATTATCAAATATAATTGAAAACATCACACATTTTACACATAGAAATATATTTATTAGTGCATAAAATATATATATTTTAAAGTAAATGAATATCTTTTTTTATATTTCAATAAAGTATGGTATTTCTGGAAAAAATCTCCCAAATGAAAAGCTTGTTTGTCCGCCTCAGGTTTCGCAATAAAAACCTGTTCAATTTCTTCCACCAGGTGTGGATTGGAAAGAACAGACCTTGCAATTTCTGGCAGTGTTGGTAATAGCATTGTAGAACCGATTGTCCAGTCTTTCCAAGCTTTCTCTAAAGTTGAAGCTTCCATACGTTTTGGAGGTTCATTCTTCCATGGTTCCACAAGCTCTTCCACCAAGTTTTAGCAATATTTTTCATGGCTGATTGGCTTTAGCCCATTTTTTCATGTTCTGGCTGTATATGATGTAGGAGTTGACAGTAGCCATTTCTAGGCCCCAAAAAAAATTTTCTCCACTATTTTACAGTTTTTCTGGAAAAGTTGTTTGTTGCACAATAGTGGTCAGCAATATTACGACCTCCCATATTCAAAGTGACATCTATAATGGCAGTTGGCTTTTGAATTTCTTCTCAGCCACTTCTAGTTTGCCTGATGACTAGCTGTGTGAAATGAAGAGGCAATATGGATCAAATGCTTGTCCTTCCAAATGAATGCAAGTAAGTTTTTTTTTTTTTCTGAAGGCAAGAGTTTGCCCCATTGCATTATTTATTTTTTTATTTGGCCTTCCTTGTCAGTTTTTAAATAATGGTTCCAGTTAGGTAACTCTGCATTCTAGAAACTTCTTCAATAAGGGAGAAATTGTATAGAGTCTATCAGTGAAAAATATGAAAACCAGTTTTTATTTGATGGGAATTTTTCTGGAGCATAGTAAGGAGATGAATCACAAACCTTCAAGTGAATGGCAGATCTGGTCATATTAGAGATGAAGTGATTTCACTCCCTAGATATTGCGTAAAAGAATAGATGTAAACTATTTTGGAAGCAGCTATAATATATATGTAAACCCCATTTGGTAAGGTTCTATGTTTTGAACCTGATTCTTCTCTTGAAACTTACTGTTGCTTCATCAACTACAAGATTTTGAACCATTCGATATAATTCTAAACAAACTAAATTTTTTTTGATAACTAATATCAGATTTGGAAAGAATACTCTCTGTCGATAAAGAGTCATCCAAAAAAGGTGATTTGGAGCGAGCGGACAAGGTAGATGACAATTTTTAAAAAATGGAAATTTAAATGAAAGCAAAATAATTAACAAAATGAGGAGAGAGGGAATGGAAGATGAATCAGCAAGAAGGAATGGAAGATGATTCAGCAAGATTTCCAGGAAATGTCTTTTCCTCCCCCACCCCTTGTTTACACAGATAGTGGCTGGCTAGCAAACCCTAACACAAAGCCACTGGCTAGTGGAGCAGTAAGAGTTTAAAATGTGCAGTAGAACCATCTCAACACCTAGTTATAGAGCCAAATTATCCTTTAGAGAGAGAGAAGTGTCTTCCTACCAGTAAGAATAGTTTTTTTTTTCTTATCCCTAGTATACGTGGGTACAGGTCATGATAATCATGGTGGGTAGTTAGCGACTGCTTTTTTACTGTAAGCGCACCACATGTCTACACATGTGAAAGCAGTTCGACTTTGCACTTACAAATGTGCCAGAGCCCCGTTTGGTTACTTGCACTCGCTGGTGGGGTTGGACTTTTGCAAGAATCGGGGGCCATTGAAGCATTTTTTTGTTTTTTAAACAGAAAAAAGTGTCCAATGCGGGAATCGAACCCGGGTCGTAGTGGTCGAAAACCAAACGGTTTAACCAGCCTTCCACCGACCCCCCAGTAAGAATAGTAATTTTGACCACCCCTAAACTGTCCTTTAAGCACAAATGATTATTTTTCACTTATAATAAACTTCTACTGTCATGAAAAACTAGTGGCAGGGCTTGGCTCATTAGTGGTGAACCTTCCTAGTGTTCGCCAATTTAATCCATCAGACGGCTTTTCAGAGCTCCACTACTCTCTTGACAGACTCTGCTTATATATGTGACATTGAAGGATGGAATCTTGGTTATGGTATTTTAGGAAACTATGGACATGAGCTTTTTGGACATTCTGTGTAAATATTTGCATTTATCAATGCTTTTCCGCAAACAATAATGACAAGGTCAGTTTGGAAAGATCAATTATAATGAAATGACACACTATCTACATATAAGAAATAAAACTATAAAGCATGGATTTACATATAAACTAAACTTCCTATTGTCCTTACCACAATGAACAATAGACAATAAGGATAGTTTGTTTTATGTGTAAATAGTTGATAGTTTCATTTCTTATATATGTTGAAGGTGCATTCTAACTAAACTTTCCTCTGAAGAGAGGTTCTGCTGTTTCACTTTACAGTGGAAGGCTGGTTAAACCGTTTGGTTTACGACCACTACGACCCCGGGTTCGATCCCCGCATTGGACACTTTTTTCTGTTTAAAAAAAAAAAAAAAATGCTCCAATGGCCCCCCCCCCGATTCTTGCAAAAGTCCAACCCCATCAGCGAGTGCAAGTAACCAAACGGGGCTCTGGCACATTTGTAAGTGCAAAGTCGAACTGCTTTCACATGTGTAGACATGTGGGGCGCTTACAGTAAAAAGCAGTCGCTAACTACCCACCATGATTATCATGGCCTGTACCACGTGTACTAGGGATAAGCAAAAAAAAAAAAAAAAACATCTATAAGTCATATAAAATTACATTTTGGCCATTTTACCTTTATAAAAGGAAGTTTCCCCATATTTGGGAGAAGAATCAGTGTGATTAAATGTATATATCATGAGGATGGTATTTGTGTACCAAATGAGGCATCTTTCTCTTCAAACAATTTACACAAGAACAAGGCATTTTGTTTATCCCCCCAGTAAAAAAATAAAGCTACAACACCAGTAACTTCAGACAAAAGCCAACAACCTGTATACCATGGTTTCTGGCTATGGGCCTCATCAGTACAGTGGCAGTGTCAATTTTAATAAGCATCCTGCAAGAAGAGTTATGAAACCTGTCAAATTTTTCAAAAAGGTGTTTGAGCTGGTAAAATCTTATAAATAGTGGCACAGTAAAACCTCTTTGTAAAACACACCTAGTTGCAGAGCCAATGTGCCTTTTAGAGAGAGCATTCCTCTTGCAATAGTGCCTCTTAATAGAAGTTCTACCCTATGTACACTTTAGATTCAACCTTTTAAAATTACACAATATAACCTCTTTAATTCAACTGACTCTAATTCATTGCTTACTATAATTCAACCCTTTTTTTTTCAAAACCTCTCCAAAGTCTCTACTTTAAATGACTCTTAATTCAACTCTTATTTTAATAGCAAGTATACCTTTCTCCCTTGGAATGTTGAATTGGTAATGTTTGATTATCGTTAGGTATTTTTACTATCATGACTAGAAAGTTTGATACTATGTTATGAGGTATTTTTTCTTCTCCAATAAATGTATTTGTAGCTTGCACCGTATATGACACAACATAACCTGGAGCTTATTTCATTCAGAAATTTACCAAGGTGCTTCATGCGTGGAATCATGTGAAGTGCATGTACCAATCTTGTCCATTAAATTCTGCCATCCAGTAATCACTACTGTGTAAAATAAACAACTAAATAGAATGGCTGTGAGGGGTTGAAGTTTCCTTCTCTCCCAAAGAAGGGGTTGAGCAAGCAAGCAACCTCAGCATTGCGGAAGACGCCACTTTTTGTTCTAAAACTGGTCTCTCTCCCAGAAGATTTACAGTTGCTGCTAGCAATGGCCATCTGCACAATGGGAGATAAATTCTTCTCATGGCCAAGTTAAAATAGGTTGCTGAATTTATGGGGGTACACAAGTCTTACACTTGAAATTAGGAAGGCTGACCTCATTTAAAATTTCCACCAAAAATAA
The DNA here is from genome assembly GCA_030710605.1 of Cordylochernes scorpioides. Lineage (NCBI taxonomy): Eukaryota > Metazoa > Arthropoda > Arachnida > Pseudoscorpiones > Chernetidae > Cordylochernes > Cordylochernes scorpioides. The sequence continues at coordinate 55,355,946 of CP092881.1, forward strand.
GACAGATTAAAATATTTTTCCATGGGAGACTTTATTTTTTAAATTTTATTTCCCTTGTCTATAGGCAACTGTGGTACCATGGTGGAAGGATTCTGGGTACTCCTAGCCATTTCTGGAAGATTGTTAAATGATGAGCTTAAAACGATTTCCTTTTTTAAAATTGTGTATAAATATTGTTTAAAAATTGACCTGCATCTCATGCGAGTGATTCATATTGCATTGTAAACCAAATCCAAATAAATAAATAGTGTGTGACGTTTCAGTAACAACGCTGCTACCAAAACGTCACACACTATTTATTAATTTGGATTTGGTCTTATTACCTTGAGTTTATAATCCAAATTGGTGTGCCTTATCAAATTGCATTGTTTTTTTTTTTGCTTATCCCTAGTACACGTGGTACAGGCCATGATAATCATGGTGGTAGTTAGCGACTGCTTTTTACTGTAAGCGCACCACATGTCTACACATGTGAAAGCAGTTCGACTTTGCACTTACAAATGTGCCAGAGCCCCGTTTGGTTACTTGCACTCGCTGGTGGGGTTGGACTTTTGCAAGAATCGGGGGCCATTGGAGCATTTTTTTTTTTTAAACAGAAAAAAGTGTCCAATGCGGGGATCGAACCCGGGTCGTAGTGGTCGTAAACCAAACGGTTTAACCAGCCTTCCACCGACCCCTGCATTGTAGAGATTGATTATGAAATTGGATATAAAGGTGTACGTATTTGGCAGGATTATGTCTGGAAGATGTCAGTCAACACTGGGAATATGCTACTCAGTCAGTCTACATATTCTGAGATCAGATAGAAATATAATAATGGTGTAGTATCATCTATTAGTGCAGCCATCTCTTTTGTCAGCCATTATGGAACACCACCCTGTGGTGAGCAACTCTCTTCATATCTTCTAGACCATATCTTCTAGCTCTGTTACTCTTCTATCATTAACCTTATTTTTCAAAAAGGTTACTGGTTTTCCTCTAAAAAGTGTATTAAATGGTCTATATATACATACTAGCGGATGTGTACCCGGCTTCGCCCGGATTTTATCCGAGTGAAAGTTTACCTAACGAATATTATTGATAATAATATTCCAAAACACACAGAGTATTATGATAATGATGATAATAAAATTCGTTACATTATATATTTATATAATATTTAAAATATATTTTTTGAGCGAACATACCCACTCTCTCTACTGAATAGATTTTTAAAAAGATATATATAAATAAAATATCTAGAGATATAATACATGATCTTAGCTAAAAGGCTGTGAAACAATATTTTATATATAGAGATGACCTGGCTTCGTGTGTCTTCTGCTCTAGTGAATGTTTCACTGGTAGAATTTTGTTCCTGCCTGCTAAAAATTATTATCTGGCTTCGCCCGTGGTCTGCTTTAGTGAATATTCCCCTAAAGAATTTTGTTTATGTCAATCAAGCATGATGCAGCAATATTGTCATCATTTCTGACTAAAAAAATATTGTTGCTCAGTACTTGGTTAATTATAATTTTTCTTGGTTAAAAGTGCAACAAAAAACTCTTCCAGATTTAACTCTGTCTGTTCAAATTTCAGCGAGATTAGTTACATATTGAGGGTGTGCATAGCCGACAAAAATATATATATATGTTCCCGGCTTTGCCCGGTTTTACCAGAGTAAAATTTTGCCTAACGAATATTTGTTAAAACAATTCTAGCAAACATCCAATCCATACTGAATCTATACATGTCTATACTCTCGATTATTTTACATTTTTTACCGGTCCCTCTAACAATACTCGATAAGTTGAATAAAATCAATATTAATTGGTCCATTCAGTAATTTGAAGTTGAAGGAATAGTATCTTGTCACAAACAAACCTTTCTAAATAACTGTATTTAGCGAATGTACCCGGCTTCGCCTGGTATTTACCTGAGTAAAAGTTTGCCTAACAAACATTTGTTAAAATGATTCTAGAAAACATACAATCCACCTTTATATAGATTTATAAACATTTATAAATATGCGTTTAAATATATTTTTGAAACACATAATTTTTTTGAAAGCATTTATTAAATTTCAAATAAGATATTTTCTTCAAATATATATTAATTTTGAAATGCCAAGTTTTTTTCACGTCATTGGAATATTATATTACCAAATCCTCAAATTAAATATTAAATTTATTATACTTGGAACACATTTTAGCATTTTTACAATATATAAATGTAATTTCACCAGATGCCGCGAGAGGCGTTGCTTGCGAGTGAAAGTAGAAAATTTGTAAATAAAATTGCAACAAATATTTATTTCAAATCAAATTCAAACCAGAAACCTTCCCAGTAGTATAGTAAATAACTTCCTAAAGTTTCACAGTGATTGGATTATCTTACCTTTTAAAAACACACACACACAAAAGTCTTTATTAAGACACAGGTCTTACAGAGGATTCTCCTTGGGGTTACAAGACAGAGAAACCTATGAAAGTGGGAAATCTACAAAGGGGTAAAAATGGAGAAAGATTATATACATATGGTAAATATATACAGATTATTATTTGAATAATCCTATGGAAAATAAGAAAATTTTTTTTTTGGAAATATGGATGGGAGAAGTGGAGAGCGAAAAGAGGAAAGAAAACAGGTATTTACATATGGAACAAGTCAATTTAAGCTCTTCTGCTCACGCAGCACAGGTGGACCATGGCTTTTTCAAGAAATCTTTAAGAGATTTTCCAGGAAAATCCAAGTGTTCAGGGTTGTAGGGTAAACACCGTTTTATCAGTGTGGGGGGTTAACTTATCGTACCTGCCTAAACAAATAATTGGATATTGGCTCTGTCCTCATCAAACAGAAATTTTTGGTATGTTTGGATGTTCGGTTAAGTCTTTCTTTTTTACAGCATTTTTATGGAAGTTATATATATTCAAAGCTACTGAACTATTGTCTATAAAGTTGGATAATAAAGAATATAATGTGAGGTGTGTATGGCCTATCATAGAAAAGAGTATTTTTCTTTCCGTGTCAAGAGGCATGCATTCAAATATATAATGTTCTAATTCATTTTCGGTTCTATTTTTGCATAGTTGGCAACACAAGTCTTCTGTCCTTAGATATTTTATATGGTCTTCTCGATATAAAACAAATAGAATTCTCAATTGCGTAATGAGGCGTTTAGTCGGCAGTGGGAGTTCACTTAGTAGATAGTTCTCTGCTGCGAATGTTTTATGTAAATATTTGTAGTGTGTGTGCAGCTTCGAATTGGTTATTCTTGATTGATCGGTTTGGATAGACTGTTCTATAGTGATTATGATAATTTGAGGTATTGCTTTCTGTAGAATATTGGGGTCTGAACAATTCTTTAACCACATGAATCCAGTTGAGTTTAGGATATTAATTAAATTTTCTGTAAAACCTATAAAGGTATTCGTTAGAGTGGACGTTTCCCATAATTGGGCTAGACAGATTGTGGGCAATCTGGATTTTTCCATTTTTAATATTCTTAACCAGAACTTTAGAATTAGTTTGGTTGCTGTGACTCCTAGTGAGAAGCGTCCGGTTTCCATGCGTAGTATGTAGCCTGGTGTGTTACTGGCAAGTTCAATAGTCGTCGGAGATAGTTATTCTGAATTTGGTCCAAGATTTTGTACTTTTCGTTTGCCCAAATTAGAGCAGAATACAGCAGAGTTGACAGGATAATCGAGTCTAATAGTTTCATTGATGAACCAAATGAATTCAACCTGGATTTCTCCATAATTTTCCATACTTCGCCGGTAGCTGCAAGCGCTTTGCCTTTAAAGTATGAAGCCACTTGACTAAACGAGATTGTTGTTGTGAGGGGATAGCCAAGATAGAGATATTTCGATGTCACTGTCAACAGTTGATCTCCCCAGAACCATTTGTCCGATTTTGCAGGGCGGCCACCATTTCGGAAACCCATTATCTTGGATTTTGATTCGTTCAGGGTTAGATGATTTGTTTCGAAGTATTTTTTCAACATTTTGATTTTTATTTGTAGATTGATTTTTGATTCTCCTATGAGAATTATGTCGTCGGCAAACATCAAAAGGTGGAGGTATATGCCTGGTAGAGTAGAGTCATTAAAAATGTTGATTAAATCAGTTACAAAGAGTATAATTAGATAGGGTGATAAGGGTTCTCCTTGTAACACTCCCGATCGGATTTTGATGGGTTCAGTAAATAGTCCATTCCATCTCACCGTCGTTGTTATTTGTTCCAAGTAGTTCCTAATAAGGTTAACAAAGCGGAAATCCAGACCTAATTTACCCAATTTTGACCACAGAAGTGAGTGGGGAACAGTGTTAAAAGCCTTTTTTAGGTCCACAAAAAAAAGCATAAAGTTTTCTTCTTTTACGTCTGAGAGTCAGCTGTATCAAGGACAACAGTGTGAATATGTGATCTTGACAGGAGTAGCCTTTTCTGAATCCGGCCTGGTTCTCTGGAATAATTGATCTACCTTCAATCCAGTTGCATAATCGCGATTTTAGTATTGATGTGAAAAGTTTTGACAGATTACTAATAAGGGCAATTCCGAGTAGTTTGATGGATTATCCCCGTCACCGCTTACCTTTTAAAAACATTCATCATGTAAACAAACTACATGTAAAATTATTAACCAATCAAATTCATTTATCGTCGCCACCAGTGCTGCGCCTAGTGGTAAAAGGCTGGAACTAACGTTTTTTTTTGGTTTTATATTTAAAAAAAAAAAAGCACATTAACCTTTTTAGTTTTTTGAATAGCCTATATGTTAAACAAAATCTTCAGCTACTTACATGCGAAATTTCATAATGATTGATTCTGTAGATTTTGGGCAACGCGATAACAAACATCGATTTTGGATTTCATTATTATATATATAAAGGATTTACAACACAAGATAATAACATTAAAAAATTATATTCACAATTGCAATCCTGAATCCAGCTCACTCTATACTCCTAGTCCACACACAGATATATGTACCTTTAATTAGCATATATGTACATAATTTAAAAATAAAGACAATTCAAGGCAAAGCATTTTATTAATTATTTAAAGTAGAACTTCCCTCTCTGTAAAGGACACCTATTTGTAGAACCAATATGGTTGAATTGACGTTCATTCTTTGTTAGGCTGCAGGTAGAGGTATGAAAACATGATCTACTTATTGCAAGTGTTGAATTATAGGGTGTTGAATTAACAAGGCTCTACTGTATATATGAGAGCTGCCATTTCTGTAACAAAGAAGTTATCAATGCATATTTCTGCAGATTGTTATAAGTGATATGATCTTGTTGTTATTGGGTACACACTAACTGCATTACTGTGTCCCAAACTGACAACATTGTGATTATTTGAAGTGGCCCCTACAATATTTATTTATTTATACATTGAAAAGCTGGCTGAGGATTGCCTGTACAAGGACTGTGCACATGTTGCCCAATGATTACAAAAGTGTGTTGGATTTCTTCTTCATCTCAGGTTTCATCTTTGAGTGTTGCTGGCATGTTTCAAACAATATCCTACTCCCATCACATTTACCAGGGTCCAGGTTCTATTCATTTACAATGCTTCTTATTGGAATGGGCAAATCTTCAAGTGATGGCATTAACATTGATATTCACTTTGGAATTCATTTTCTTCAATTCAAAGGAAAAATAACTTCTTAGGTCCATTGAAGTCTTTCAAAAATGATAAAGTTAAATATGGATTATAGATTATTGATACAAGAAAATAAGACCTAATCCAAATAAATTAATAGTGTGTGACGTTGTGATAACAGCATTATTACCATCATCAGACAAAAGAATAAAAATACTATTCTTTTAAAAATTCTTAAAAATTTTATTATTTTCTCTGATGTTGGTAACAATACTGTTACTGAAACGTCATACACTATTAATTTATTTGGATTAGGTCTTAATTTCTTGTAGCTATAATCCAAATTGTGCTATATCATTTTTGATAGACTTCAATGGACCTAAGAAGTTATTCTTCCTATGAACTGAAGAAAATGAATCCCGGAATGGGGGGCAAATATTATCTAACTACACTTTTAAAAAAAATGAATGATCTAGAAACATAGTTAACACAAACTGGTTTAATTCTTTATTTACTTTAGATGCTCACACAAATCTCTGGGGAGATACAAGAAAGCATATGTGATGAATAAATCCTGGGTATCATGAAAATGTGCCCTGTAAATGATTGCTGTAAATAGATTGTAATTTTTAGCAAATATTATATGTGAAAAGTTTGCTTCCCCCCCTCACTTATGTGGAATTTCTTTATCATAAAGTCCCATTCTCTTTACACTCATGGACACAACTTTAAAAAATGGAAAGTTTTTGATATTGATGGTGGTCTATTTTTTTTTTTAAGAATACAGAGTCTATTCTGTCCACACTTGTTTACCTTGTGTGTCTTCAATAAAGGGAACTGTAATATCTTTCAGTTATTGTCTGAATCCCAATATACATGCTAAAAGATACCACTTCCTTAAGTTTTGTCCATGAGTGTATATTAACCAAAGTTTTGTAGGTTCTCTAGAGCAGATCTAGCTACTCTAACTAGGTTAGTAGACACAAGAATTGATAACTGCAATTATTTCAGATAATAACTCCAATGTGTGACACCCAAGATATGTTGTTTAAAGAAAGAACAGTGCAATGTGGTGTCTTAGAAAATAATGTTCTGCTATTAACATACAGTAGACATACACACTATTTGATCAGCTGGAATGCACACTAAATAAGGTTCTAGCCTAAAAGTAAAGAGCCATAAAAGATTCCCTTAAACAATAATGATAAAAAATATATATATATTTTTCTTTTTTCTCTATTTTCTAAATTGGTTCCCTTTCTTCCCATTGCATTTATTCACACACATAGAATAAAATAGAAATTATAATTTTTCTTTGTTCAAAAATGAATTAATGCAGTTTTATCCATCACTAAAGTTAATCATGAACCATTCTGAAAAAAAATCAGTAAAAATCTCCCAATGGCATCAATTCACATTATTTTATTAAATTATAACAGTATTTTGTAAAATTATTATTTTTCAATTATATATTTAGTTATATTCTAGTCCACTAGAGAAGTGAATGTTATGATGAAATCATCTTACTTTAATTCAACAAAAAACTTTGAAGCATTTTGACTCTAGCCCTATGTGTCTTTATACATTGTCTAAAGGAAGCCTTCCTATTTTGAGCCTTCATTTTAACATTGAATAGGTTCAAATACTGTTCAAAATAAGTGAAGAGAGATTGAGTTTTTTTATTTGAAAACTAATTGAATGCTTGATCACATAATTTGGAACACCTAGGATTTTCTAATGGACCAATAAAGAGTAATAGTTCCTTGCCACCTAAATGTTGGTTTAAAATCAAAAAGTTAATTTTTTTCTTATTTTTCTTTAATAACTGGACACAACATGATAAAATGGCCACATTCATCCAAATTGAAATTTTCTTATGTGAATGATCCTTGCATAGCTCAGTTTTCATTACATCAAATCTCCAGGTAGGCTTGACATTTTTGGGAGCCAAATCATTTCATAAACCTTTTGAATAAAATGGTCTTCTTCTTTCTTATCTCCACTAATCATATTAAGGTATCAAGCTTGTAAAGCTTGAGATCATGACTGGGTGAAGTAGAATGCGTCTGCCTTTGTTATTAAGACTGGGAGCACTACTCAGTGGCAGGCCGACTTAGCTCCAAAAGAAATGGCCACCTCTGACATGAGGAACAGACACCATGTGCAGCCGCTCCTAACATTGAGTACAAACACTGCTCATCCTATATCCCTGGATTAGGAGCCCTTACAGGATACTATCAGTCGGGCCAGCTGAGCCCTGGTTTTTTAGCGAGCTTGTTTTACTGCTCCCCCTCCTCCTTTTTCATCTGGGCTTGGGACCGGCAAAGGCGGAGTTGAATAAAATAGTGAAAGCATTAAATTATTCGGCCATAATATTGCAAACACATTTTGGATTGCATTTGACAAACAATTTGTATGCGTTAACATATTACCCATTTCATTTTCACAATACATTTTTTTTTTTTAATTCAATAATCCATTTTTTAAATTATTGAATGACTTTGTACTTGATTGAATTTTGAAAATAGGACAACAACATCTAACTCTTTTGCAATTTATTGAAACCTAACACCAAATTACATTATTAAAACAATATTTTTATTTTTTTTTAGAATAAAAAAGTTGGAAACTTCTATTTTTGCACAATGAGTTAATTAAATATAAACATAAAGATTGATTTTCAAACATAAAGTAATAAAGAGTAACATACTACAGTAAAACCCCGCTAATACGAACCCTGGATATAGCGAACCTTCCCTTATAACGAACCCACGGCGATTCCCGATTCCATTCCATTGAAAATACCATCGTTAAAACGAACTTTGCGATTTTTAAAATAACGAACCATTTTCGGTCCCAAAATGCTATGCTTATAACGAACTTAAAATTGTGATTTAAAAAATTTTTAAAACAACAAAATTTTGAGCATGTTTCAGCTCACGGATCGCGATTTCAAAACAAAAATTAGCGGCATTGTTTATTTTCATTTCCATTCTATTTTTGCTATATGTTGTATAAATTTTTACACATTATACTTTTATTCAACCCTTGAGTGTGCTCGCTAAAATGTAACGTACTCGCGGCGCGCTGGGTGAAATATACCCGATATTATAATTATATACAGTTACGAGCGTCTTTCCTCATCTCCTAATCAGTCATCTCTCTCTGTCACCGTTTGCTTTTTTTTTGGAATGGCGCCCTCCTATTGGTTGGCTACGGTCACGCCACCTTTGCCCCCCCTCCCCCATCATGCCCCCCCCCCCCCCCCCCCACTCGCTATTTATGTAACTATTGTGTTGGAGCGGGTCGCTCCCTAAATAAATGCACATATTAGATATTAACCAAATGGAATCCTCTCTTTCTTTTTCCCAGTAAGAGACGCCTACGGAAGCCAACAGTACATAGACAGATAAAGCACATAGGCTATAGTTATTAACTAACACATGCAATTAATTAAGGTGCCAATTTATAATTGTAACAAATAGTATTTGAATCAAAACATTCAATCGGGTAAAACACGGGCGTTGCCCGGGTCATTCGGCTAGTAATTATATATTTTGAACATAAATATTATACAGTAAAACCCTTCTATGGTGATCCCCAATGGGACAGAGCTTTATCTAATGTATATAATCCAAATTGTACCTAATCATTGAACTTCAAAGTAAAAACACCTGTTATTTAAGAAAAAAAAAAGTTTTCAGAGATGAGAAATCAGGTATAGATAGTTCTTTGTTCAAAAATACTCAATTCTTGAGTTATCAAATTTTATTTTTTTTAATAGTCTCTCATGAGAGGGACCAAAAAATAACATTTTGGTCTGTCAACACAAGGTACAAATCCAAATAAATAAATAGTGTGTGATGTTTCGGTAACAGCGTTGTTACAATCTTCAGACAAAAGTATTGAATGAGAAATTTTTTATTTATTTATTTCGTCTCAATTTACAGGTGTTACATTCGAGCACAGCTCGCGAGTCACCTTGTCCTGGCTATTTACACATGGCGAGTTGGTGGAGTAGAGGTGGTCCCCCCCGGACCTTGCAGGAGGGCAGCTGTTGGGCGATGAGCTCTTAACTAAGTGTCAGGGCCGGGTCGTCGGAATCGGCGATTGATATCTCCTTTATTTTGTAGAATATCTTGTATGGTTGGATTATTTGAGTTTTGCATTTGAAGGTATAATTTCTTAACGGAAGTTTGGTACATATCTTCTAGATCGGGTTGGTTCAAGTCCTCCTTCAGTATCTTGTTTGATAGGTTGAATGGAGCTCCTATACTTGTCTGAAGGCAGATTCTCATAAATGCGTTTATCCTATTTTTGTCTGTGGTTGTAATATATTTGCACCAAACTGGGAGTGCGTATGTTACTATCGGGAGGATACAACTTCTGTATAGAGTAAACTTTTGTTTTGTAGTCAATTTGCTTCTGTAGTTTAATAGGCTTGATAATGTTATTTTTGCGATTTTTGCTTTCTTTATGATATTTTGACATGCATGTTGAATTTCAACTTGGAGTCTAAGGTAACTCCAAGATATTTAACGCTGTCAGTCCAGTTAATAGGGCTCTGGTTTACCTTTAGGATGGATTGTGGCTTGAATTTTTTATTGTCTAGTGGAGGAAAAATTATTGCCTGAGACTTTTTTGGGTTGATGTCTAATTTCCAATCATTGCACCATTTGGTTATACTGTTTATGTAATTTTGGAGATGAGAAATTTTACCACAGCCTGTTTTTAAATAGTTCCTATTATCAAGTGTGTAAACAAGATAACAGATAAGAAGAAGATATTTATCTGAGAAACACAGAATTTTTTTTTTCTTTTTTCAAATATAATTAAAAGCATATCTATAAATATCATTTATATTTTCTCTTTCTTCCATTCTGTTAATTGTAGCACATTTCTTTTGAATGAAAAATGCTTCTTTAAATTGTCTCTTAAAATAAATATTCTCATAATCTAGTATCTTTGTTTCTTTTAGGTTAAAATTATTATGTCCTGAATTTTTAATTGGAATAGAATTTTGTTTGAAAAAAACTTACTTTATTTATGATGACCAAATATATCTCCAAATGAAAGGTGCAACAATGGGTAGTCCAATATCACCAAACGCAGCTTGTATTACTATAGGCCAATTAGAAATAAAATCTCTAAATTCACTTAAAAATGATGTTTATTATTTTAAAAGATATGTGGATGACTCCATTTTATTTATTAATCAGGGAAGTGAACAAAAAATTTTGGATACTTTCAACAATATATTGCCTGATATCAATTACTCTATGGAAGTAGATAACAACAAATCAATAAATTTCCTGGACATGAACTTATCATACAATAATAACAATATTACAACCTCTTTATACAAAAAACCAACACATACAGGAACTTATTGGAACTTTAGCTCACAGCACCATTTCAGCCAAAAAGTTGAATTAGTAAAAGCTCTTATATATAGAGCTTTTACACTCATTAATGATGCAACTAAAAGAAATATAGAAATTAAAAACATCAAAAAAGATTCAATCAATGAAGATTTTCCCATCAAATTGATAAATCGAATAATAGAAGACATGAACCAAAAATATGAGAATAATACTTTAATTCAAAATCTAAAGTGCAAAAACAAAGAAGCCAAATTTATCACATTGCCATTTATAAACCAAAAGTTTGCAAGAAATTTTACTAATATATTCAAAAAGTATGAAAAATAAACATTGCATGGAAACCATGTAACCCTATCTCTCAATATATCGACAACCATAAGAACACTCACATACCAAATAGAGCAGGTTTAATTTATGAAGTTAAATGTGACCAATGTTATGTAGGACAAACATCCAGAACTTTAAAAGAAAGAATGAAAAACCATGCATATGCTCTGAAATGGGATAAAATGAGAATTCTGCACTTGTAGAACATAGAAAAATCACAGGACATAATAATTTTAACCTAAAAGAAACAAAGATACTATATTATGAGAAAAATCATTTTAGGAGACAATTTAAAGAAGCATTTTTCATTGAAAAGAAATGTGCTACAATTAACAGAATGGTAGAAAGAGGAAATATAAATGATATTTATAGATATGCTTTTAATTATATTTGAAAAAAGAAAAAAAAATTCTCTGTTTCTCAGATAAATATCTTCTTCTTATCTGTTACATATCTTGTTTACACACTTGATAATAGGAACTATTTAAAAACATGCTGTGCTAAAATTTCTCATTCAGTACTTTTGTCTGAAGATGGTAACAATGCTGTTACCGAAACGTCACACACTATTTATTTATTTGGATTTGGTCTTATTACCTTGTGTTTATAATCTATAATCCAAATTGCGCCTTATCAATTTTAGTCTGTCATTCTTAAAACGCTTGTTATATTAGGCTTACAATGGAACTGTTTTTTTTTTTTGCATTTAAAAGGGTGGTCACTCATGGGATGAGTCGCTCAAGAGAGACTACTGTAATTTAAAAGTGTTTTATTGTATATATATGTATATACAGTTAAACCTGTCTATAGTGCCCCCTCTTGGGACTTACTAAAATAGGGTGCTATAGAGAGGTCACTTTTAATGTAAATTGCATCATACTAAGTATTTAAAATTGGGCACTATAGAGAGGAGGCGCTATTTAGAGGGGGGGGGGGGGGGGGTTTAACTGTATGTCAATTATTATATATGGAAGTATGAGGAGAGGGAAACAGCCCCAGTTGCCTTCTATAAATGGATGTTTCAGGGAACTGAGTGTCACTGCCCCATCTCCCCTCAGCAGCCACCCTACTCAGAATAGTCTAAAATCCCCAGGTTTTAATGATCAGGGGGAGTTCTCTTGCACCACTTGACAACTGCTTCCCAAATCACCACATACAGTCTTCAATTCCCAGGGGATCAGAACTTTCGGTTGAATTAAAGGAAGTATTGAATTAATGTTAGATGATTAGCTAATCATCTAACTTGCTAAAATAATATTTTTTTAAAATAGCCTTCTAATATAAATTAATGATATTAATTGAAACCATTGTGTGTGTATTTTTTGCATTTATTTTTTTAAATTTTCATTATTAATTTTTAGAGTATCAGGGACAAAATGGCATTAATACATATTTTCGAAACATAAATAATTGTAACAAATAAATTGTTATTGATTTTGTGTTTAAATCTTTTATAATAACATGGAAATGGAATATTGAAATAAAATGTTATCATAATCATTGTTTAGCGCAAGGGGGACATAGCGTTTTGAATTGAAAAAAAAAAAAAAAATTGTGGCTACATTTCGCAAAGATTTATTTGTAGGAATTGAAAAAGAAAAGGAAATTATTTGTAAATTTGAAAAATAAATAAAATATTTAAATGCTGAAATTAAAAAAAAGAAAATATTATTATTAATTAGCGCACGAAGCCTAAATTTCTGTGTAAAAAAAAAACAATAACACTTGCAACATTGTGCAATGGTACTGCAAAGTGAAACTTAAACTAACCTGAAACATAAGTGCGCAGGCGCAATCCTATCGGCGCCCGCCGATTGTCGCCCCTTGCCGCCACTGTAATACCTTTTCAACGGTCAAGTTGTATGTAAAAAAACATTCAATTGTCGAAATTCTTATTTTAAAATAGTCAAACTTTCGGAAGTGTTGTATTATCAATATTGTCAAATTATGGTTTGTTATTTGATAGGCCGGGGGTTGGGACATCAAAACATGGCCGAATCAACCTAGAATGTCAAATTGGTGTGTGTCGAATTAATGAGGTTATGTTAACAGAACCTTGTGTGGATGTGACATGGGTAGTGTATGTGCAGACAGCCTGTCCATTGTCCAGCGGCTACAGCTGGAAGTGAAGCTCCCAGTCCACAGCGGCTGTGTAAGTACTTGTGTACCTGTCCTGTCAGGACTTGAGAGAGAGCTGGTGTCCCCTCAGGTCAACTCCATCTGCTGGAATGAAAGTGGACAGTACCTCCTCAGTGGATCAGATGACCAGCATCTATGCATCACTGATTCCTACACTCACAATGTAAGTTCCCACTAATACATGTGTGTAACGTGTCTGTGCTAAATACTCTCCTCTGTCAAGGCACAATTTGGATCATCTTATATATAAAAGTCAATGTCTGTTTCACGATAAACTCAAAAACTACTGAACCAATTGGTACCAAATTTTGCATGCCGCTTTTTATAAACCTGAGGAAATTTTTTGGCTATTCTTTTTTTCATTTGAAGAACTTTTTTTTTACTCGGAGTAAATACGAGACGAAGTAACAACACCAGGCCAATTAAGCGACCAATAAGCGTTCTGCTTTTTTTTTTTCAAGTTGCTTGCATACTTTTTTTGAAATATCTTTTTATACGAGTGTTACTTTTTTTTTTTTACACTAACACAAAGCAATAACGCGCCATCTATACATATAAAATGAAAGGATTTAAAAGCGTGAATGTTTCTTTTATACACAATACAAACTTCTACTGTCCTTACTGCGATGAAAAAATATATTGGGAGGGCCCGTCTCATCAGTGGTGAACCATCCCAGCGGCCTCGCCAATTTAATCCACCAGACCGCCTCTCAGAGCTCCGACACTGTATTGGACGACTCCGCCCATATACGCAGCACTGAAGGGTGAAATTTACTGGTAATGTTTTTCTTTTCAGTAATATAATCAAATATTAACTATGCAGACATTAAAATATTAAATATAATATATTAAATAATATTTTATTCTAATTGAAAAATATAGCAGTTGAAAGAAAATAAATATGGTAAATAAAAAGAAAATTTTAAAATAATCACGAAGATCTTTAAAAAATTTCCTTTATAGATGTCTGTTTTTGCACTGAAATCCTATTCAGGATGTATTCCAGATGGCCATTTTGAAAAAAACATACATGCGCTTCTTCCTCTGAAATGTATTTTAATAAATAAATTTTAATGTATTAAAGTCATCCACTGCTGCTGCAGGTATTATTGATTTTGTGTTTAAATCTTTTATAATAACACAGAAATGGAATATTGAAATAAAATGTTATCATAATCATTGTGGCTACATTTTATAAAGATTTATTTATTTAAAAGGAAATTATTTGTAAATTTTAAAATAACTAAAATATTTTAATGCTGAAATTAAAAAATAAAATATTATTGTTAATTAACGCACGAAGCCTAAATCCCAGCGTAAAAAAAACAAAAAAACAATAACACTCGTGACATTGCGCAACGGCACTGCAATGTGAAACTTAAACTAACCAGGAACCAAAAGTGCGCCCGCCGATCGCCGCCGTAATACCTTTTTAGCGGAAAGTTGTAAGTAAAAAACATTCAACTGTCGAAATTCGAATTTTAAAATGGTCAAACTATCGGAAATGTCGTATTATCGATATGTCGAATTACGGTTTGTTATTTGATAGGCAGAAGGTCGGGACATCAGAACAAGGTCGAATTATCGCCGAGTGTCGAATTGAGGTATGTCGAATTAACGAGGTTATACTGTACTTTCAGTATGAAGGAAATTGCACTCGGGTGAATTCGAATTCTAGGGTGAAGCTCTCGGGTGAAGCCGGGTCATTTATCTAGTATATTATAAACACAAGGTAATAAGACCAAATCCAAATTAATAAATAGTGTGTGACACACACTATTTATTTATTTGGATTTCTTCTTATTACTTTGTGTTTACTCCCCCTTGTCATTTTTTAAAAAGTTATTCTATTGTATAATTATACAAGGTCATGGAGACTTCTTCTTCTTTCTTATCTCCACTCAATCATATCAGGGTATCAAGCCTGTAGGAGCTTGAGACTTTTGATGGTGTCGTCAGGGAATGAGTAAAGCTCATCAATGGATGAGTCAATACAGTCAATGATGTGTCTGCGTGATGGCCGATGCAGCATAGTGGGGAGATTTGACAACCATCATGACTGGGTGAAGTAGAAAGCGTCTGCCTTTGTCATTAAGACTGGGGCACTACTAAATGGCAGGCCCGAATTAGCTCCAAAAGAAATGGCTGCCTCTGACATGAGGAACCGACGCCATGTGCAGCCGCTCCTAACATGTGGTACAAACACTGCTCATATCGTATCCCTGGATTAGCAGCCCTTATAGGGTACTATCAGCCGGGCCAGCTGAACCCAGGTTTTTTAGTGAGCTTGTTACTGCTCCCCCTCTTCCTTTTTCACCTGGACTTGGGACTGGTAAAGACTAAGTTCACAGACTGAATTCAAGGATTAAATCTCCATGATAAGTAAACAAAGGTGCTGTTGGCTATCCACCACATGGAGGTGAAAGTCGGACTTTGTCCCCCCAATGTCATTCTAGAAAACTCAAGGGAGATTTCAGACAAGGCCTTTGGGACAAATTTTCCAGCTTTTGAGCACTTATGAGTTGGTCTGTCTGACCTATAGCTTGGAACAATATGATTTATATACAATGGAACCTCGCTGTAAAGGACAGCACTTAGTTGAAGAGCCAAAGTTTCTTTTAGAGAGAGATGTCCTCTTGCTGGAGAGTTGCTAATTAATGATCGTAATTTTGGTGATGAAAAGTGTCCTTTGTAGAGAGGTGTACTCTAGTGGAGGTTCTACTGCCTTTACGAATAGAACACATGCAGTTCTCATAACATATTAAGATTTTCTTGTAGCTTGATTTATTCATCTGATGATGGTAACAACGCTGTTACCATCACACACTATTAATTTATTTGGATTAGGTCTTATTTTCTTGTAGCTTGATTTATTCATCTGATGATGGTAACAACGCTGTTACCATCACACACTATTAATTTATTTGGATTAGGTCTTATTTTCTTGTAGCTTGATTTATTCATCTGATGATGGTAACAACGCTGTTACCATCACACACTATTAATTTATTTGGATTAGGTCTTATTTTCTTGTAGCTTGATTTATTCATCTGATGATGGTAACAACGCTGTTACCATCACACACTATTAATTTATTTGGATTAGGTCTTATTTTCTTGTAGCTTGATTTATTCATCTGATGATGGTAACAACGCTGTTACCATCACACACTATTAATTTATTTGGATTAGGTCTTATTTTCTTGTAGCTTGATTTATTCATCTGATGATGGTAACAACGCTGTTACCATCACACACTATTAATTTATTTGAATTAGGTCTTATTTTCTTGTAGAAAAAACAGGATTTAAAAATTGACTGAATTATTGAAATTGTCAAATTATTGTTGGTTATTTGAAAGGCTGGAGGTGGGGACATGGTCAAATGTCAAATTATCAGTGGACAAATTAATAAGGTTATACTGTAACTCAAACATCACTTTTAAATAAATAAAAAAGGCATCTCTCCTTCATATTAAAGCCAATCTTCAAAGTGACTTGAGCCACAAACTTATTCTGTAGCTGTACCAGGTTGTTTGTTGCACAGGTGGTAGCCTCCATCCAGACTGGTCACCGAGCCAACATTTTTAGCGCAAAGTTCCTGCCCAAGACTTGCGACCGCCAGGTAAGTGTCAACGTTTGAAATACAAATGTTTTCTATAAAAATTGTCACTTTTGGACAACCAGGACCAAACCCTACATTGATCTATGTAATAATTATACAGTAAAACCCCTCTATAGTGAACCCCCCCTAAAGGGACAGAGCTTTTGGTTCACGATAGCTACGGTTCACTATAGCCACGGTTTGGCTATTTTTTTACTTTTCAAAATGTTTAGACCGTATAATTAAAAGACAGCCATACACACAGGAAAAGGCAGCCACTTAATACTGGTCACTTTGTTTAATTCCTTAAAATTGACCTATTTCCTACATTAATGCTGACTACCAAAAGAAGTCATTTGATAATAGGTTCTTCTATCATTAGCATCATGTGTACCTCTATGTATAATTTAAAAATTAGGACAAATCCCTTAGGTAAAACTTTATTAATTATATTTTTAAAAGGTATAAGAGTATTTTAAAACATCTTTATCAAATAATATAATATTATATATTTAATGATAAGGCACAATTTGGATTATAGATTATAAATACAAGGGAATAAGACCAAATCCAAATAAATAAATAGTGTGTGACGTTTCGGTAACAGCATTGTTACCATCTTCAGACAAAAGTGCTGCACTTTAATTTAATTTAAAATAAATTGAAAATATAAAATTAAACTTACTATTATTTACAAAAACAATAAAACATAGAAGTTATTTGTTCAAAAAAAGAGCTCAATAAATGTGTCACATAATATTTCACAATGATTTTTCAATGAATATAATTTCGAATTTATTATTTTTTTATTACATGAAATGGTAATTTTTATTTTTTAATGGTCACTCATGAGAGATGAAGAGGTGATTTTTAGTTGTTGCTGATCGCTCATGGGAGATATAGTAGTAAAACTGGGGAAATTTGTTCGTGCCTTACAAGGTGGTTGCTCATGGGATCAGTCGCTCATGAGAGACTCTACTGTATATTGCTTCCTTTTTATTAATGGGTTCAATGAAAATAAATTTATTTTTAGTTAGGGATTTTCAACTATGGAGCCTATATTGGGGGAATTGATATATGCTTTAATACCAAGGTTTTTTATGTTTCTGGCTATGGATGTGAGTATGGGATGTAGCATATTGTGTTATATATTTCTGCCTCTTTGTTGATTGGGTTATGGTTTGTGGAAATGTTTTAAAATAAATGTAATTGGATATCTGGCTTCTTGGAAATATTTTTATGTTGTTCTGGGTTTCTTCTATTTTGAGTTCTTTTGCGAGCAATGTGTATGTATTTTTTTCTTTTGGTTAATGTTTTAATTGTATTTATTTTGTGATTTAACGGACAATATGATGAGAAATGTAGGTAATTGGGTTTGTGAAAGATGGTTTGTAATATATGGAGGTTTGCAATCTATTTTGTGATATTAACCCTTCTGGTCCGTGCACACCTTTGTTTACGTGAGTGAAGAGGCTACTGCGCGGTTCCACTCGTGCATCTTCCCTTAAATCTTCATATTATAAAATATAATGGAAATCATTATGTTTTACATGTGGAAATATATTTATTAGTGTATATAATAATAAAAAAAGTATAAAAATAATAGATATTTTTATTTATATTTCAATAAAATATGGCATTTCTGGAAACAATTCCCCAAATGAAGAGCTGATTTGGCACTACCAGTTTCACAATAAACCTGGTACTTTTCTATCCACTATGTGTGGAATGGGAAGAACAGACCTTGAACTCTTTGACAGTAGTCTGGATGTTAGCATTGTGGGACCGATTTTCATCATTTCTAAGCATTCTGAAGTTGAAACTTTCATAGATTTTGGACATTCATTCTGCCATGGTTCCACAAGCTCTTCCACTAAATATTCGCGATATTTTTCGTGATTGGCCTCAGTCCATTTTATGTTCATGTTCTGGGTGTATATGATGTATGAATTAACAGCAGCCACTTCTAGGCCCTAGAAAAATAATTTTCTCCACCATTTTACAGTTTTTATGAGAAAGTTGTATGTTGTACAATAGTAGCCTGCAACATCCACACCTCCCATATTCAAAGTTCTGTCTATAATGACAGTTGGCTTCTGAATTTCTTCTGAACCACTTCTAGTTTTCCTGGTGACTAGATGTGTTGAATCTATGTAATATGAAGAGACAAGATGAATCACATGTTTGTCCTTCCAACAGAGTGCAAATAATTTTTTTTCTCAAAGATTCTCAGAATCTTTTTCTCAGAATTTTTTTTTTTTCAGTTCCCGTGGCATTCCTTGTTGGTTTGGCATAATGGTCCCAAATTGGTAACTATGAATTCTAGAAAGTTCTTCAATATAGGTGAAATTTGTGTAGAATCTATCTGTAAAAATATGAAAACGTTAGCTGTTCAAGATGAGCTAGACTGTTCAAATTTGTAAATTTCAGTAGCTTGGGAATTAATATCAGCATTAGAATCTTAAAGAATACACTTAGTTGATGAAGGATCATCCAAAAAAGGAGATTCGGAGCGAGTGGACGAAATAGAAACGATGTTAAAAAAGTGAAAAAATGCAAACAAAATAAGTAACAAATCAGGGTGAGAGGGAATGGAGAATGATTCAGCAAGATTCCCACGTGATTTCCAGGAAACACAACATTGGTGCCCCACCCCTTGTTTATACAGAAGCCACTGATGTGGCTTGCGGACCAGAAAGGGTTAATGTCTTAAGAATGGGAGATTATTATTATTTTCTATTAATTCTCGGATATGAATTCTATTGAGTGATGTTAATATGTGGCTAACTTTGTTAGCTCAGCATATGCAGGAAATTATTATGTCTGTAGGAAATTGTGCTATTATCCATTTGTCTATTGTACTCATGACTACTTCTGCTAATGGGGAAGATAGTGGGTTGCCCATAGGGGATCCTTCCACCTGTTTAAATGATTGTGTGTGGTCAGATTGTGTCCTGCTCTGGTGATGGAGTTGTGATATATTCGGACCTGGAGAGGCCGGACTCCAGCCTCCACAACCGCTTCGAGTGTCACTTTGGCACTGCCTACGAGATCACCACAGTGCCCAATGACCCCCACACCTTCCTCTCATGTGGGGAAGATGGCACAGTCCGCTGGTTTGACCTGCGCATCAAGAACACCTGCAAGAAGCTGCAGTGTAAGGAGGTAAGTTGTCTCCTTAACTCCCCTTGATGGCTGCCATATGTGTGGGGGTCCAGGATGTGCTGATCCAGTGCAAGTTCAGCGTGACTGCGCTGGCAGTCAATCCCTATGTGCCTTTCCACCTGGGAGTGGGCTGCTCTGATGGCACTGCCCGTATATACGACCGCAGGATGCTGGGCACCTATGCTACAGGTTGTTCTCCCCCCCTCTTTCTTTGTTCATAGTTCTGCAATTTCTGTCAATTCACTGCTACACCCCTTGGTAAAATCACCTGATCTAACCCAACCTGCAAGAAGAACCAGGGATGTGTGCTCATTGATCTTACAAACTACAGAATAATGTTTCCTTCCCATTTTTGGAAATTGTAATTACAGTAAAACCCCTCTATAGTGAACCCCAATGCGACTGAGTTTTTGGTTCACTATAGCCACGGTTTGGCCATTTTTTTTTTTTACTTTTCTAAATTTTTAGACCGTATAATTAAAAAACAGCCATACAAACAGGAAAAGTCAGCCACTTAATAATGGTCACTTTGTTTTAATTCCCTAAATTGATCTATTTCTTTACAGTGCTGAATATCAAAAGAAGTCGTTTGTTAATAGGTTCTTCTTATCATTAGCATACATGTTTATATATAAACCTATGTATTATTTAAAAATTAAGCCAAATCCCATAGGCAAAACATTATTAATTATATATTTAAAAGGTATAAGAGTATTTTAGAACATCTTTCTCAAATAATATAATACTATATTTATTTGAAAAAATTCCTCTAATACCTTGTTGTTTGAAAGTGAAAAGTGAAATTTGAAAATACGAATTGTCTTAAAATATCGTTATTTCTATCAAAGGAATAAAGCTCTGTGCATTCTGAATCAATTGAAGATGAATCAAAAGTATCCAATTCAGAAAAATCGGACGCAAAACATGTTGATACGATAGCGCGATCGGTAAAATTGCGAATAAAAAATGCCAATTTGCAAACACAAAATCGGTGGTAAAACGGCCTGCCAGGGGGAACATCCACGAACCCTGAATGAGTCATATACCTAACAAGAATTCCATTCTAAAAATGGAACTGTAGTGGTAGTTTTTGAGAATTTATAAGTGATTTTTTTGTGGCCCATGAGACTTGGGGGAACTGTTTTTTTTTTCCTTCTTCTTCCAATTCCAGTTTCCTCATATACTTCTGAAGTGTATATTAAATTTTGTTTTTAACCTGTTATTCAAGCCATTTCTGACTTTAAAATTATTTGGAATTATTATTTAGCCTAGGTTAAACTGATATAGAACGCTTCTAAAAGGGCATGCTGCCACTGTTTTTTTTTTTTAGAACGCCATTCTTTGTTTCTTTTCTTTATTTTGGAAGCCATTTGTATTTTCTTCAATTTAAAATTGTCGAATGCAAAGATATTCTATTAAATGAAAGTATAATGTGTAAAAATTTATACAACAAACAGCAAAAATAGAATGGAAATGATAACAAACAATGGCGCCAATTTTTTGTTTTGAAATCGTGATCCGTGAGCTAAAACATGCTCAAAATTTTGTTGTTTTAAAAAAATTTTTAAATCACAATTTTAAGTTCTTTATAAGCCTAGTATTTTTAATAGATTTTATCATTTTGGGACCGAAAATAGGTTCGTTATATGGGTAGTTCGTTATTTTAAAAATCGCAAAGTTTGTTATAACAATGGTATTTTCAATGGAATGGAATTGGGAATCGCCGTGGGTTTGCTATAAGGGAAGGTTCGCTATATCCAGGGTTCGTATTAGTGGGGTTTTACTGTATGTTGTTGTAGTTGTCCAGTTTTACATATGGTGATGGGGGGTCGGTGGAAGGCTGGTTAAACCGTTTGGTTTCGACCACTACGACCCGGGTTCGATTCCCGCATTGGACACTTTTTATGTTTAAAAAAAAAATGCTCCAATGGCCCCCCGATTCTTGCAAAAGTCCAACCCCATCAGCGAGTGCAAGTAACCAAACGGGGCTCTGGCACATTTGTAAGTGCAAAGTCGAACTGCTTTCACATGTGTAGACATGTGGTGCGCTTACAGTAAAAAAAGCAGTCGCTAACTACCCACCATGATTATCATGGCCTGTACCACGTGTACTAGGGATAAGCAAAAAAAATAAAAAAAAAACATATGGTGACTCTTCTTTATAATAATGAAGTTGAAGGCTTATCCCGTCTTCCATTCCTTTTGTGTTAGCCACTAGGATGTTGCCCACCTTCTACTGATATGTAATTATGTTACTATATTGTTTCATAAAAATCTCTCTTTAAATTCTTTCATATTTTTCTTTCTATATTTGATTCTAAAAAAGTTCTTAGAGAAACGAAGTGCATAGTTTTTTAATATACAGTAGAACCTCCCTCTAAAGAACAATATATAGTTGCAGAGCCAGTGTCTTTAGGGAGAGGTGTCCTCTTACCAGAGAGTTTTTTTAAATATATGTTCAAACAAAAAAAATCTTTATGATCAAATTATATTTATTCATTATTATAACATATTTTTGTTTAACACTTAGCAAAATGGCTATAAAAAAAAAAACTTGTTGAATTCCATTAAATATTGAAAATAAATTTTATTTTTAAAAATAATATTTATGTATATAATAATGTGTATATAAAAATTGTATTTATTATTAAATTGTTATCGTGATAATCCTATTGAAGGACTGACAAGTCCGAAAGTTGCACAAGAAACTTAATCCTGGAAGCTTTATTTATTTTATAATATTAATTGCCATCTGTTGTTAAAATTTGTAAAACTTATTTTTGGCAATATGTTTCTTTTCACACATATCATCAAATATTATCTCTTCAGACCTTACTGCCATGATGAAAGTTATTGGGCTTGGCCTGCTGGGCTGATGCTCATCGGGAATATTTTATAACTCTGGAAGCTTTACTGAAGATTGGAGACATCGCTCTTGAAGATCTATGGAGAGAATGGATAAAACACTGAAGAGGGACCTCATTGAATACATCAAGTGCCTCCATTCCCTCCACTGGAGCCAGTTCCTGCGCTCCAGGCTGGAGACAGAGACCATAGATGCTCACTGTCTCAGCTTGGGCATGCTTCACACGTCCAGCTACATCGCTCAGTACTGAAGACCGTCTTTAGCATCCTCCCTCTGTCATTGCTTCTTGGGTGCCAAATGGCAAACATTGCTCTGTGGCTAGCGCTGCCTCATTCAGGGGACCTGGTGTTGAGTCAGCTTGTCTGCACCGCCTGCGACTCCAGAAACCTGTCACTGGCCCAAGGCTACTGGTCCTGCAGCACCATCCACCTTCTAATTCTAGAGGTGTACTTCATCTCCGAGTGGCACAGGACTGGCAGTCCTTGTCAAGGACATCACCATCTTCTCATCTGCGAAGCATGTGATTTATGTTTTCTTTGTAGATCGCAGAATACGTGTTGTCACTAGAGACCCGCTGGCAATCATCATATGAACATTACAATGGTGGCAGAGCTGTAAAATGTACATAGCAAAATCTATCATAATTATCATAATTTAATTATTATCATCACTAATGTACACTTGATTGATTAACAAGATGTCACAGTTTACAATGTTTTCCTTCTTCGGCGAGACTGATTTTACACTGCAATATTTTCCAATCCAGTGGTCCACCTGACTGCGCAGGCAACCACACAGGGGCAGGACACCATGCCACAGTGTGCCGGTTTTCCGTCCCTCAGTCTCACGGAGGCCGCCGGATCACCTCCCTGTGCTACAGTCCAGATGGGGAGGAGATGTTGGTCAGCTACTCCTCGGACTACCTCTACCTCTTCCAGGTTAATGTAAGTCCTTCAAGCCATCTGTCCGTCCACTTCCATCACACCTTCACTGTCACAGGACAACAGCTCGAAGTTCTTCCGGCCTGCTGTCCCCTCTCCTTCCTCAGCTGACAGGAAGGCCACTTTCAAGGTGGGAGCCTTTCCTCACTACTCTGTTGATGCCAACGTGTGGTTGTTTGAACCCTAGAAGCCTTCAAGTAACACAAAGTTTACAGTTTAAATAGGTGAAACCAAAACAAGATGATAGTCAGTATTATGTGCTCTAATTGATGATAACTTCAAACCTAAATGTGTAAAATCCCAATTTGGAATTACCAATGAAGATTAAAAGAGTGTGGTTGTCAGGAATTCCCCCATATAGATCACAGGTTTCTAAACTTTTCAAACCACTGTCCACTATATATGCAGGATTTTAAAATCTCCCCTTCTACAGGGAGGAGTCCCTGAATGTCTACTGAACCCACTGGAAGCCACTCACGTTGATAACCTATGATCTAGAGTTTATTCAATGTTCTTAGTTACTTTGATGCTGTGGTAACAATGTTGATACTCTGAAACATGAAGTTGTTACTTTTTCAAATCTCTCACAGAATGTATAACATCTTGTGTGTAACAGGGCCGCGGGAGCCACCGTTCCCCAAAGCCACTGATGAAAAGGCTGAGAGTCCGGGGAGACTGGTCCGACACAGGACCCAATGCCCGGCCTGAGAGTGAGATGAGAAGTAAGTTCCTCATTTCATGGTAGATTGAAGTCACTGATCTCCTGGATTCTCCATTCTGAAAGTAGGGTTGTGTTGAATATATGGTATCTTGTCATGTAGTCAAGTTTGGCATAGAGTGGAAGATTACACAGAATAATGTGAAGAACAAATTTGAGTCTAAATTGTGTTAGATAGAGGGAGGTCTGGCCAATCAAAGTGCAGAGGTCAAGTCCTGGCTGGTAACTAATTGGGACAATATTGGTGGTTATGGGAGAGGTCTGATAGCATATTTTCATCAGCTGGAACTGCCTTTTTTTCTAAAAATTTGGTCATTTCATACTCTCTAGTTGGGTGTGATAGGTGCCTAAGCCCTGATTATGTCAGCGACTAGCAGCCACTTAAGTTAGGCCTAAATCATGTGCAATGTCAGCATTGATATTTCACACTTTTGTGCACATATACTAACTACAGCCGCAGTACCCCACATGCCAAAGTATAGTATCGGTCGAATTATCATTTGTTTGAATAACATTTGTTATTTGATAAGCTCTAGGTTGGGACATGAAAATAAGGTTGAATTATCACAAGTGTAGAATGTGTCAAATTAATGAAGTGATATTGTATACATATATAGATGAGAGAGGTTATGTGTCCCCACCCCTAACGTGTGAGAAGTGTCTACTGTAGTGAGGTAGGTGGGACCGGTGCAGGCACCAGCAGTGAGGGGGGAGGCCCCAGCCAGCCTCGCTCCCTCCATGCCAGCCTGATGCAGCGCATGTCAGACGTGCTGACCCGGATGTTCAACGCCCCGGCCTCAGCTGGCCGCAGCAGTGCTAGAGGCAGCAGCGGGGCCACGGCAGGCAGCAGCGAGCTGGTGGCCCGGGGCACCCAGGCCCTGGACCTGGTGCTGGAGACCGGCACAGAGAGTGAGATCATCCGGGTGGAGAACGAGGTGTACCAGGAGCCCCCCGCCCCTGCTGCCAACCCTGCCCCTGCTGAGGTGGTCATCCAGAGCTTCCACAACCTGGAGCAGGAGATCTCCTCGCGCCGCAGGGACCTCATTGAAAGGTCTCTAGGCTACACTGGCCCACTGCTTTCTGTCACAGATATGTTGTTGTTGTTTCTTTTCCCCTTGTGCAAAGATTACCTAAATTCTATGATTCCATGCTCCTCGAGCTGTTCTCTTGGAATGGGGTGTGGAGTGCAGCTTTTGTTGATCATGGCATCATGGCACATGTGTTAATAGATGTTTCAGGCATGGTTTGAACAGTAGATGAAACTTTACTAAAGCAACAAGATCAGATAGGTAAACTCTGTGGTTATGGAAATATCCTCCCAGACTGGGATTGAACACCAAGTTTTGTGTGGAAATCCAATTTTTGTCTGGTGGAGTCTGTGGATTGTTTCCTAATTGGTTTCCTAATTTCCACATTCAAATGTGGTGTTAGACCTCTCTCTCTCTCTCTCTCTCTCTCTCTCTCAAAGTTATTATTATATTTTTCAAAGAATGTGTCACCTCACAGAAATGTTCTTGAAAAATACATTGATTATAATAATGTTTTTCCAATAACCAATAGTGGGGTCCAGATGATTTGTGGCAGAAACCTACAATCAAGTCGCAATATTCTCGAAGAAGGAAAGATGGGATTTTGCTGTCTCACTCAGGGGTTTACCATTAGGTTTATAGATGCCAGGGGAACTATTGCTGAAATAAATATAAGGAAATAACGCGCCATCTATATATAGCAAATTAATATATTCACATTTTAATGTTTTCATCTGCTATATTGCTGAAATGTTACGTGGAGTTTTACTTTGTGGCCTTACCTTTCTCTTTATTTTCTATCTGAACAGACACAAGGTATCAAGACAAAATAAACACTGCATGGTGTTTCTGTAATAGCATGATTACTACTATGTGAATGATTTAATAAATACTTTTGTCTGTGAAGATGGTAGCAACGATGTCACACACTATTTATTTATTTGGTCTTATTACCTTGTGTTTTTAATCTATAATCCAAATTGTGCCTCATCAATTCTATCTGAACAATAATACAGCCAGTGTTTTAGATAAAAAATACTATATATATGTTATAGATTAGAAATTTTTTGTGTGTTTGATTGTTGAAAAGAGGTGCAGTCGTGGAAAAGTGAAGATAATTATTTACCTTTCAAGCAGATTTTTATTTTGAATCTCTTGAAGTAAAAATATACATATAAAATTATTTATATCACAGTAATATAAAATTTAGAAAATGAATTCTATATTCGTGATTTTCATTAGAAAAGGTAGGGTTCACTTTACATATTTACAACAACAATAATTAAAGTGGTATGTTTTGCATCTATGGTCAAATATATATAATAGTCAATGAATGAAAAATAAAATATATGTTTTTAAAAATAATAAAATATTTGTATTTTAGATTATATAATATATATATATTATATATTAATTACATTTTGTATATTTCCATAAAAATCATTGCTACGAGTTATTTATTTTAAAATTTTTCTTTACAGTGAGGGAATCACAGTTGGTTTTTTATTTTTAAAAGGACACTTGAGTGCCAGAAAATAATATTTTTATCTGTTTAAAAACCTGGAATTCCTTAATACTAAAATAAAACTTTAAAATATGTCATATATATTGCATCAAAAATATATATTATAATAAAATACAAGTGCTAGTCTCTATATTTTCATTGTTTTATAATCAACTAGTTTAACTTAAAGCAGGCCAAGATAGATTCCATATGACTTAAATCTCAAATGATGCTGTTGGACTGAGTGGAACCTGTAGCATGATATATTGTGGGGAAGCTGTGGAATATAAAATCTTATTATTTCTTGATCTACAATAAAATATTTTCTTGAGATAAAGAAATAGAATCCCTTGTGACAGAGCTGACTGCCACAGGACGCGTCCCCAGGTGGCTGGTAGGGAAACGACCATCAGGTATGAAGGCTAGCTGCGAAACAAGCAAAATAACTCTGACAAATAAGCATTCATGAACCAATTTCCCCATTTCTCTAAGTGATAAAATTTTCCAACTGACTCGGTTGATAGACCTCAGAAAGGGTTCTTCTCCAGGTATATGGAGTAGCTGCGTTTGTACTCATGTTAGAGTTGGCAGCAAAGGCTTCCATGTTAGGAACAGCCTCAAATTACAGGCAAAGTCAGACTTTCACCAAAGTGTGCCTGGTTCATGGTGATCAAGGAAAGCTGCACCCCATTCCATGATATGAGAACAGAGATAAAATAGCAGGTGTTTGCTCACCTAGCTGTATGTGTAGACACAACACAGAGCCCCTGGTGAACCTGAGCTTCAGTGGCCAAGGTGTCAACAGCGGACTGATCACCATGGGAGTGTCCGAGACCAGTCCCCCCACCTCCCAGCAGCCCACGGTAACTTGGCTCCACTTTGTCTTACCACCTCAGGTTGGCACCTCTATCTCTATCTCCGCATGTCCTCCTCCCTCCCCCACTAACTGTCTGTCCACAGTAAGTCCTCATAGTGATCATGGAGGTGGGTACTTGACAGATCCTTACTTACATTTCTAATTTGGGACAAATTCACTTTTTTTATTTTGATATCTTCTCAAGTAAATTGGTGAAAACTGTCACATTTCTTGCACAGCTCCAACCGACCCACCAAGTAAACAAAGCCCAGCTACCTGTGTGTACATGTGGTAGAGAATGGTACTCCTGTTTGCCACAGAGAGATAACTTTGAAGATAGAGGGGAGGTTATGAAAGAACAACATTTCGATGGTCTACTGTGACATCCAAGATCTTGGGGACAATACTTTTATCAACCCATTCTGGTCCACTCACTCATCTCCCCTTAAATCTTCATGTTATCTAATATAATGGAAAACATCCTATTTTACAAATGAAAATATTTTTATTAGGCCATAGAATAATTTTAAAATACAAAAAAGGGACACTTGTATATTGCACAATATTGGTCAACAATATCCATGATTCTATATTCGAATTGACATTTATAATGGCAGTTGACTTTTAAAATTCTTCTGAGACATGTCTAGTTTGCTGTCAGTGTTGAATGAGGAGGCAACCACATGCTTGTCCTTCCAACAGAGTGCTAGTAAGATTATATAAAAGAATTATTGTAGATCATATGAAAACAAATTTGTCATTGGTCAAAAACAATTATTGATAATAATACATTAAAAAAAATTAATAATAATAATATAATAAAATATTATGAAAATTAAAGGCTTTTTAGTAATGCAGTATTTTATATAATGTTTTTGAAACAAAATGTAAGGAAATAAAAATAAGAAACAAATGAAGTTGACTGCGATTATTAGAAAAAAAAAAAATTAAGTTAAAAGAGACACATTTTCTGAAGGCAAGAGTTTATTCACTGAAGGTCGGAGTGTTTTCAGTTTCTATGGCATTCCTTGACAGTTTTGCATAATGGTTCCAGTTAGGTAACTCTGCATTCTAGAAATATATATAATAAGGACAAAATTGTGTTGAATCTATCAGTGAAAATATGGAAACCAGTTTTTATTTGATGGGGATTTTGCTGGAGCATAGTAAGAAAATGAATCACAAACCTTCAATTGAATGGCAGATATATTAGAGATTTCACTACCTAGATATTACACACAGATATAGCCTATTTTGAAATGCAGTCAGTCAGTGACGTCAGTCAAATCACTGGAAATATATTTATTTTGTTACAATTTAGGTGGTAATTTTTCTTTTGCCTATCATTCCCATGATTTGGCCGGTAAAAAAAATCTTGAAAGATAGAATGGTGACCATGGTGTAAGTTGGCCTACCTGGGATGGGGCAGCAAGGGTGGTGAATCTGCTGATCATCTTGGGAAACATCAACGTCTGGCACTTCAAAATGTTCCCTTGATTCTTCAAATTTGTAAATTTTGGTAGCTTAAGAACTAATATCAGAATTGGAATGAACACATTCAGTTGATGAAGAATTATCCATAATAAGAAATTTGGAGTGAGTGGACGATGCAGAGGCCCTGTTAATGAAAGAGATAAAATGTAATCAAAATTAGAAACAAAATGAGCAGAGAGGGAATGGAAGAAGATTAAAAAAGCTCCTCGCTTGATTTTCCAAGTGATTTTCCAAGAAACGTGACACTGGTGCCAGCCTCCCCCACCCCTTGTTTACACAGAAACTACTGATAGTGACTTGTAGCCCCCCTAACACAAAGCCACTGACAGTGAGTGGACCTGGTACGGGTCAATAGATGATTCTTGGAATAATAAAAGGTTTAATTTTTTTGTAAGTTTTTTTTTTGCTATTCCATGGCAAGTCTGTATACCACTTGGTCCCATCCCATGATGACCATTTCAGGCTTGATCTTGTAGATTTTCCAAGAGAGCTTCAGGTTTTTACCAATCCAAACTTTCTGAACTACCATAACAGAATTCTTGTCCATTTCAACCCTTTCTACTCACAACCTAGGTACTAATTAAACAGGGCCACATATACGAGGGTTGTCCGTTAAATAAGTTCCATGGGGCACCACTGTCATGAAGATCGCTTTTAGGCTCGAGCCGACTGCACGGGCTCGTAGCTTGTTCTCCCCACTCCAATTTCCCACCAAGGACACGTCGCTGGTAAGCTTAGTCTTGGCTGAGCAGCCATTAGTGATGGAGCTTCCCCTCATGTCTCCCTCCAGCTGCGAATTACGGTCAGTAATTCGATTTTTGGCCGCAAAGAAGAATTCGGCGAAGGACATTCATACTGAACTCTGTCAAGTGTATGGAGAAGGGTGTATGAGTTCCGGGATGGTGCGCAGATGGGTCAGAGAATTTAAAAACAGCCGAACAGATGTCCACGATGAACCGCGTGCTGGACGGCCATCGGTTTCGGACGAAACCATTGCCAAAGTCGAAGCGGCAATGCTTGAAGATCGATGGGTTACTGTGCGGAAGCTCTGCGATTTGGTTCCTGATGTCAGTAAAACCACTATCGACAAGATTTTGCGTGAACATTTAGGGTATTCAAAGGTCTGCGCAATAAAGGTTCAGAAAATGCTGACTGAAGACCATAAATGGCAGCGGGTTGATGTGGCCCCAGAAATTTCTCGATTGCCACAAAATTCACGGAGAGGAATTCTTGGATTCGATCATTACTGGTGATGTGACATGGGTACACTACACCACACCGGAGACAAAGGAGCAATCCAAGCAGTGGAATCACATTTCTTCGCCGAAACCTCTAAAGTTTAAACAAACACTTTCTGTCTGGAAACTTATGGCTACCGTCTTTTGAAACCGAAAGGGCCTATTGTTGTGCGACTTTATGCGTCGGGGTACAACAATCAATTCCGACCGGTACTGTGAGACCTTAAAACAGCTTCGACGCGCGATTCAGAACAAGAGGAGAGGGATGTTAACCAAAGGGGTGCTTTTTCACCACGACAACGCTCGGCCGCACACCGCCCATCAAACCACTGCCCTCATCGAAGAATTTGGATGGGAATTGGTGTCACACCCACCTTACAGCCCGGACGTAGCTCCTAGTGACTTCCATTTCTTCCCTGAGTTGAAGAAAAACCTGGGTAGAACCCAATTCCAGGACGATGACGAGTTGGAAGAAGCGGTTTTAGGCTTTTTACGCGGCCAGGCGGCAGAGTTCTTTGACTCTGGGTTCCATAAGTGGGTGTACCGAATGCAAAAATGCGTCGAACGAAACGGGAATATGTAGAAAAATGAAAAAGTCTGATATTTTCAAAAATGTATAGTTCAGGGCAAATAAACCTGTTTTTCTGTATGAAAAACCTCTGTGGAACTTATTTAACGACAACCCTCGTACCTAGACATTGTTACTAAATACAGTAAAACCCCTCTATAGTGAACCCCAATGGGACAGAGCTTTTGGTTCACTATAGCCACGGTTCACTATAGCTCTGGTTTGTTCCTTTTTTAAAACTTTTCTAAATTTTTAGACCGTATAATTAAAAAATAGCCATACAAACAGGAAAAGGCAGCCATTTAATAATGGTCTCTTTGTTTTAATTCCCTAAATTGACCTATTTCTTTACAGTAATGCTGAATATCAAAAGAAGTCATTTGTTAATAGGTTCTTCTTATCATTAGCATACATGTTTATATATAAACTTATGTAATTTTTAAAAATTATGCCTAATCCCCTAGGCAAAACATTATTAATTATATATTTAAAAGGTATAAGAGTATTTTAGAACATCTTTCTCAAATAATATAATACTATATTTATTTGAAAAAATGCCTCTAATACCTTGTTGTTTGAAAGTGAAAAGTGAAATTTGAAAATCAGAATTGTCTTAAAATATGGTTATTTCCATCAAAGGAATGAAGCTCCGTGTATTCTGAATCAATTGAAGATGAATTAAAAGTATCCAATTCAGAAAAATCGGACGCGAAACATGTTGATACAATAGCGCGATCGGTAAAATTGCGAATAAAAAACGCCAATTTGCAAATATAAAATCGGTGGTAAAACGGCCGGCCAGGGGGAATATCCGCGAACCCTGAATGAGTCATATACCTAACAAGAATTCCATTCTAAAAATAGAACTGTAATGGCAGTTTTTGAGAATTTATAAGTCGATTTGTTTGAGGCTCATGAGACACGAGGAACTTGGGAGAACTGTTTTTTTTTTTTCTTCTTCTTCCAATTCCAGTTTCCACAAATTCTTCTGAAGTGTATATTAAATTTAGTTTTTAACCTGTTATTTAAACCATTTATGGCTTTAAAATTATTTGGAATTATGTTTAGCATAGGTTAAACTTGATATAGGACGCTTCTAAAAGGGCATGCTGCCACTGTTTTTTTTTTTCTTTTTAGAACGTCACTCTTTGTTTCTTTTCTTTATTTTGGAAGCCATTTGTATTTTTTTTCTATTTCAAAATTGTCGAATGCAAAGATATTTTTTTAAATAAAAGTATAATGTGTAAAAATTTATACAACATACAGAAAAAATAGAATGGAAATGAAAACAAACAATGCCACTAATTTTTTGTTTTGAAATCGTGATCCGTGAGCTGAAACATGCTCAAAATTTTGTTGTTTTAAAAAAATTTTTAAATCACAATTTTAAGTTCTTTATAAGTATATAGTATTTTTAATAGATTTTATCATTTTGGGACCGAAAATAGGTTCGTTATAGGGGTAGTTCGTTATTTTAAAAATCGCAAAGTTCGTTATAACGATGGTATTTTCAATGGAATGGAATTGGGAATTGCCATAGGTTTGATATGAGGGAATGTTCGCTATATCCAGGGTTCGTATTAGCGGGGTTTTACTGTATACATTTTCTACCAAATGTGTTGTTACACCTAGAACCATATTTTAAAACTACTACAATATGAAGCTTTTTTTCTAAAAAATTGAATATATTTGGAAATATCATATTAGATTCCTCTATACTTTCTTCTAAATCAAATATGAAAATTTGTTCCTTTAAAGTTATAATTTTCATTTATAGGCATTATAAATATATTTTAAAATAATGGAGCAATAAAAAAAAAAAGAAGCATATTTGATAAAATGGCAGATGTAAACTAGTAATAAAGTTTAATGCCTATTTGTAAGCCAATGAAGGCCACTTCATGTCCCACAGATGTGGTGGCAGCACTCACTAGATGTCATCCCTGCCACAGATTTGGTGTGTGTGCTGCTGTCTCTTCCAATCTCTATTGTATATACTTTACATGCAATGGAAGCTATTCTTCCTAGTAGCATTATATCATCACTGCAATATAAGAAAATAAGACCTAATCCAAATAAATTGATAGTGTGTGATGTTTCGGTAGCAGCATTTTTACCATCATAAGACAAAAGAATAAATATTTTGGTTACAATGCTGTTACAGAAACGTCATACACTAATAATTTATTTGGATTAGATTTTATTTTCTTGTAGCTATAATCTATAATCCAAATTGGGCTTTATCATCATCATTACAAGTTTTGGACCAGTTAGTTCTAGCCAACTTACTTCCAGTAATTTGGTCAGTTCACCTCTTTTCTCCTTAACCAGCTCTTGGATTATGGTGTTCCCAGGCTCTGATGCCATAGTCTCTCAGAATTGAAGCCTAAATGTTCTGACTTCAGTTAGTCTAAGATGTTCACATTGAAGTATTTGAGGCCCTGTGTACTAATTCTTTCTTCCATGACTTCGGTAAGTAATTATATAGTACGGCACTTTATCACAATTTTTGGTAGTGTTGGAGAGGTATTAGTCCACTTTAATGCCAATCTCTTATCTCTAAGCTCAATTAAATAATGTTTGCTGTACTAAACTTGATAAACACACAGGTTCTATAGCTTGCTTCATAAAGTTGATCTATGACTTGTAATTGATTCTGTACACAGTTTATTTTATATATTTATATAGAGCCATGTGATAGCCTAGAGCAAATTACAAAGGGGGATCAATAAATAAGGTGAATTATCTTATTTCTTAAAAATTAAAAAAGCAAAAATAATTTAAACCACAGAATATTAAAATATAACGTCGAGAGACTATTTAAGGTGTTCTGTTCTTTTTTCCCACGCGCGGCGCGAGACTTATAAATAAACTAAAATGGAAGCTCCCTTGAAGGATTGCACCACGCTTGAACAACATGCAGTTATTCGTTTCTTGAATGCAGAAGGTATTGAAACATCTCAAATATGCCAAAGAATGAAAAATATCTATGGTGAGTCTTGTTTGTCTCAAAAAAACATTTATAAATGGGTTAACGAGTTCAAAAATGGACGAATTACATGTTCATCAGGTCTCAACGTTCGGCGGGTAAAGTTTTGTTAACAATTTTTTGGGATGTTGATGGACTAATCTGTCTTGATTTTTATCCTCAAGGCAACGTATGAACAGCGACCTTTATTGTGACATTCTTGTAAATAAGCTAAAGCCCGGTATAAGAAACAAAAGAAGAGGGAAGCTTTGTAAAGGTGTTCTCTTCCTTCATGATAATGCAAGGCCGCATACATCATGTAAAACTGTATCTACAATCATTAAATTAGGTTTTGAAGTTTTAGAACATCCTGCATATAGTCCAGACCTAGCCCCCTCTGACTATTTCCTTTTTGGACTACTAAAGAAGGAGTTAAAGGGAAAGCGATTTGACTCGGATGAAGATGTCCAGAAAGTGGTGCAAGATTTTTTTCACTCGCTTCCTTAGAGTGCCTATAAAGAGGGTATTTACAAGTTGCCAGAACGATGGAGACGATGTATAGAAAGCCAAGGTGATTATTTTGAATAAATCAAGTCCTAATTTTTAATATCGTTCTTATTTTTAAAAATAAATTATAATTCACCTTATTTATTGATCCCACCTTATATAATGTCAATTATCTGGAATCATTTTCTATGTCTACCTACTTATATTTGTCAGTAGAGACATATAGAATATAGAAGGTGGTGTGCCCCACAGCCTCCTCCACCCCCCAGTCTCCCTGAGGAGGAGGAAGAAGAAGAAGCTGGAGGGGCAGAGCCAGAACTCCTCGTGGAGATGGACCAGTACATGGACAGCAGTGATGAGGAAGAGAGTCCCTCCACTCCTGGAGAATCCTTTAGGTGTCTGCTCCCTTACTTGTTGAGACAGAAAATGTCATCAATATAAATGTCCGGACTGATTCAGATGTTATTTTGTATGTTTGAGATCATATACATTCTTTATAAATTCAGTTATATTTCATTTATAAAGAATGTATATGATCTCAAAAATTATATATACATTCTTATATTTTTTATAAATAAATAATAAGTTGTTGAGGGAATATTTCCCTCAGCAAATTGTCTTTCATTTATAAAGAATGTATATGATCTCTCAAAAATAATTTATAATTTTACCAATGTAATTATAATATTAATAAATATACATTCTTTGTTGTAAAGAAAACCATGTTCTGCACAGATGAGCATTGTTTGAATATTCAGCTTCTTCCTTAATAATGGAGTCACCATCTCTGAAAATTGACAGGTCTCCATTTCAGAGGGCCAGAGAATGTTCTCTGCCACAGTCGGACTATATATATTCTCTTCCACTAAGCTAGCAGGTAATTTTATTCTAAGAAGTAATGTGTGTGGTCCCAGGTGCAATTTCCCCAACATTGAAGAGTCCTCGGTGGATGAGCGGAAGCATGATGTGTCGACCCCAAAGATCAAGCAGATCTACACAGGGCACCGTAATGCCCGCACCATGGTGAGAACTCCAGCCGAGATGCTGCTCTTACAGCTGGGTCTCTGCTACTGCTGTGGTGCAGATTAAGGAGGCCACATTCTGGGGCAACCGCTACGTCATGAGTGGCTCAGACTGTGGCCACATCTTCATCTGGGACAGGCACACGGCAGAACTGGTGAATGTGTTTGAGGCTGACCACCATGTGGTGAACTGTCTGCAGCCCCATCCCTTCGACCCCAGTGAGCCTTTTTAACTTGATCTAAAGCTCATTTATATTTGATCTGCCATCACATGGTCATTTTTAAAAAGATACCAAATATACTTTATTGATAGAAATTTTAATAGGAGGAAAGTGATATATAAAAGCAAAAAGGTCACCTCTCCTGTCAAAATAAACATCAAAACTAGACACTTAACTATTGACCGTCTCCGCAAACTAGCGGCTTCGGGTCAGTGACAAAGCCACAACACCAGCTTTGGCAAACTGAGAAGCTTCTACATAGAGACCATGGTTTCGGGCTAATGGCCCTCTTCAGTTCAGGGTGGACTTTATTCCATAGATCCACAAGGATCTAATGGAATCTTCACAATTCGCCAAAGAAGTGTTTAGCTGACAAAGTGGTTAGGCTAAATCTATGGCCAAAATATAGATCGAAAATTTTTCCGGGAATAAATTGATTATAAAGTTTTTCAATTTGCGCCAAAACTGGTATTGTGGCTTTGGCACCGACCCAAAGCCGCAAGTTTGCAGCGACGATCAATAGATGGCATCTAGTCTTGACATCTATTTTGAGAGGAGAGTCAACCTTTGATTTTATAAATATAATTTATATTTTCCATTTCAAGCCAATTATTCATTGTAACACCACCTTCACACTGCCATCATGAACCCTAAAATGATTCTTCAGAAAAAATGACAGAATGCCATTCTTGATCCCAAAGACGTCTCTCTTCACACCAGCTGAGCCTGTCCCTTCTGTGTCTGGCAGAGAGTGGAATTCTTAATATAGGATATACTAAAGAGTTCTACTTCAATAAGACAGTGATGTTCAGAGATAGTCCAGATTTAGTCTGCCTGTTGTGTACAGTTGTACTATCCTTTATATACAACTATCCTTTGAATCCTCTCTCTCTGTTGTTACTCTGGGGGGACCTGAACCAGGTTTTATTGAACTGTTATCTTCCTCTGACCACTGAAACCAAATCCTTACAACAGTACTTTGATTGCAGCTTCTACTTTCATAGCAATTTCTCTAGCCGAAATTCTCTTTGCCTTCTCTGAGAACTATGATTCTGTCTCTTGTAAAGTCAGAAGTTTTCTTATATGGCACCCTTTTTTCTGCCTTGACCATCTACAGTTTAAAGATGATCTAAAGAATAAAAAATAATAATAATTTTTAAAAATGACACACTAGGAGTCTATTTGGATGCCATTTCATCGTGATTAGGTACCATTTAGATTATAGATTAAAAACAAGGTAATAAGATCAAATCCAAATAATTTATATTTATTACTTTACTTTCAGTACTTTTGTCTGATGATGGTATCCACACTGTTACCAAAACACCACACACTATTTTTTTTATTTGGATTTGGTCTTATTACCTTATACTCTTTCATGAATAAACAAGGCTATTTTTATGCACTTATATATATTCTAGTTACAGTTTCATAAAATTAATAATTTCCATGCCTTTTGTTATTATTAAATATGTTAAATTTTCTAAAGAGTGGATGTATGCAATTTTTTTTGTGGTCAGTGTATAACATAACCTGTGCTACCTAAGTTTCAAACCTCAAATACAGGCTTCTAAGGGAGCTGCTGGATCAAATAGCTCTTGTTACTAGGTTTGATATAACCTGACTGTGAGTGCCATGGTGATGTCCAGTACTGGCCTCAAGTGGCATTGACTACGACATCAAGCTCTGGGTGCCTCGCCTGGCTGAGCCTTTCTTTGACCAGGAGAAGGCCAATGAGGTGAGTGGTCGGCAACTTTTCTATCAGCAGTTTATTCAGTTCTTTTTTTTTCATCAATAGTCCCAGGGCATTTAAGTCCATGGCACCTAGAGAGCATGGCAACAGATCATAGAGTGGGGTGGAGCTGGAGCTAGATCTAAAGCCACAAAACTAAAGAATGATACTGGATGAATGGCAAATGCCGTCTGTGTTAGTCAGCAACAAGGTTTCTTCAGTTTTGGAGCGAACTCATCTGAAGCTAAGTCAGGCAGACTGCCACAGTATGTGCTTCAGATTCTTGAAGTTCTTTGCAGATATCCATTTATCCACCATGAAGTTGTATTAATGGGGATGTCCAGGCACTGGGATAACAAGGCATTATTTAACATTTGCAGATATCCATTTGTCCACCATGAAGTTGTCTTAATGGGGATGTCCAGGCACTGGGATAACAAGGCATTATTTTACATTTGCAGATATCCATTTGTCCACAATGAAGTTGTCTTAATGGGGATGTCCAGGCACTGGGATAACAAGGCATTATTTTACATTTGTAGATATCCATTTGTCCTCCATGAAGTTGTCTTAATGGAGATGTCCAGGCACTGGGATTAACAAGGCATTATTTTACATTTGCAGATATCTATTTGTCCACCATGAAGTTGTCTTAATGGGGATGTCCAGGCACTGGGATTAACAAGGCATTATTTTACATTTGCAGATATCCATTTGTCCACCATGAAGTTGTCTTAATGGGGATGTCCAGGCACTGGGACAACAAGAAATTATTTTACATTTGCAGATATCCATTTGTCCACCATGAAGTTGTCTTAATGGGGATGTCCAGGCACTGGGATTAACAAGGCATTATTTTACATTTGCAGATATCCATTTGTCCACCATGAAGTTGTCTTAATGGGGATGTCCAGGCACTGGGATTAACAAGGCATTATTTTACATTTGCAGATATCCATTTGTCCACCATGAAGTTGTCTTAATGGGGATGTCCAAGCACTGGGATTAACAAGGCATTATTTTACATTTGCAGATATCCATTTGTCCACCATGAAGTTGTCTTAATGGGGATGTCCAGGCACTGGGATTAACAAGGCATTATTTTACATTTGCAGATATCCATTTGTCCACCATGAAGTTGTCTTAATGGGGATGTCCAGGCACTGGGATAACAAGGCATTATTTTACATTTGCAGATATCCATTTGTCCACCATGAAGTTGTCTCAATGGGGATGTCCAGGCACTGGGATTAACAAGGCATTATTTTACATTTGCAGATATCCATTTGTCCACCATGAAGTTGTCTTAATGGGGATGTCCAGGCACTGGGATTAACAAGGCATTATTTTACATTTGCAGATATCCATTTGTCCACCATGAAGTTGTCTTAATGGGGATGTCCAGGCACTGGGATTAACAAGGCATTATTTTACATTTGCAGATATCCATTTGTCCACCATGAAGTTGTCTTAATGGGGATGTCCAGGCACTGGGATAACAAGACATTATTTTACATTTGCAGATATCCATTTGTCCACCATGAAGTTGTCTTAATGGGGATGTCCAGGCACTGGGATAACAAGACATTATTTTACATTTGCAGATATCCATTTGTCCACCATGAAGTTGTCTTAATGGGGATGTCCAGGCACTGGGATTAACAAGGCATTATTTTATATTTGCAGATATCCATTTGTCCACCATGAAGTTGTCTTAATGGGGATGTCCAGGCACTGGGATTAACAAGGCATTATTTTACATTTGCAGATATCCATTTGTCCACCATGAAGTTGTCTTAATGGGGATGTCCAGGCACTGGGATTAACAAGGCATTATTTTACATTTGCAGATATCCATTTGTCCACCATGAAGTTGTCTTAATGGGGATGTCCAGGCACTGGGATTAACAAGGCATCATTTTACATTTGCAGATATCCATTTGTCCACCATGAAGTTGTCTTAATGGAGATGTCCAGGCACTGGGATTAACAAGGCATTATTTTACATTTGCAGATATCCATTTGTCCACCATGAAGTTGTCTTAATGGGGATGTCCAGGCACTGGGATAACAAGGCATTATTTCACATTTTTAAAGTGTTGGTTGGATGGTGGAATATGAAAATGAGATTTGTGCTACTTACATAATTTTATTAAATATTAAAATTGAGAATCAAAAATATATGTACATAATTTTTGTATTAGATATTAGCAAAATAATATCATTAGAATAATGGAATTCATTAACTATATATAACACTAAATGACAAATTATTAAAATAAATTTTTTAAAAAAGGGTTCAATATGTACAGCACCCAAAGTGACCTAATCACATAAAATATATGAAACAGAATGATTGAAATTGTTACAACCAGAAGGTTACAAAGATGTAGAAGCTTCCTCCACAAGATGTCTCAAATCTCATGGCTGGCTGAGATAGAATAAGAGGACATGCCACTTGAATCACTTTACCTTTAGTGACATCCTCTAAGAAGGGAAGGCCTTATGGTCTCTTTATATCTCCCATCATCCGCTTTAGCTTTATGTGCCTCGTCCCATTCATTGTTTCAGGTTGTCCATATACTCTCTCCATCTTTGTCCACGCATTCTTCTTCCATGGATATTTCCCACCTAAACCATCTGCAGTGTCTCCCATGCTGATCCACTGTTTAACAAACTTCAGTCTTTATGAACATCATAAGCTGGAACTTAGTTCTCATTCAATCAAGGAACTGATTATTTGCCATCTTATCTGTCCATGGAATCTTAAATACTCTTTTATAAAGGTACATCTCAAAGACCTTTATTAATTTAATTGAATATTTAAGCCATGTCTCACATCAATATGTTGGCATAGGTCAGATTAGTAAACAGCTTTTAGAACACAAGATTTTATTCCAAGCTGTAAACAGTAGAGTTTGATCACATATACTTCCTACAATTTTACTCTTTTTTTTTCTCAGTCATGTAAACAATAAATCCTATTTTCATATGTTACATATATTTTATATACTTGCCTTATTTCAATAATGTATATACATTTAAACATTAACATTGGCACCATTTCAGACTAACTGGTGTAAGCAGCCCTGAGCCCAACTATATATCTCTGTTTCAGTCTCATTGTGTAAAGATTACACAAATTCCATGAGTTCATGCTCCTCGAGCTGTTTGATGATGAGTAGCTGCCTCTCCCAAAGGTCCTGTTTGGTGCATCTAATGCAAGCCAAAATATGTACCGGAGCTGCAGGTACCAAGCTACATTTTAGGCATTGGGGTAGATTTTGTTATTATTTTCTCTCTGCAATAGGTTAAGATGGCCTGTCCTTGTTAGTGTTGCTTGGTTCTGTCTGAGGTTCAGATCTCCTACACTCCACTGTACCAGCTGTGCATAGTCCAGTTCCCCTATCATTCAGAATATATGGTTTGACGGGAGTACAACTAGTGCTGCTGTCACATTGTTGGCCTTGTTACCTGATTGGATAGTCAATTGTTGAACAGTGCCATGTGTTGTTGTTTCTTATCCCCTTGTGTAAAGATTACACAAATTCCATGAGTTCATGCTCCTCGAGCTGTTTTATGATGAGCAGCGGCCTCTTCCAAAGGTCCTGTTTAGTGCATCTAATGCAAGCCAAAATGTGTTCTGGAGCTGCAGATATCAAACTACATTTTGGGCAAGTGGGATAAATTTTGTTATTATTTTCTATCTTCAATGGCTTGAGATGGCCTGTTCTAAATCTTGTTAGTGTTGTTTGATGCTGTCTATTTCTGATGTTCAGAGCTCCTCCTGGGTTCACCCCACTGTACCAACTGTGCTTAGGTGGGATCCTCCAGTTCTTGTTTATTTCTGTTTTGCTATTGTTTCTATTTCTTTAAAAGTAAGTTTATTTTTCTGTGGCAAGGGTTCTTTTGTGCCTTTTTTCGCTAGCACATCAGCAGCTTCAATGCCAATGTGTTGTTGTTGTTGTTGTTGTTTCTTATCCCCTTGTGTAAAGATTACACGAATTCCATGAGTTCATGCTCCTCGAGCTGTTTTATGATGAGCAGCGGCCTCTCCCAAAGGTCCTGTTTAGTGCATCTAATGCAAGCCAAAATGTGTTCTGGAGCTGCAGGTACCAAACTACATTTTGGGCAAGTGGGATAAATTTTGTTATTATTTTCTATCTTCAATGGCTTGAGATGGCCTGTTCTAAATCTTGTTAGTGTTGTTTGATGCTGTCTATTTCTGATGTTTAGAGCTCCTCCTGGGTTCACTCCACTGTACCAACTGTGCTTAGGTGGGATCCTCCAGTTCTTGTTTATTTTTGTTTTGGCTATTGTTTCTATTTCTTTAAAAGTAAGTTTATTTTTCTGTGGCAAGGGTTCTTTTGTGCCTTTTTTCGCTAGCACATCAGCAGCTTCATTGCCTTCAATGCCAACGTGTGAGGGTATCCATTGAAGGTGAATTTTTGAGGTTTTTGAGAGTTTTTGGAGATAACCAATTATGTTCCTGCTTACTTTGTCTCCGAGTTCCCCTGTGTGACTCAAGTGTTGTATGGCACTTCTACTATCAGTAAGAATCCAGATATCTTGATAATTAGTATTTCTGATGGATTTTAAGGCTTCATAGATGGCTATAAGTTCTGATCTGAAGACTGAGCAAAAATCTGGGTTTCTTCTGTTCATTTTCTCAATGCCATTTGTGGTTTTGATGAGACAGCCACTGCCAGTGTGTCCTAGCTCGTCTCTGCTACCATCGGTATAGATAGTTATTGCATTTTTAGGAATGTTATTAATTATTTCTAATGATAATTGTTTTAAGTATTCTGGATTTTGGTATTGTTTGTTGGTGGGCTCATTTAAAGTGGCATTAAAAATAACATTTTGTAGTGGTTTGCATGGAGAAATTTTTTCTGCTAAATAATTTTTTTCCACTTTATATTTTAAAAATTCATTTCTTTTGGCCAGGTGTAGAGGGCCTTCTTTTTTGAGTCTTAAATTGGATTCCCAATTAAGTATGTACTTGGAAGTTCTGTGTTTGTTTCCATAACTCTTGATTTTGTTTATATATTTTGGCAGATTGTAGCTTCTTCTATCCTTTAAGGGCATAATGTCGGCCTCGTAAAGTACAATATCATTAGGGCAGGTATTTCGAAGACCTGTAATAATTCTAGCTGCACTTAGTTGTATCCTTTCCAGTGATTTTAGATTTGTTTCAGATGCTGTACCATAGATTTGATATCCATATTCCAGGATAGGTCTAATTAGAGATGTGTAAGTTAATTTTAGTGTGGTTGCATCGGCTCCCCACTCTCTTCCTGAAATATATTTCAGGATTTTTAGTCGGTCTCTTCCTTTTCCAATAACTTCTTCAATATGTTTACTGGAGTTAATTTCTGGATCCAGGGTGTAGCCAAGATATTTAGGATGTTTATTATATTGCAATTGTTGTTCTTTCAGAATAATTTTTGGTCTTATTTTGTATAGTTTCTTATTGGTAGTAAAAAGACAGGTTTCAGATTTTTGGGGGTTAAATTCTAATTTATGTTTATTAGCAAATTTTTCTAGGTGGAAAAGAGTCTTGTTCAAATCCCTTTCAGCTTTTTTCCAGTTAGTATTGCTGCTCCATAGAATAATGTCATCAGCGAATAGTCCAATATTGGTTTTATGTGAAATTTTTTCTTCTATGCCTGCAATAAATAGTGTGAAGAGAGTTGGGCTAAGGACTGATCCTTGTGGTAATCCTTGGTACAATTTGAAGGTTTTAGATAGAGTTCCATTATATTTGACCCTGATGTATCTATTTTTAAGGAAATCATTTATCCAAGTGATAGCTTTTCCATCAATTTTGAAATGCTTGTATAATTTTGTAATTAACTTGTTTTTCCATACTTTATCAAAAGCTTGTGTAAGGTCTAAAAAAGCGGCTATGGTGTGGCTAGTTGGTTTTCTGTTTTGTGCATCTTTTACCTTTTGTGTGAAAAATAAGAGTTGGTCTATTGTCCCATGTCCTTTCCTAAATCCATATTGTTCTTTTGGTAAGAGATTTCTTGTGTCGAGGTGGTAGGTGAGTCGTCTGAGTATAATTTTTTCCATTAATTTGCAGCAAATACTTGTGAGGGAGATAGGTCGGTAGTTTTTTGGGTCATCAGCAGATTTGTCAAGTTTTTTAATAGGAATTATTGTTGCAGTTTTCCAGTCTTGAGGCAATTTTCCAGTTTTCCAGGAGTTATTGAAAATATCAAGAAGTTTTTCTTTGCCATTTTTGCCCAAGTTTGATATCATTTGGCCATGGATTCCATCTGGCCCAGGAGTCTTGTTTAGGTCAGTGTTTTCTAATGCATAATCTAGCTCTTTCATATTGATTTTTTCACGGAAAATATTATGAGTGCTAGTGACGTTTTTACAGTCATGGATAATCTTTCGGGCCTTTTTTTCAACTTTCTTATCTTTTATTTCAAATTTGATTTTACTACTTATTTGATATGAATTACCTAAAAGATTAGCAGCATTTTTGTCATTAGTTGCTGGGGTACCATCTGTATTCTTAATCATATTTGTGTTTTCAGTTTGTGGCTGGGCTCTGTCAATTTGTTTTGCCAAATGCCAAAGTTTTGTATTAGGGTTTCTTGGGTTCAGGTTTTCACAAGTTTGTTTCCATTTTTCCCTTTTCATATTTACGTATAATCTTTTTATTTTTGCATTCACAATGTTCAGTTCAGTTCTACAATTTGTTTGGTTTTGGGTGCACTTTTTTTGTAGTTCATTTCTTTTAGTTATAAGTGTTTGAATATCTTTTGCCTGGTGTGTATAATTTGGAATCCATTTCTTAATATTACCTCTTGGTATTGAAACTTTGGCTGCTTTAATAATGGTGTTTTTGAAAGATATCCAATTTTGTTCCAGATCTTTTATTCTAGTGGGTGCTTTTCTAAAGTCTTCATTGGTGTTTTGCTGGTAAATATTCCAATTAGCCTTTTTGAAGTTCCAGAATTTTTCTTTAATTGAGCTGGTTTTGGTCTTGGTGCTAATTTCTATCAAAATAGGCAAATGATCACTTCCAATACTTTTTAATATTTGCCATTTGCATTTGTGGAAAA
The DNA here is from genome assembly GCA_030710605.1 of Cordylochernes scorpioides. Lineage (NCBI taxonomy): Eukaryota > Metazoa > Arthropoda > Arachnida > Pseudoscorpiones > Chernetidae > Cordylochernes > Cordylochernes scorpioides. The sequence goes on from CP092881.1 coordinate 55,400,891, forward strand.
TGTCAGGACTGGAGAAACTTATATCAAGGGCTTGTGCGGTATTATAACTGTAGGAATGGTGGGTAGGATTCCCATCATTTAAGCACATGAAGGCATTGTCATCAAATAAGTTTGAAAGTATTTTGCCTCTTGGGTTTGGCGTGGAACATCCCCATAGTTGATGTTTGGCATTAAGGTCTCCTACAATAATAGTGTTGTCTGTAAGAAATTGAGCCATTGTTCCATCGTCAATAAGTTTATTGTTTGGTGGGTGATACATATTGAATATGTTGATGGTTTTGTTTTGATTGAGGTAGACTTTGATACCTTTGGCTTCGAGGTCTGACGTGTTTGGAATATTAATGGCTATTTCTTCATAGTACAAATTCTTGATTAAAAATGCAAGGCCACCCCCTTCTTTATTTCTGGCTTTTCTGAGGATATTATAGTTTTTATATTTGAGAGATTGTACTTTTCATTTAATTTGGTTTCCTGTAGCCTATAATTTGTATCTTTTGTTTTTCAGCTATTTCCATTATTTCTTCTAATTTTATTTTTGTTGCTGTTGAGCACAATCCATTTATGTTGCACTGCAGAATGCTCAATTGCTTGGAAGCTGCAAAGTTAGAAGTTTGTGGAGACTGTATTATACTTATCGGACAGAACCCTCTACCTAAGTCCTGAACGTGCCCCTGTTTATTCTGCGCGACGGGCGATGCAGCATGCAAATTGTTGAAAGTCGTGGCATAGACTATGTAAATATCTCTTTTGAGTGTATAACCTGGAATGTAAATTCCTTTTAAATTAATTATTATTTTGAATGAATTGTTATTATGTAAATCTTCTTTTGTATATAACTGAGCCGTGTTGTGGAAATAAAGAGTTTTCTTAGAGTTTCTGAGAGTGTCTTACTAGAGCGAGATCTTCTGCGTGTAGTAGCCGCTGGTTTCTGCCTGCGTTATTTTCCTTCCTGACTTGATCACCCAAGGCAGTCCAAACTGATATCTAGACTCTAGGTGAGGGTCTTACTTGTTGGGAGAAGGTTCTTCAATTCTTGACCTCTCGTAATCTCAACATTTAGTGGCGTCCCCGGGCGGGCTGCATGGGCAGGGTACAAGGAAGCTAAGGAAGCTCAAGGTACAAGAAAGCTAGGGAAGCTCAAGGTACAAGAAAGCTAAAGAAGCTCAAGGTACAAGAAAGCTAAGGAAGCTCAAGGTACAAGAAAGCTAAGGAAGCTCAAGGTACAAGAAAGCTAAGGAAGCTCAAGGTACAAGAAAGCTAAGGAAGCTCAAGGTACAAGAAAGCTAAGGAAGCTCAAGGTACAAGAAAGCTAAGGAAGCTCAAGGTACAAGAAAGCTAAGGAAGCTCAAGGTACAAGAAAGCTAAGGAAGCTCAAGGTACAAGAAAGCTAAGGAAGCCCAAGGTACAAGAAGCTGAGGAAGCTCAAGAACTCAAGGGAACGGAAACTGAAGAATTCTCAAGAGGATAAAGGAATATCTAAGGAGCTCAAAAAAAAAGCTAAGATAAATCTAGGAAGACAAGACCAAAAATGGAGGATACTAGCAGAAGGCGTAGAAAGGCCATAAGAGGCGTTTTTACCAAAGTGGTAAATGATATAAAGGCGGAGTTAGGGAATTCTCCCGTTGACAAAGGTGGCATATATGCCAAATTTGATAGAATGGAAGCTCTCCATTTGGAGCTAGTGGCATTGAATGAGCGATGCCAGGCAACTTTATTGGACCAAGAAGCCACTACCGATGAGGAGGTAAATAGGGAATTCGAGGACTGTGAGAGATATATACAGGAAAGATTTGATGTAAAGCAAAAAATTGGCATAATCCGTAGTCAGGATAAAGACGAGGCTGTCTCAACTGGCAGCAGGAAGGCTAACTTACATGTAAAGCTCCCCGAATTGGAGTTAAAAACTTACGATGGTTCCTTGGAGAACTGGTTGCCTTGGTGGGCACAGTTTGCCAAGATAAATGACAACGAGGATTTGTCTAATAGTGACAAATTCTTGTACTTAAGGCAGGCAGTTTTGCCTGGTTCCCCAGCATATAGAGTTATAGACAGCTACCCTGTTACAGGAGATAACTATAATTTGGCTGTTCAAGCCTTACAAGAACGTTTTGGGGATCCAAATTTGTTAACGGAGCTTTATGTTAGGCGACTATTAAATTTAGTCATAACAAATGTCAGGAGAGAAAATAAAAATTTGGGCAATTTATATGATGATCTATCTAGTCATTTAAGATCTTTGGAAACTCTTGGCATAGACCCTCAGTTGTCTGGTATCTTTTTGTATCCTTTAGTGGAGTCATCCTTACCAACGGAGATTTTAAGGATATGGCAGAGACATCCTTCATCGGGCTATGGGCAAGAGAGAATTAAAATGGAACACCCATTGGATAGGAAAGGGGAGATCCCTGAGAGGTTGAGAGCCTTAATGGATTTCTTAAGGGCAGAGGTAAAAAGTGCGCAGAGATTGAAAGTTATAGAGAAAGGCTTCAAACTAGAAGAGCCTCCAGGAAAGTCGCACTACATAAGAAAGGAAAGAAAATGGAATGGCCCTATACCTGCGACAGTGTCTGGTTTGTTCAGTGGCCATAGAACAGTAGAATGTTGCTTTTGTGAGAGAACAAACCATCCTAGCTGGCAATGTCACAATATTGATCGTCTCTCGCCTGAAGACAGAGACAGAAGGATCAGGAATGCACGTTTGTGCTTCAGATGTTTGAATAATGGGCACTTTAAGCAACATTGCAGAGCCCAACTTAGGTGTAAGAATTGTGGAAGGGGCCACTTAGACATTTTTTGTCGGGGAAGTTCATCAAAAGAAACAGGAGATCCTATAAAGGAAAAATCAACTGACCCAGCAGCTACTTTTTCGAGCCAAGCATGTACTGGCCAAATTATGATGATGACCACAGTGGCTCTGTTGAGGGGTGCGAAAGCTACTAGTTGTGTAAGGCTACTTTTTGACACGGGAAGCCAATATTCTTACGTCAATAAAGCTTTGATAAAATATTTAGGACTGGAGAAGGAAGGAGAGGTGGCTATAGCCAAAAGCCTGTTTGGAGGTACCAGGGTTGAAGAGGTAAAACATGGGAAATACAGCCTGGATCTTGAAAGCTTGAATAACAGAGATCATGTTCGAGTGGAAGCTTTGGACCAACCTAAGATCTGCGAGAAGGTACCGCCCTTACCAAGAGGAGATTGGTTAACGAAGTTGCGAGATAAAGGGGTGAGCATTGCACCAGAGAACTTTAAATCGGGAGATATAGACATTCTAATAGGCGCTGACCATCTGGGTAAACTGCTGACGGGGAGAGTTCAACAGGTCGGAGCCGACTTAACTGCGATGGAAACAAGGTTGGGCTGGACGCTTATGGGACAATCTCCGGTGGTGTGTAGGGAAGATAAGGTCCAAATTGCATTGAATGGGTTGGTTGCGGGAGGTAACTTGAGGGATCTTTGGGAGCTGGATGTCTTGGGAATCCAAGATCCCATTGAAGCTGTCTCAAAAAAGAAAAGGGAAACTGAACTAGAGGAACAGTTCATAAAGAATATAAGGAGGGATGGGGATCAACGATATTCAGTCGCGCTACCATGGAAATGTGAAAGAAATAATATACCCTCGAATTTAGAAATAGCGCAGAGGAGATTGGAAGCATGCACTAGTAAATTAAGGAAGGAGAAGAAGATTGTGGAGTATTCTACTATTCTTCAAGAATGGGAGCAGGAGGGCCTAATTGAGAGGATAGAGGAGACTAGGCCTCAGAGGAGGGGCCATTATTTGCCGCATAGGCCGGTGTTCAGGGCTGAGAGTAGGACGACACCTCTTCGTCCTGTTTTCGATGCTTCCTGTAAGTCGTATAATGGTCTTTCTCTGAATGACTATCTAGAAAAGGGACCTAACCTTTTGGAAAAAATACCTGAAATATTGATTAGGTTTAGGGAGAGGGGTATTGGTGTTCTAGCCGATATTCGACAGGCGTTTCAGATGATTTCAGTGCAGCTTCAAGACCAGGATTTTCTTCGTTTCCTATGGTGGGATCAAACTGACCCTATGAAGGTGACCGTTTTGAGACATAAACGCGTGGTATTTGGGCTTAATTGTAGTCCATTCATCTTGGGTGCAGTTATTGATCATCATCTGAATTCTGTACAGGGTCCGGCAGCTGAAATCGCAAAGATTATGGCGAGATCCTTTTATGTGGATAATTTGGTAACATCCCTCTCGTCTCAGGAGGAAGTCCTACGATTCCAGAATACAGCTGTCAATATCATGGAAATGGCGAGAATGGACTTGCGTGAGTGGGAATTTAATTTACCAGAGAGGAATTCAAAGGAGAAAAGGGGAACTATTACCAAGGTGTTGGGACTTGTGTGGGACAAAGTACAAGATGTGCTTAATTGTGATGCCTCTATTGAAAGGGATCTCCCCCGAAGACTAACCAAGAGGATTGTTCTTTCTAAAATTCAACAAGTTTTTGATCCTTTGGGAGTTTGCAGTCCTATATTTTTGCCTCCTAAAATATTATTACAAAGGTCCTGGGAGTTGAAAATCGGATGGGATTCTCAACTACCCGAAGATATGGATCGGGAGTTTAGAACCTGGTACTCCCAAATTGGACTTTTAAGTGAAATCAAAATTCCCAGGCATATTTGGTTTGATCAAACTAATAAGAATGAAATACACGTCTTCTGCGATGCCAGTAGATCAGCTTATGCAGCAGTGGCATATATGAGAAGTGAAGTGCAGGGGAGAGTACATTTGTCTCTACTTTGGAGCAAATCTAGGCTTGCGCCAACCAGGAGGGTAACCATTCCTCGGTTAGAACTTTTGGCCTGCGTTTTGGGAGCTAGGCTTGTTGGGTCTATTTCGACTGCCTTAACAGAGAGTTGTCCTGTTACATTGTGGACTGATTCTTCAACCGTTATAGCCTGGCTAGGGAGAAAGAATGAGTGGAATGTGTTTGTAAGAAACCGAGTAAAGGAAATACGAGACACTGTCAATAATAAGAACTGGAGGTTTGTTCACGGAAAATTAAATCCAGCGGATCTGCCTTCTCGAGGATGCTCTATCGTACAATTCGTCTCGACAAACTGGTGGGAGGGTCCTGAATGGCTCAAAGGGAAAAAGGAGAGTTGGCCTAATTTTGAACCAACTATTGATGAGGAAGAGATCCTCAAAGAAAAAAGGAAAACCTTTCGGGCCCACACCACCCTCGTCGTCAAGGAAAAGCGATGGTTCCTAGATAGAAGATCCAGGTACAGCCTAAACATTAAGATTATGGCTTGGGTTTTAAGATTCTTGGACAATGCGAGAAGAATACCCGCTGAAAAGGGAAGTTTGAAAGTAATAGAGTTGGAAAGGGCTGAAAGGAAGCTGTTGAGGTTGATTCAACACGAGACTTTCCCGGGAGAACAGGCTCCGCGAAATGGATTTAAAACTATTAAATCCGTCGAAGGTTTGTGGTGCGTTGAGACGAAACTGCTACATGGACAAGAGCCAGAAGTGTTCAAGCGACCTATTTTACTACCTCGTGATCATCCTTTGGTGGAACAAATGGTTCGTGAAATACACCAACAAAATGGGCATGGAGGAGCCCAATTCATTCTTTCGCGATTGAGAGAGAAGTTCTGGATCATTGGTGGTCGCAGATTGATTAAACAGATAATTGGAAAATGTGTAATATGTAGGAGGTATAATCAGAGACCTATATGGACTCCTGGCACAGCTTTACCAACTGATAGAATAGGGTTAGGCAAACCCTTTGAGGTGACAGGTGTGGATCTGTTGGGACCGCTACATCTTAAAGGTGGCAGCAAGGTTTGGGTGGCCTTATTTACTTGCGCGGTTTATAGAGCTGTACATCTAGAGATTGTGAGAACATTAGAAGCAAACACTTTTTTGTTAGCTCTAAAAAGATTCATTTGTCGGCGTGGACGCCCCGGAAAAATATATAGTGATAACGGGACAAATTTCTCAAAGGCAAACGAATTACTTAAACGCTTGGATTGGGGGGAGATTGAAAGACAATCGAGTGTGAAAAGAATCCAATGGATTTTTATCCCTCCCTCAGCGCCATGGTGGGGGGGTTTTTGGGAGAGATTGGTAAGGGTTGCAAAAGGGTTATTGGTTCGTATGCTTGGATTTAGTAAATTGAATTATGTGCAACTTGAGACTGCTTTATGTGAGGTAGAGAGTATTATCAACAATAGAGCTCTTTCATATATATCGGAAGATGGACAAGATCTCATTCCCTTGACCCCTCAAATGTTTCTGCAGAATAACGAAAACAATGAGTTCCCGGAGCTGGAAAAAATAAGAGCGAATTCTTTCACCAGAAAGTATAAAATTTTGAGTAAACTAAATGAAGAACTTAAACAGAGATTCCGCAAGGAATACTTAGGGGTACTGATACAACGGGCCGAAAAAAAAAGGGAGCGATGCCTAAAGGAAGGAGATTTAGTCCTTATAGGCCAGGACAACACTAAAAGAATTTTCTGGCCTGTTGGAAGAATAATAAAACTTTACTCAGGAAAAGATGAGGTGAACAGGGTTGCCAAAGTCAAGACATCAACAGGCGAATGGCTACGCCCTGTACAAAGACTCTTTCCCCTTGAAATTTCCTCTGAGGAAATTCCCGAAAAGACCTCTGGGGATAAAGGAAGGGAAAAACCTCTAACGATCAAAACAAGATCCGGACGTGAAGTCCGCCAACCAATAAGGTTTTGCACTTGATGTTTGAATCAGTGAGAAAAGGAAAGTACATTTTCTGGTTTTTCTTTCTTGTTTTGCAGGAAAGAAAAGGTGGGGGTATGTTGAAAGTCGTGGCATAGACTATGTAAATATCTCTTTTGAGTGTATAACCTGGAATGTAAATTCCTTTTAAATTAATTATTATTTTGAATGAATTGTTATTATGTAAATCTTCTTTTGTATATAACTGAGCCGTGTTGTGGAAATAAAGAGTTTTCTTAGAGTTTCTGAGAGTGTCTTACTAGAGCGAGATCTTCTGCGTGTAGTAGCCGCTGGTTTCTGCCTGCGTTATTTTCCTTCCTGACTTGATCACCCAAGGCAGTCCAAACTGATATCTAGACTCTAGGTGAGGGTCTTACTTGTTGGGAGAAGGTTCTTCAATTCTTGACCTCTCGTAATCTCAACACAAATCAACATCTGATCTCATGGAATGGGGTGTAGGGGTGCAGCTTTCGTTGATCATGGCACCATGATCCAGGCACACTTTGGTGAAAGTCTGACTTTGCCTGTAGTTTGAGGCCGTTCCTAACATGGAAACAGACGCCTTTGCTGCCGACTCTAACATGAGTACAGACGCAGCTCCTCTGTATCCCTGGAGTGGGACCCATGCTGTGGTCCATCAACTGGGTCAGTTGAAGTAAGGATTTTTAAAGAGGTCTACTCCTCTTCTAACAATGCTGCTGTTGGTCCGCGACTGCTTATTTGTCAGAGTTATTCTGCTTGTTTCACAGCTGGCCTTCATATCTGAAGGTCGTTCCCCTATCCACCACCTAGGGACGCGCCCTATAGCAGTCAGCTCTGCCAAGGGACAGTGTCATGTAGAGCTAAGTAGAGGATTCATGAGGAACTGGGTGTGACAGATCATCCAGAGGAACAAGGTGATGCTGGAGGAAACCAAGGACACCATCACAGTGCCGGCCTCCTTCATGATCCGCATGCTGGCCTCCCTCAACCACATGAGAAATGCTGGTGAGTCCTCCCACTGGACCTCTTTTTACTTTTTAACCTTTCCTCTCTTTGATGACACTTCCGATGGTATCAGTGTGATATAACAGTCAGAAATATCATCCACCACTTTCCCACAATGGCCTACATGCTTGAGCTGGCTTTCTTTTTTCTGTTAAGTCTAGCCCAGGGGTCAGCAAACTGCGGCTTTTTGGATGTCAATCTGCAACTCTTTATATATTTCTATAGGCATATATTATTTATGCAAGTACTATTTATTGTTGGTAAGAAAAAAAAAATTGTGTTTCTTGTAAATTGTTATTTTTGACTCTTCTGACTGAAAAGGTTGCCGACCCCTGGTCTAGCACCTATTCTACATGGTGTGTTTGTTAGTTTCTGGAATGTTCTTAATTTATTTCTTAGAAGTATCTTATGTTAGGTGAAAAGATATCTGCTATGTATAGATGACACTGAATAGTTATTAATGCTCAACATCTATGATTGTGTTTCCTTCTTTTCACTTCCATAATGTAATCATTATAAAGAGAGAGAGAGAGAGCCATCTGAATTTTTATTGGAGAAACTTTAACCTATATTGCTGAGTTTTGTAAAACTCAAGTGAATTATTAGATTTTCATTCACAGCTTCAAGTGTCTACTTTTGAAAGAAAAAAATGCTCATTGTAATTTAAATTTTTTTTTTTTAATGTAATTCTGTCACAATTCTTGATCATCTCGGCTTGCTGAATTTTTGGTATTAGTCCTGGTAGGGGATCGATGCTCTGTTTTGGTGGCAGAATTAACATCAGACAAAAATGCACTATCATGATGCGAAGAGCCTCTTGTAAGGTTTTTATTTAGTTAAGCATTCAAGCCCCTTCTACGGGAGTACACATGAATAAAATCTTACTCCTGTAGAAGGGCAGAAATGCTCGGCTAAATAAAAACCTGACAAGAGGCCTCTCGATAGTTTGGTGATGTACTGCTCCAGGTGCTTATCAGACTAGCAGCCCCATATGGAGTCCAGAATAATTTAGACCAACTAGCTGTCTGAGGATGGTAGCAAGATTTGGTCTGGTTGTCTCCCACTATTTCTACACTATTTGAATGTTGTAGACCTTGACACCAGAAGTTGGGAACAGCCAAGATGTACTGTAAGCTGAATTTCCTCAATTTGAGAGATTGAATGTAGATCTTTGATAACTTAGTCACCAATCAATATGTATATATTGGAACAAGAGCTAGGTAAGCTATACTTTCAATCTCAGATATCTTACACTACTCTGCTCACACTGATATTGATTGACTGAGGGATTCAATTTTGTGTGGCAGGGCAAATGTTTATTTATTTCTTAAATAATATTGTAGCGTAGAAATTAAGTCATTGTGTATTTTTTAAGTATCAATATCTTATAGTATACATCTTGAGATGTATTTATGATTCATCATGACTAGTCAACAATTTTCAAAATAAAAATTATTTACAGCTAGAGAATATTGAACCACTAATCTATGGAACATATTCAATTCTGTTGTGTATTTCCATTGAATAACTAAATTAAATATATAATTTTAAAAATAAAGAAATAAATCATAAATTTATTACTTCTCCACAATATTATTCTCCCCCATTTATGCAGAATTTTTGTTTCTTTTATTATTCATTTTCCCATGGTTTCCAACTTGTATTAACACGCAGACGACCCTGTTGTTCTTACTTGCTAGAATAGAACTGGCAAAATGGGGTTGGTGTTCTTCGGAGCCAATTTCAGAAATTCCAGAGCTCTTCTATTCTGCCACCACCATGTAGGTGTGATTTTTACTGAGTATGGCGGCACACCTGAGTGTCTGTTTAAACCTAGGTAGAGTTGGTGCATATTTGGGTCCAAAGGTTTCATAGTCCACCTAATTACTGGAAGCTATTGAATGGAGCTCATCATGTTTATTTACTCTCTTTGATGTTTTTTGACAGGTTGAGTGTGCTAGATTGGATTCTCTATGACACTATGTACCAATTGTTTCACCTCAGAAAATCTAGACCTACTTATCCGGGCTAAATATTTGGGGAGGATTTAGCACTAGGTGCAGCATCTATGGGAGTCTTCTGACAATATGTGTTTTACCTACTGATTCTCTTTTTACATGTTTTTTTATCCAGATAATTGGTGGCTTTTGCCACATGACATAAATTTGTAACCATTCATATTGATATATTTAGTAATTCTGAGCCTGAGAGAGCATCTCTGATATTTCAACACAAAATGATTGTGAAAAATATAGATTTAAATTGAAAATATAGATAACCATCACACTCAGCTTTGTCAACTCTTGTTTTAATCTTTATTTTTACAGAATAAAAGTGTTTTGACTTATTACAGAGTTTCATTCAAACCTGTCTGCCCCCATTACTGAAGGGCTAACACCTTATAAAGTAACACTCATCATTATCTTCTCCCCTCAGTGGAAGACAGCATGTAACTTATATATGGTGGCTATAGCTGTGTGGAGCACCTAATGTTGTACTGAAGTGGTGTCTATAGGCCGGCAAGTCCCCCGTCCACCCACCGGAGGCGGCCCTCCCCTCTAACGGCCTCCCTCCATATTGTTGTAACTAGCTTTATTTTTCTATTGGACTGTTGCTCCCTGTAAATTCCCTTATAGGCTGAGTATGTAAATAGAGAGGCCTGCAGTAGTCCATCCCCTCTCCACCTGCTGCACTTAATCCTGAAGTGGGAAATAAATTTATGTTGGAAACCACACATTCTGGTCTCACATATTCCAAGGGCTACACCACACAGCTGCCATCAATATACATCTTAGTGTTGTTTATATGTTGGGTAGGTTGTGTGGCTTTTCTTGATTCATTAAGAAAATAGGTTGACCAAATATCACGAAACAAATTAAATCAACGTTTAGTTGATTTTTGTTCCACTAGATGGCGCTCTGCCATCTAAAATAGCACATGTGCTCTAGGTCAGGATATGCCTACTTTGTTTTTAATATATATGTGATAATTTAAGACCATGGAATTATTGTAATATATCCAAATATGTAATACCACATGTGTCACCACGTGAATGTACATAACTTGCTATTTACTGCAACTATGAAACATCAAATAACATCAATCTGTACCGTTTTAGACTGTAATAAAGTACACCTATCCCCCGATTTACACGGTACTTGTTTTACACGGTTTTCCAAATAAGTTTTTTTTTTTTTTATCGCGGGAAAAAATGCGGGAAATTTTGGAGGGAAATGATGGCAATTTACCAAATAGGTTTAATTAAAAAAATAAATAAGAACATTTTAATTTGAATAAAAATTATAATATAAAATATTTTTTTAAAAATAAGTTTTTAATCTTCCCTCCAAAATTTCCCGCATTTTTTCCCTCTGAATTTTACTTTAATCACAGCCAAATTAACATAAATTAAAAAAAATATTATAGGCTTACTAGCGGATGTACTCGGCTTCGCCCAAGTTTTACCCGAGTAAAAGTTTGTCTAATGAACATTTGTTAAAACAATTCTCTATAAACTTATAAAAAAAAAATAATAGATATATTTTGATAATTTGAAACTCGTAAATTTGAATCTCTCGATAAAGTGAACATTTTTTCCCGGTCCCTGTGTGCCGTGTCATTCTGAATTTTGTCTTTCCTAATTTTCTACATTACAAAATCATCGTTTTATCTAGTGAACATTTTTTCCCGGTCCCTTGAAAAATACTCGATAAGTTGAATAAAATCAATATTAATTGGTTCCCTTGGTAATTGGAAGTTAAAGGAATAGTATCTTTGCCTTGGAATTGTATCATCATTCTTGTCTCAAATAAATTGCAGTGTCATCCTGAATTTTGTCTTTCCTAATTTTCTACATTACAAAATCATCGTTTTATCTAGTGAACATTTTTTCCCGGTCCCTTGAAAAATACTTGATAACTAACTTTGACTTGTGCGCAATTAATAGGTAGAAAATCTTACTTTTGAAAAATAATCTTTAAGATAATAAACTTAGTGATAATAAAACTTATAGATAAAAAAACTTGTTATCATCGTCGCAATGGTGGCGCTGCTTGCGAGTTAAATCTACAAATCTGCAAATAACTCTAAGGATATTCAAGATATTCAAGAAATTATTTTTCAGAAACCTTCCCAGTACTATACTAATTAACTTCCCAAAGTTTCATGGCGTTCCAATGAATGGTTTGGTCAGGCATAAAGGACAGACACACACACACACACACATACATTCATTTTTATATATATATAGATAATGAAAAAAGAAGTTAAAAGAAAAGTTATTTCTTTAGAAACTAAAATCGCAATTTTGGATCACTAACGAAAGGGAGATAGAGTAGTAGATGTTGCAAAATCATATAGCATGAACGAAGCTACAATAAGAACTATTAGAACAAATGAAAACACAATTAGAGTGTTGCAGCTGGCAATACAACGAGTATGGGCACAACATCATACACCAGAAATATCGCAATGGAAAAAATGGAGCAAGCGTTAATGCTTTGGATAGAAGATTAAACACAAAAAGAGTACCCATTGATACGGGCGCTATAACAAATAAAGCATTATGAATTTACGAAAAAATTGTAGAGCAATTGCCATCTTCTTTTTCAACTGAAAAGAAGCCAAATTTTTTGGCAAGTCATGGCTGGTTTGAAAGATTTAAAATAAGACATTCTTTACATAGCTTAAAATTAAAAGGTGAACTGGCTTCTGGCGATGTAGATGCAGCCCAAGAATATCCAGCAAATTTTGCAGAAATTATTAACGACAATTCATACACCCCTGATCGGGTTTTCAATGCTGATGAGTCAGGGTTATTCTGGAAAATAATGCCTGAAAGGACTTATGTCTTGAAATTTTATAAATCGGCTAGTGGTCATAAAGCAGTAAAAGATCGCATAACAATTCTTTTCTGTAGCAATGCTTCAGGAGATTATATTATGAAAGCATTAAGTGATTAACAAATCAAAAAATGCCCCGTGCCTTTAAAGGAGTAAACATCAATAATCTTCCCGTTTATTGGAGGGCTAATAAGAAAGCGTGGGTTACTGCTGCAATGTTTACTGAATGGTTTCATGAATGTTTTATCCCAGATGCCAAAAAATATTTAGGTTCAAAGGGATTGCCTTTTAAAGTGCTTTTGTTAATTGACAATGCGCTGGGTCACCCACAAGATCTAGACTATGAGAACGTTAAAGTAAAATTTTTACCAAAAAATACAACTTCATTCTTACAACCATTGGACCAAGGCATAATTTCTACTTTTAAAGCTTTGTACATAAAACGAGCCTTTACATATATTTTGGAACAAATGGAGAACAATGAATCTTTAACAGTTATTAGTGCTTGGAAAAATTTTACAATGTTAGACTGTGTGAAGCATATTGCCTTATACACTGCGATTAAGCAAACAACGCTCAATAGCTGTTGGAAAAAATTGTGGCCAAATGTAGTCAAAAATGAACATTCCATTTCAACGATAAATGAATATTCACAGATTATACAGATGGCGCATTCATTGGGCGGAGAAGGTTTTGATGATTTTACTGATGGTGATATGGCAGAATTAATGGCTGATAAAGAACTAAGTAAGGATGATTTAGTTAACTTAGTTTGCAAAAGTGAGTCTGACAAATCTGATGAAGAGGAATTAGTACCAGTAACATTCACTGCTAAAGTCATCCGCGAAGGACTCGCTTTGGGAAGAAAGCTGGGTAATCATTTTATGCAAAATGACACAAACGTTGAAAGGGCTTTACGATTCCAACGTGACAAATCGCTGCTTGGCTCAATATGAAGAAGTTTACAAAGATCTTACAAAAAATTTGAAGCAATTGTTAATAACCGATTTTATTACCATCTCTCATAATGTAAATATTTCTGCATCAAACATCGAATCGGCACAAATAACTTCGAGTGATGAAAGTGAATTCGAACCTTCGATTCCGAAAAAAAAAATGAGAGTAATTTCTGACCGTGATGAAGGATAATAAAACATCTTTGGTTTTATTTTTTGTTCTTCTGTTTATGTATGTATTGTATTTATATAAAAAAACAGTGCTTCCGTAATATATTACATATTTTAACCTGTCTATGCATTTTATTTTTATTTCTGTGTACACCTAAAATGTTAGATTTAATTACCAAGCTTATTATCATTGATTATATTTTATTGATATTGGACTACTCTGTTGTTTGTTGATTGTTCGATAGCACATTTATTAATTAGATTGCTGTATTTCCCATATATATATTTTTCTTCCTATTATGTTTTAATTGTAATGTTTGTAATGATTAAATAAAATCATTAATCTAAAAACTCCTTCATTAATTAAAACTTCCTTCAATGGTTATGGGCCGAGCACTTCTCCCACCGCGCGAATAAAAAAAAAAGGCTTAATAAAAAAGGCTTAAGTCGAGCGTCAACATTCTTGAAAATAAATCTAATTTACCGAAAAGGTAAGATATACACATCTTCAGAAAATGGAGAATAGTGTGCAAGTTCCCAAATTTGACGGAAAAAACTTCGCTTCTTGGAAATTTAGGATCGTTTCAATTTTAGAAGGCAAAGAATTGGACGACCTTTTGGAAAGTGATCCACCAGAAGATGAAGTTAAATTCAAAGAATGGAAGAAGAAAGATGCTCAAGCTAAAGGAATCATCACATGTGCAATGACTGACTCCTTAGTCGCCTTAATATTAAATTGCAAAACAAGCAAAGATATTTGGATAGCGCTGCATGAAAGATATGAAGGAGATAAAAAGAAAAGGATCATTGAGGCCCGAAACGACGTTTCAAGATTGACAATGAAGAAAGAAGAAAATTGGGAAGAATATCTATACAGATCAGAGAAGCTATTGGAACAAGCAAGAAACCTTGGTGCAGAGATAGAAGATCAAGAATTCACCACTTCAGTGATCAGAGGACTACCCCAAAAGTATAACCTTGTTGCACTTCAACTGAATTCCCAAATGAAGGTAAGCATTTCTGATCTTAAAAATTGCTTAAAACTATACCATGAAAGATTCACTCATGAAGAAAAGGAAGGAAATTCCAAAGCATTCAATACAATACATAAAGAATCTTTCTCAAACAGTAAGCATTTCCACAAAAATAGAAATAGTAATAAGCCTATTTGTTTCATATGTGCTAAGCCTGGCCACAAGGCTATAGAATGTTGGCATAATCCTAAAAATAATAGAGCGAGTGAAAATAAACAAACCTCAAAGAATAAACCTGAACATCAAAATAAGGCAAAATTTGTAAATTTGCAACCTGAGGAACATGTGTCCAACATCAAAGAATATGAAACTACTCAACAACCTGAAGAATGGGTGATTGATAGTGGGGCTAGCTGTCACATGACATCAAATAGAGATCTATTAAAGGAAGAAAGAGAGGTTCACAAAACAATAAAACTTGCAGATGACTCTGAAATAATATCCAATGCAGAAGGAGCAATTGAAATTGAAGGACAGAATAAGTTGATTAGGCTTAATGATGTCCTATATGTTGAAAAATTGTCAGGTAACTTAATGTCTGTTAACAAACTGGTAGATGACAATAAAAAAGTACTTTTTGATAAGGATGGAGGACATATAATGGAGGAAGATGGAGAGGAAATTTTGATGGCCCAAAGAATAAATGATTTCTACATAATCAAAACATCAGCACCAGATGAAATTCCATCACAGGCTTTAAAGGCTACTCTTCATACCTGGAATGATTGGCACAAAAGATTGGGACACCTAAATGAAGAATACATGAAGCAAATGTTGAAGAATAATTCAGCTCACAATTTCAATACCCAATCCCAGAATATGGACACTTGTCAAGTTTGTATTCAGGCCAAACATCCTAGAACACCCTTCAAACCAGTTCTATATCCTCAATCTACTAGACCATTGGACTTAATACATATTGATTTGATTGGACCAATTCAAGAGGAATCAATTGGAGGTGCTAAATATGTATTAACACTAGTTGATGACTTTTCTAGAAAAATATTTGTAGAATTTCTCTCATCCAAATTGGAAACTTTTGACATCATCAGATCTTTCATTGAAGAAATAGAAAAGGAAAAAGAAATCAAAGTCAAACAATTAAGATCAGATAATGGAAAAGAATTCACAAATCATCAAATGACTCAATATTTAAAAGGTAAAGGCATAAAGCACCAACTGACAAATGTTTACACACCCCAACAAAATGGAATCTCAGAAAGGTATAACAGAACACTGATTGAAGGAACAAGAGCTTTGCTGATAGACTCACAACTTCCATTGAGATATTGGGCAGAAACAATGTCAACCTTTGCTTATTTGAAAAATAGAACACCTTGTAAAAAATTGGGATGGATAACTCCTGAAGAGAGATTTTCAAATAGAAAGCCAACTGTAGCTCATCTAAAGATATTTGGATGCATAGCTTACTACTATGTACACAAGCACAAAAGAGGAAAATTTCAACCTACAGCCAAGGCTGGAATATTTGTTGGATATTCAAGCACAAGAAAGGCTTGGAGACTAATTGATCCTGAAAATGAAAATGTAATTGAAACAAGAGATGTTAAATTTCTTGAAAATAAATTAGGAAAGGAAATACTAAACAAAAATGATTCAGATGACACTCAAAAATATTTCCTTTACAATTTTCCAGAAGAGACTATCCCAGAAACTTCTGAAGAAGTAGAAAATCATGATGATCATTCTCATTCTGATCTTGAAAATCAAGATGAACATTCTGAACTTCCTTACAATCTCAGACCAAATTTGAAAGATAAACTTTACTATGAGCTTTCTTCAGATGATGAACCTATTGAAGACAATGAAGACAAAGATCCCACCTATGATCCAACTGTAGGAGCACTCAAGCTTTCCCATGGAAACTTGCTACCATCATCTTATGAAGAAGCAATTAATCATCCTGATTCACCTTTGTGGCAACAAGCAATGGATAAGGAAATTCATTCTCTTCAGAACCATCATGTATGGGACCTTACTGAATTACCTGAAGGTGCTAAAGCAATAAAATCCAAATGGATATTCTCAAAGAAAATGGATCCTCAAACCAATCAGGAGATCTACAAAGCAAGACTTGTTGCTTTGGGCTGCTCTCAGGAATATGGGACAGACTACACAGAAACCTTTTCTCCAGTGATGAAAACAGATTCATTCAGAACTCTTCTAGCCTATGCTACAATGGCAGGATATGAATTTCACCACTTTGATGTTGAAACAGCATTCCTGTATGGGAAACTTTCAGAGACCATCTACATGACCCAACCTCCAGGCTACCAGGATGACAAGAAAAAGACCTCTGTATGTATACTAAATCAGGCATTGTATGGACTTAAGCAGAGTGGTAGGGTATGGTATGAAACATTTACAGAATACCTTTTTGAAATAGGTTTAACACAACTTAAATCTGATAAATGTGTTTTTACTTTTAGAAATGGCAATTCACATTTACTTTTAGGACTGCATGTTGATGATATGATAGTCATTAATTCTAATCCTGAAATTTTGCATGATATAATACAAAAAATAAGACTTCACTTCAAAATAAAAGAAAGTTTAACAACTTGTAACATTTTAGGCATTGAAATCATTAAAGAGGATGCTAGACTGATTTTAAAACAGGAAAATTACATAAATAAAATTTTACAAAAATATAACATGCAAGATTGCAAGCATATTTCAACCCCATTAGATCCTAACACTAATTTAGATAATTTTAATAGCTCTAAGGAAGTCAATAAGACTCAATATCAAGAATTAATAGGCTCTTTGCTTTATCTCTCAACTAAATCTAGGCCTGATATTGCCTTTGCAGTTACTCTTTTAAGCAGATATAATCAAAACCCTAGAGAAATGCACATGGGTGCAGCTAAGAGAATTCTTAGGTATTTAAAAGGAACTAAGCAGTGTGGATTAATATATACTAAAGGAGATGTCGAATTAAAGGCTTACACAGATGCATCATGGATTTGTGGCAGATCCAATACAGCAAGATCAACTGCTGGATTAACCTTTTATTTAGATAAAAATCTCATTTCTTGGTCAAGTAAGACTATTAATAACACATGTCTTTCAACTTGTGATAGCGAAATATGTGGATTACTTCAAACTGTAAAAAAGGCCATTTACATCCAATACTTATTTGAAGAAATTACATCTAATTTTGTTAAAATACAAATATTTTGTGATAACAAAGCATCAATATTTTTGACTAAGTCTGGTCAAACAACTGATAAATCTAATCATTTAGTTAGATCTATTGCTTTTTTACATGAGAAATTGAAAAATAATATTTTTGACATTCAATATGTAAAAACTGAAGACAATATTTCTGATTTTTTAACAAAGGCTTTATCAAAGGAAAAATTAATCCATTTGTTATCTTTATTTAATTATAAGACCAACTCAATATAAAAATGTGTGTATAATGTTATTTTTTTTTGATATCAATGTGTGTATATAATATTCCTTTGGTATTTAGGCCTAAATGTTCCGGTAAACAAAAGAAAGTAAAGTAGCGCCATCTTAGGCCGTGACGTCACGTTGTGACGTAGCAGCTCAGCTATTCGCCTTCAAGATATTTAGCTTGAAATTAAAGGGGGGCTTTGTTAGATTTAATTACCAAGCTTATTATCTTTGATTATATTTTATTGATATTGGACTACTCTGTTGTTTGTTGATTGTTCGATAGCACATTTATTAATTAGATTGCTGTATTTCCCATATATATATTTTTCTTCCTATTATGTTTTAATTGTAATGTTTGTAATGATTAAATAAAATCATTAATCTAAAAACTCCTTCATTAATTAAAACTTCCTTCATAAAAATATTAAAAAAAAATCACAACTGTTAAATAGCAAAATTAGAAAAGAATACAAAATATCAGATTCCTACGTGTTCTGGAAGTATGTTAAAAATCGATTACAAGATTTGTGGACAGACACATGGAACCAAGTTAAAAATAAAAAATCAGAAGTTTTCAAAAATAAAATGATCTGGAAAAAACTGGTTCATTCGAAACACGATCCTTACGAACGATCTGAATATTGAAAACATCAACGAATCAAATAATAATTTAAGTTCTACGAAAAATCTGAAAACTCCACTTTCAAGAAGCCACAAACTACAAGAGAAAAAATAAATTTAAAACCGAAACAAATTCTTCATCAACTAAGCCAAAATGACTAAAAGTGGGGAAAAATCCACCTTGAATATTAAACAAGTCAGAAAAAACTCCTCAAGTACCTGAGGGCCCAAAAGACACTAATATTAGATTTTGTCGCGTATATCAGTCTGAAAACAGCTACAACCTCCGCCAATAGATGGCGCTTTAGCCTATTTCTAGTGTGGGAGTCACCTACTGCTGTGGTCCCATTTCATGGGGCTGATAATTGTAAATACCTATTTATATAGGCTCTGGTATGTAAATTACTGTAAATACCTGTTGATATTGGCTCTGCGATGTAAATTACTGTAAATACCTGTTGATATTGGCTCTGGTTTGTAAATTACTGTAAATACCTGTTGATATTGGCTCTGCGATGTAAATTACTGTAAATACCTGTTGATATTGGCTCTGGTTTGTAAATTACTGTAAATACCTGTTGATAATGGCTCTGGTATGTAAATTACTGTAAATACCTGTTGATATTGGCTCTGCGATGTAAATTACTGTAAATACCTGTTGATATTGGCTCTGGTATGTAAATTACTGTAAATACCTGTTGATATTGGCTCTGCGATGTAAATTACTGTAAATACCTGTTGATATTGGCTCTGGTATGTAAATTACTGTAAATACCTGTTGATATTGGCTCTGCGATGTAAATTACTGTAAATACCTGTTAATTGATGTTGTATATAAAATATTAATTAATTGTTCCACAGAGTGTGTGTAAGCTCACAGGTAAATAGGCGCTAACCGAAACAAAAAAAAGTTCCTTGGTTTAATATTAGTTTCCCTTTTATATTTTGTTCTCTCTCTTGTAAATCAATAAATATAATGTTTAATTAATAATTATTGGAATCAGTTTCATTAATAATTCTAAGCAAAGTCAACAATTGGTAGCAGAGCGTGGTTATTTGATACTAGACGAATGGCCTGGGCAACGCCCGGGGTTTACCCGAGTGCGAATATATTTTAAAAACGTTGTCTTGGGTGGTCGCTATTGACAGGGTGGTCTGTATAGACAGGTGGATGTATCACACAGCTGATAACAGGGTTGTCTAGAGTGGTCGCTATAGACAGGGTGGTCTGTATAGACAGGTGGATGTATCACACAGCTGATAACAGGGTTGTCTAGAGTGGTCGCTATAGACAGGGTGGTGGTCGCTATTGACAGGGTGGTCTGTATAGACAGGTGGATGTATCACACAGCTGATAACAGGGTTGTCTAGAGTGGTCGCTATAGACAGGGCGGTCTGTATAGACAGGTGGATGCATCACACAGCTGATAACAGGGTTGTCTAGAGTGGTCGCTATAGACAGGGTGGTGGTCGCTATTGACAGGGCGGTCTGTATAGACAGGTGGATGTATTACACAGCTGATAACAGGGTTGTCTAGAGTGGTCGCTATAGACAGGGTGGTGGTCGCTATTGACAGGGTGGTCTGTATAGACAGGTGGATGTATCACACAGCTGATAACAGGGTTGTCTAGAGTGGTCGCTATAGACAGGGTGGTGGTCGCTATTGACAGGGTGGTCTGTATAGACAGGTGGATGTATCACACAGCTGATAACAGGGTTGTCTAGAGTGGTCGCTATAGACAGGGTGGTCTGTATAGACAGGTGGATGTATCACACAGCTGATAACAGGGTTGTCTAGAGTGGTCGCTATAGACAGGGTGGTCTGTATAGACAGGTGGATGCATCACACAGCTGATAACAGGGTTGTCTAGAGTGGTCGCTATAGACAGGGTGGTCTGTGTAGACAGGTGGATGTATCACACAGCTGATAACAGGGTTGCCTAGAGTGTCCGCTATAGACAGGGTGGTCTGTGTAGACAGGTGGATGTATCACACAGCTGACAACAGGGTTGCCTAGAGTGGCCGCTATAGACAGGGTGGTCTGTATAGACAGGTGAATGTAACACACTGATGATAACAGGGTTGCCTAAAGTGACCGCTATAGACAGGGTGGTCTGTATAGACAGGTGGATGTATCACACAGCTGATAACAGGGTTGCCTAGAGTGGCCGCTTTAGATAGGGTGGTCTGTGTAGACAAGTGGATGTATCACACAGCTGATAACAGGGTTGCCCAGAGTGGCCGCTATAGACAGGGTGGTCTGTATAGACAGGTGGATGTATCACACAGCTGATAACAGGGTTGCCCAGAGTGGCCGCTATAGACAGGGTGGTCTGTGTAGACAGGTGGATGTATCACACAGCTGATAACAGGGTTGCCCAGAGTGGCTGCTATAGACAGGGTGGTCTGTGTAGACAGGTGGATGTATCACACAGCTGATAATAGGGTTGCCTAGAGTGGCCGCTGTAGACAGGGTGGTCTGTATAGACAGGTGGATGTATCACACAGCTGATAACAGGGTTGTCTAGAGTGGTCGCTATAGACAGGGTGGTCTGTATAGACAGGTGGATGTATCACACAGCTGATAACAGGGTTGTCTAGAGTGGTCGCTATAGACAGGGTGGTCTGTATAGACAGGTGGATGTATCACACAGCTGATAACAGGGTTGTCTAGAGTGGTCGCTATAGACAGGGTGGTGGTCGCTATTGACAGGGTGGTCTGTATAGACAGGTGGATGTATCACACAGCTGATAACAGGGTTGTCTAGAGTGGTCGCTATAGACAGGGCGGTCTGTATAGACAGGTGGATGCATCACACAGCTGATAACAGGGTTGTCTAGAGTGGTCGCTATAGACAGGGTGGTGGTCGCTATTGACAGGGCGGTCTGTATAGACAGGTGGATGTATTACACAGCTGATAACAGGGTTGTCTAGAGTGGTCGCTATAGACAGGGTGGTGGTCGCTATTGACAGGGTGGTCTGTATAGACAGGTGGATGTATCACACAGCTGATAACAGGGTTGTCTAGAGTGGTCGCTATAGACAGGGTGGTGGTCGCTATTGACAGGGTGGTCTGTATAGACAGGTGGATGTATCACACAGCTGATAACAGGGTTGTCTAGAGTGGTCGCTATAGACAGGGTGGTCTGTATAGACAGGTGGATGTATCACACAGCTGATAACAGGGTTGTCTAGAGTGGTCGCTATAGACAGGGTGGTCTGTATAGACAGGTGGATGCATCACACAGCTGATAACAGGGTTGTCTAGAGTGGTCGCTATAGACAGGGTGGTCTGTGTAGACAGGTGGATGTATCACACAGCTGATAACAGGGTTGCCTAGAGTGTCCGCTATAGACAGGGTGGTCTGTGTAGACAGGTGGATGTATCACACAGCTGACAACAGGGTTGCCTAGAGTGGCCGCTATAGACAGGGTGGTCTGTATAGACAGGTGAATGTAACACACTGATGATAACAGGGTTGCCTAAAGTGACCGCTATAGACAGGGTGGTCTGTATAGACAGGTGGATGTATCACACAGCTGATAACAGGGTTGCCTAGAGTGGCCGCTTTAGATAGGGTGGTCTGTGTAGACAAGTGGATGTATCACACAGCTGATAACAGGGTTGCCCAGAGTGGCCGCTATAGACAGGGTGGTCTGTATAGACAGGTGGATGTATCACACAGCTGATAACAGGGTTGCCCAGAGTGGCCGCTATAGACAGGGTGGTCTGTGTAGACAGGTGGATGTATCACACAGCTGATAACAGGGTTGCCCAGAGTGGCTGCTATAGACAGGGTGGTCTGTGTAGACAGGTGGATGTATCACACAGCTGATAATAGGGTTGCCTAGAGTGGCCGCTGTAGACAGGGTGGTCTGTATAGACAGGTGGATGTATCACACAGCTGATAACAGGGTTGTCTAGAGTGGTCGCTATAGACAGGGTGGTCTGTATTGACAGGTGTATGTATCACACAGCTGATAACAGGGTTGTCTAAGGTGACCGCTATAGACAGGGTGGTCTGTATAGACAGGTGGATGTAACACACTGCTGATAACAGGGTTGTCTAGAATGGCCGCTATAGACAGGTGTATGTATCACACAGCTGATAACAGGGTTGTCTAGAGGGGGGCGGTCAGGGAGGTCACGTGTTTGCTGGCAGCCAATGGGCGCGCATTCTATCCGTGAGCTTCAGACAAACAGACAGAATAAGGCAAATATATAAGTAGATAAAGCTCAAAAGCGAAAATATTTAATCTGAAGATTAAGCAAGAAGTTTATTCTGATCGGTAAACTGAAGCACTTCTAAGAAGATTAAAGGTATTTATTTAGATTAAGTTAAATTATATCTATATAATGCATGTTTAAAAGCTACCCAATATTTAAATAAATTTAAAATATATATTTGTTTTTAAATTATATTGGTTTGTTTATATTAGCTCAAAAGGCGAAAATGGCTGAATATATTTTTTATCCCAAAGAAAAATTGAACCATTAACAGGAACAAATTATCAAATATAGGCGTTGAAAATCGGCGCAGTTCTGAGAGGAAGAAAATTATTTAAATGTGTAATTTCCGATCCAGAACCTTGATATGGAAGACAAAAGTTCTTGGGAGATTTGGAGTGATAAAAATGAAGCTTTTGGGATAATCATCACTACGTTGACAAATGAACAAACTGGAATGTTCATAGGTGAAACAAATGCTAAGAAAGTATGGGACTCACTGAAAAAAACATACACAGGCAATTTGGAAGATAAAATTATTGATATAGGCTTAGAATTAAAGAACATTAGAATGAAAGATAATGAAACTGTAGATGGATATATAACAAGGGCAAAAAATATTGCTGCTAGAAGTTCATCATTAGGGCATCAATTTACCTCAAGAGAACGTCCATTTCATATTGTCAGAGGCATACATCCCACAGGTATGAAAATATTGTCACTGAATAATTATTTTAAATATTCTGTGGTATATCATCATTAATATTTGCATAGTCATCACCCCTTACCATTCTTGTATATTATTACTTGTAAATAAATTCTTAGCAATAGTTTGCATTTTATAAATAAATTATTTTTACTTAAACTTTTGTTATACTCGTTATCACTACCGTGACAACTGGTGGAGAAGCTGGAATATTCCCTCGCCGCCCAAGTCGTTAGAAGAAGCCGAAGACTACAAGGACTAGAACCTCAAGAAAACATCGCTATGATCAAGCAAGAGACACAGAAAAAAATGGGTGAGTACCATTTTCAACCTTTTAGAAACCCTTCTATTTTTACTGGAGAACGCAACCAGAATCCAGAAAAATGGCTGAAAGAATTCCATCGCGTCGCTCGCTACAACTGCTGGGATGATTCAATGTGCCTCGCAAATGTTTATTTTTTCCTCCAAGGAACAGCGCACAGATGGTACGAAAATGTTGAAGAGAAAATTAATTCATGGGATATTTTTGTGAAAATGTTTTCTCAGAATTTCGGACATCATGTCACCCAAAAAGATCAACTCGCAGAGAACCTCAAAACTCGAGCTCAGGGGAAGGAGGAGACCAGTGATTCTTACATTCAAGATGTTCTCCATCTGTGCAGAGAAGTGAATCCAGCTATGATGGAAAATGAAATAGTTGCACACTTGACGAAAGGAATATCGGAGGAGATATATCAGTCAATCATCATTTTAGACATTGCAAGTATCGATGAGTTCATCAAATGGTGCCGAAAAATCGAGGCTTCAAATAAAAAACGTGTAAATAAACGTGTAGTATTCGACAGACTACCGAATGTTGCCGCCATCGATTCAGCAGACTCTGAATCAATGGAAGACTTAATCCGACGCATCGTGCGTGAAGAAGTTCATCGCGCACTAAATCCCGAGTCAACTACCCCTGAACCATCTTCTCTGAAAGAAATTATCCGAGAAGAGATTGAAAAAAACGTAGCTTCAATTTCGAAGCCTATTCAAAGGCCTCCGCCACGACAGTCGTACCCCAACCAAACACGTACATTCAGCCAGGTTCCACGACGTCAGTACCCTACCCAAACACCCATATATAACCAGACGCCACCACAACGAAGAACGGATGAATGGAGGACGCATGACAACATCCCAATATGTTTTAATTGCGGCCGCCCAGGCCATGATAAGCGATATTGTAGAGAAAGACGACAATGGATGCAGAGACCCGAAGGACACGCACCAAGCACCCAAGAACCTCAAATTGGTAACCACCAAGCCATAAGAAGCCAAATCTACCGCAGACAATCGCCGTATCCAAACAGAGGAAGATCCCCAAGACGCCAGTCCATTTCCCCAGGCCGCCATACAAGCCAATCCCCACGCCGCTACAATCTAGAAAAAAACTAAGCGTCGCGTCTTCTTTCGAGGGGGAAGCCGCGGGTGTGAAAAACCCTCCATCGTCGACAGCCGCTAAATTACAACAAAATTATGTCGAAATCATCATTGATGACATTGCATTTTCTGCTCTGGTCGATTCAGGTTCCTCTTTTTCAGTTATCTCTGATGGATTAAGACGACAATTAAAAAAGACCATGTTCAAGGATAGCGGAATGACTCTGAAAGTTGCTGATGGCAAGAATGTTACATCGATCGGCCGATGCACAATCAGCTTGAGCATCAATGGATTGGAACAGCCGCTTGAGTTTATCGTCCTCCCTAATAGTAACCCAAGTATTATCCTCGGATGGGATTTCCTAGAGGCATCAAATGCCGTGATTGATTGTGGACGCGCCGAAATCAGATTGGAAGAGGCCAAAGATGTACTAAATTCACCTGCTTCCATGGGGAAGGTTGTGGCTAGCAGAAGCGTCGTAATCCCAGCCGAATCTACCAAACTAATAAATGTTATGAGTGAAGAGCTTAATGGGCAAAATCAGGTACTTTTTGAACCTTCGAAAAAGGTATTGATAGGAAAAGGGTTAACACTTCCCTGTGCATTATTCAGGCTTTCCCATAATAAAGGAAAACTTTGGATCGTAAATTCTAGCACCACAGCTCAAATAGTCCCTAAGGGAATGTGCCTAGGAAAAATTCAAAGGGTTGAAGAAAATAACTTGACGGCTATTTCAGAATGTTCTGAATTTAATAAGGAGGTGAAAAATGCGAATCATGCCAGTCATGCTGATAAGAGTGACTTTAAATTTTTACAAAATTTAATTAGTGATGATTTATCAGAAGAGCAGCAGTCTCAAATCTTATCAATTTTAAAACTATATGAAAAAATATTTGATAAAAATAATGAACCTGTAAAGCAAACTTCAGTAACCAAACATAAAATTGAAACTGGAAACCATCAGCCTATTAAGCATAGACCATATCGAGTCTCCCCTACAGAACGCCAAGCAATCCAAACGGAAGTGGACAAAATGCTAGACGCCGGGATTATACGTCACTCAGAAAGTCCATGGTCATCGCCGGTTATTTTAGTGAAGAAGAAGGATGGTAACTGGCGTTTCTGTGTGGATTACAGACGACTAAACAAAGTTACTAAAAAAGACGTTTACCCACTACCCCGAATCGATGATACACTTGACTCCCTGAAAGGAGCCAAATTTTATTCATCAATGGACCTTCGTTCAGGATATTGGCAAATAGAAGTCGACGAAGCAGATAGAGAAAAAACTGCCTTTATTACCCCTGACGGACTCTACGAATTCCTAGTTATGCCCTTTGGCCTGTGCAATGCCCCTGCAACATTCGAGCGCATGATGGACAAGATATTGAAAGGCCTGAAATGGACGATGGCCCTCTGTTATTTAGACGACATCGTGGTGTATTCCAAATCGTTCAACGAACATTTACACCGGCTTGGAATCATACTACAATGTCTCGACAAAGCCGAGCTACGCCTCAACCCAAAAAAGTGCCTTTTCGGAACCAAAAGAATAAGAGTGTTTGGACACCTCGTCGATAGTAAAGGTATTTATCCCGATCCAGAAAAGATTGAAGCTATCGCCAAGTTTCCTACCCCAAAAACTATAACAGATGTGAGAAGCTTCATTGGCCTATGTTCCTATTATCGTAGATTTATCGAAAATTTTGCTGAGAAAGCTGCTCCTTTACACGAAGTCCTCAAAAAAGATAATAAATTCACGTGGAACTCTGACCAACAGGATGCTTTTGATTCCTTGAAAAAAGCATTGATGTCTGAACCTGTTCTTGCCTATTTCGAAGAACAACTGCCAACCGAGCTTCATACTGACGCCAGCGGTTATGGAATTGGAGCTGTCCTCGTACAGATCAACGATGGGAAAGAGCGACCAGTTGGTTATGCTTCAAGAACTTTATCTAAGGCGGAGAAGAATTACTCAACAACGGAAAGAGAATGCTTGGCCGCAATATGGGCCATCAACAAATTTCGACCGTACCTTTTTGGTCGTGAGTTTGTCATCGTCACTGACCACCACGCTCTTTGCTGGTTATCTAACCTGAAGGACCCGACAGGAAGACTAGCAAGATGGGCTTTAAAACTCCAAGAATACAATGTAACAGTTGTTTATAAAAGTGGACGCAAACACCAAGATGCCGACTGTCTTTCTCGAAATCCTCTCCAACTTGAATCGGAAGAAGCATACAATGATGAGGATGATGATATACCCTCAATAACTGCTCTAACGTGCTTCGAAGCTGAACAAAGAAAAGACCCTAAAATTAATAAATTGATAGATGAAACAGAAATATTTGGTGCCGAATCAAAAGGATATGAAATGTTAAAAGGAACCTTATACAAAAAGAATTTCGACCCCCTGGGAAACCAACACCTTTTAGTTATTCCCAAGCACTTACGCTTAGAACTACTGAAAAGTTTACACGACGCTCCCACAGCAGGTCATCTTGGATTTTCGAAGACATATGAGAGAGTTAAAAATAAATATTTCTGGCCAGGACTTCTCCGGGACATACGGAAGTATGTCGCTCATTGTAAAGAGTGCCAAAGAAAGAAACAATCAACTCAAAAGCCACCCGGACTACTTAAGGCCATACCTCCTGCAACCTCCCCTTTTCAGAGAGTTGGAATGGACCTCCTTGGAAGATTTCCCAAGTCTGATAATGGTAATAAATGGATCATAGTCTGTACCGACT
Organism: Cordylochernes scorpioides; assembly: GCA_030710605.1. Taxonomy (NCBI): domain Eukaryota; kingdom Metazoa; phylum Arthropoda; class Arachnida; order Pseudoscorpiones; family Chernetidae; genus Cordylochernes; species Cordylochernes scorpioides. The sequence continues at coordinate 55,428,766 of CP092881.1, forward strand.
ATCTTACTCGATTTGCCGTTACTAAAGCCTTACCCACAGGGGAAGCAAAAGAAGCAGCCAAGTTCTTAATGGAAGATGTTGTTCTCAAGCACGGAGCCCCCAGAGAAATCATCACGGACCGAGGACGAGTATTTCAATCTAAGTTGATTGCGGAACTCACCAATCAATGCTCGTCGATACATCGGTTCACGACAGCGTATCATCCCCAGACGAATGGACTGACGGAGAGGTTAAACAAAACCTTAGCCAACATGATCGCTATGTATGTAAGTGTTGAACAGAAGGACTGGGACGTAATCCTGCCCTACGTCACGTTCGCCTACAACACGGCAAAACAAGATACGACAGGTTTTACCCCTTTTAAACTGATTCATGGACGCGAAGCCGAAACAACTGTAGACACTCTTTTCCCAAATCCGCATGAAGATCTCCAAGAGGATTACAGTCAGAAGATTGCCTCGCGAGTCGAAGAAACTAGGCAGCTAGCAAGATTAGAAACCTTGAAAGCCCAAGAAAAGGACAAGGCCAGATATGACTCAAAGCACGAGGCAATGGATTACAACGTCGGTGACCTGGTATGGATTTTCATCCCGATAAGAAAGGTGGGACTCTCAGAAAAACTGATGAAAAGATACTTCGGGCCATACAGGGTTACTCGGAAACTCTCTGACGTGACCTTCGAAGTTGAACCTGTTGGGGTACGTGTGGCCATTTTGATTGGTTTTTCTTTCGGCGAATGAAAATGGAGAGAGACATGAATAAAAGGAGGTTCTTTGCCAAAAGGCAAGTATTCGATCGGAGTCGCTCAGTGAAAGGACTGTCTGCAGACAGGAGACCAGACCTTTGCCGGCACTTTCGAGAAAAGGTAAGCCATTTGTCATTATGACTTAGCGCCTTCCCCCCCCCCCCCCTTTTGTGTAGTAGCCAACCTAGATTTCGCATGGGCCCTAAAGGGCTATAAAGTAACTTCAGGTCACCTCTATCTAAATTTTACTATGTAAATAGCATATCTCGTCAGTATAGACATGTTCCCAAATTTTAAGATATTTAAATAAATATCTAGAGAAATTTTCTTGTTTCCTCTGTTACCTATTTCATACATAATTTGCCTTATGGTGCTATTCCCACTGTTTAAATGAAATGTTGTATGTTTCTTACCTATTTGAAGGGAATGTTACTAATAATCAAGTCTCCCATAAATTACCGGCCACATACATTGCCGCGAGTGTCTGTGTTTCAGTGTTTTATAGATTGCCCAATTTAATAACGATTTCATGGGTTGTCTGATGAAATTGTATAATAGTGTCGCGGCTGTTTCCATCTTTAGACCATTGTTCTGACAATATTATATGCTCAATCCTTGCTTTAGCTCAACTCTTAATCAATTACAGAGTTTTTCCCCCCTTTTCTTTTTATTTATTTTATTTATCCTGTTTGCACAAATTGCATTACATGTGATGATGTAAAGACATATGCCGATAGTGCATCACTGACAGCTGTGCTGCTATTATACAACATTAAGGTCTTGCTGCGGGTTATATACATGGGGTTGTTGGCCTAAATTGCTATATATATATATACTTAAGTAAGGAAACTTTTAATAAGTCACATCGTGTATCCTCCCTTTTCAACTATCCAAACCGGGAACGCAACAATGTCGCCCGCCGCGGGGCTCGAATTTAGTATATGTTTCATCCCCTATACTTTAGAAATATATACCTAATGAAAAGCCATACTATTTTTAAGTATTGGTGAAGTAGTCCACGCATCCTGAGATTAACAGTCTATTATAAATCGTGAATTTTAATTTATGCTTTCCGTTTCACTGGCATTTTATCAGGCAATGAAAGTTATGTTGAGGCGGTGTATACCGCATCTCTCGCCGCTGTCTTTTACGATTCACATTGTTTGTGGCAAAACCTTAATATTATCATTGATTTCTGATATCAAAGTAAAACGTTTATGGGGATGAGTATCTTTTATTCTGGTCTTCTCAAGCTTTCGAGCTTGTCCGCCCTTCTACAGGAGAAACATATACAATATATCAAGAAAATATAACGTCGCCTGATGCTAAAACTATTATGATTCTATGTACATATATATATATATATATATATACATTAGGAAGTTTTGCATATTATTTGTTTTCTTAAGACATTTTTTTGGTTAAGGTATTTACACATATTCTACTATTGTTTGCTATATTCTATGAATTATCTTATAGGTTAGAAATTCTATTATTTAAGTAGTTTTATAATAGTCATTGGCTATTATATATAAGTTACTTATATTATTGTTGATATTATTAGCTGGTACTAGGATATATTGTGTTATATGTTTCGGGCAAATCTATTTTCTATTAACGCTATTGTGTTTTCTGAATAATAGAGAATCAATTATAAGCCTTTGATATTTGCTGTTTATGTTATTGTAATGTATTCTAGGTTCTCCTAATGCGAAAGTGTGACCTGTTCCTTTGCAGTATTGGAAAATTAGAGACCTATTGTCTTGATTAATAACGTTGCGTCTATGTTCATATATTCTATTGCTGACTCTCCTTCCTGTCTCCCCTGCGTATTACTTGGCAGCTGTTACACTCTACGGAATATATTGCCTTTTATTCTCTGTTTTGGTTAGTGGGTTTTATGATAGTAGGATTATTTTAGATAGCGGACTTTTATGGTGGAGCCTATGTTAGGGGAATTACAGTAATACGTTTGGATGCCAGAGTTTCTTAAGTAGTTGGCTATTGTTATAGATGTTTGTGAGTATGGAATGTAACATATCGCCCTATAGATATTTTGTGGAAATGTTGTAATATAAAGATGGTTTGGTATCCTGCTTGCTGGACATTATTTATAATGTTCTGTGTCTCAATCATTTTGAATTCTGTTGCGAGCACCATTGATTACAATTTCTTTATTTTACTTTCTCAAATTATTATATACAGTATGAGAAATGAGGTTGGATTTCCCATGGTTCAAATTTAGAACGGTGATCAGTGTTTTACAGTAGTCTACTGAAATGACTTAGCATTTTTTTTTCATCATAGCTCTGATATAATTTTCTCACAGCAGAGGTGAGTTCTGATAATTATTGCTGGATACAAATATCTTAACTTCATTTTAATAGCGCTTTCTATCAAATCATACTAGCCTGTGCATCCAGATATATGAGCCTTAAGGTGAAAATAGAATTGAAGATCCAGTTAGCGTACCCGTGAAGAGAGAAATTTGATCACCATAAAAAGACGCGTCAGGCAACCGACTTTTTTCTTTTTCTCATGATGCCTCCAACTGCATATGATCTTAAATATCCTGTATACACTCTGACAAGGGAAGGTTATCCTGAATTGACAAATGTATAATTTTTGTCTTTAGTAGAGATTTCCAAGATTCTATTTCTGAAACATTTTTTTTTTGGATGAAGACAAATAAAACCATCTTGATAGTATTGAATTTTACAGTAAATATTTGCCAGCAGAAGGCATGATGAGATTACATGAAATTTAAACCAGTTATATGCTTAGTATGTTTCTTCAGCTGTAATTTGACACAGTCATCAAATGAAGAAATGGGCAGTACGCCATATCTTGATGCTGGACACTTCTGTGTCAGGAAGGTGTAGTTAGTCTGTTTAATGAGAATTTCAATAATTATCGAAATTTAGCAGATTATCATTGGGGATTTGAACAACTGTCTTGAAACATTTTGAACAGCCTGAGTAGATAGAGGAATCCTGGAGTTAGAGTGGAGAATTAGTAGTACAGACTGACCACTCGACGCAGATAACTCTAGGGAACAATTATTGTGTTAATCCGCCGTAGACAAGAAGAACATTGATTCTCAGGATACTCGATAGGCAGAATTTTGAGAATTGATAAGGTCATGGTTAAAGTTTACACAGGCATGTGGGAGTAAAGACAGTGATTTAAAGAGGCAGCCTTGTGTCTTAAATACTTTCAGTGGAAGCAGATGCCACTGCAAATATTCAGGTCTAATAATTTCCAAATTTGAAGTCATGCATGACGGGTTAGCACGGGATTGACGCCTGAACTGGCTTTCACTGGGATTAATCGAGCTTGCGAAAGAACTAGAAGAAGTGTGACATGTCACGCCACTGTACTAAATTAATAATTGAGAAGATTTATGTTGAGCCAACTGAAATTAGTAAAGAATTAAGAGATTAAGGTCTTATTCTTTGAGTTTTACACTAATTTCAATTACGCGATATGGACGGCGTTATAAGTTGGGTGGAAATGATTCGGCCGCAATGGGATGGTCTCCTGGAGGTGGTACGATCAAATACTTACTTATTGAATGCCGGGCGGGATCGCATGAAGCATTAAATGACATCGAGAAATGCTTAAAGAAACACCCTAGAAGATTGGGGATCGACAAAATGACGACATGGAAAATGCTCAACATTGTACATTGGCAGCAAAATGATATCTTGCTATTGTATGGACGACCACTCCTTCCTGAAATGTGCAGCGGATGTTAGTCCCAGAATTAGGTCCTTGAGGCGACACTTTCCTGTGCAGATGACATAAAGACGCATGACAAAACAGCACATGAGCCTTTAAACTAACTTCAATTTCTGCCACCAATTAATTTAGTTGACCAATAGCTATAGAACCACTGGAGACCTCCATACCTGTGTGAATATTTTAGTGAGAAATGAGCGATTCAATTCTATGAGCCATGAGGTATCCTGTAAGATCAGAGCTGTACCCCATTCAATTTTTTTTAATAGTAGCCAGTGCGAGATATTTCCAGAATGTTTGTTTCTTTTTCTAACTGTCATATAATTCGAAAACTAGAAAACTACACCATTTAATACAGTTTACGTTTAGCACCCATGTGGACTCAATATGACCATTGAATGAAAAAATCGAAGACTAATGAGCGAGCCAACCTAAAGAGAACGAGTTTAATAGGCTTACAATCAATAGTTGAAGCAAACTATTCGCACAAATTTGTTATGTTTTCTCTCTAAATGATCTATGACATTATAGGTTTTCTTAACAAGGTAACTACCCCGCCGAGTGTATATGGAGTTATAAAGCTTAAGGGTCATAGGCTGTTGGAATAGAGTAGTTCAAAATTAAGAGTGATAATAGATCGGGATCCAGATCCCGATGACGGGTTTCGAAGAGACTTCAGAGGGATGAAAGAGGTGTTGAAAGTGATGGAAGGGCGATGAAATATGATGAAATAGGCGTTGAACTATGTTATAAGGTGATGAATAAGAGATGAAATGTGTTGAAGGCGTTGAAGAGAGATGCGATGGAAGTAAGTTGAAAGGCGTTGAGGATGATGAAGGATGATGAAAGAGTGAGAAAGCGTTGAATGTTGATGAGGAAGAGATAGAAAGATGCAGAAAGATGTTGAAAGAGAAACAATTGAAAAAAAAGTTGGATAAAGGGTTTTGTAAATAGTAGATAAAGATTGATGGAAGAAAGTACATTTAATGTATAAAGCGTAGCTGTCGACCGCAATATCGCCTCGATAGAACTATTTCTTTTAAAATAAGACATATTATGCACTGGGGGTTTGTGTAAGCTGATTTACATAAGTTTCGGCAACAGTATACACTATTTAATATAGATAGGTCTTTATTAATTACAATATTAGGTTATATATTAAATAGCAAATATGTCTTAATGTTATGGTGAACTTTAAACAGTTTGCAGTTTTTTTTTAAACATGTGTTCTAGTGCTAAGTGTTGAAAGGAGCTTTAACACCATGTTTCAGGGTTTGTGTGTTATTTGTCTCAACCTTGTCTTTGTGCAGAATACCGTCTCACAACCTTACTGTAGTGTTTGTTGCCATCTTTAGAGATCTTCACAATTTGTTTTAATATTAGTGTGTCATTTAGAGAAAATTGTCACAACCTTATCCTTGTATAGAACACCGTTTTTACACCGTTTTATTTAATAAGTTATATGAGAGATTTTAGATATAGTATAAGAGTTACTATTTACATGAGCCAAATCGACCCAACAGTTAGAGCAAGAGGGGGGAACTCAGATATTTCCTCCTTTCACGTGACGCGACTGTTCACCCCGACCGGTCGTGCCAGATAAGAGGGAATACCAGGAAACTCTGTCCTCCTGACATCGCTCCCTCAACACGAGGAACGTCATCCCGCTGCTTACTAGTCGGTCACAAGACCTTAGGCAGTCTGTTCTTGCACTTCGGGTTTGTGATAGGGCTCCATGCTCGCTACAAGGACGACATCTTGGGTTTTCGTGTTCTCCTAGTGTAGAATTGGCTCAGCCTCATTTTTAGTATAGTATATAATTAAGAGTTGTCTCACAACCTTGTTTTAATATGACACACCGTTTTGAAGAGCTTGTACAACCTGTCAGGATATGATTTAGGAAAATTTTAGTTTCTTTTTATTGTTATGTTACAATTTTATCCAACAATAGAACCAGAGCGAACTCAGAAGTAATGAGACGAGGGGAAGTTGACAGAGTTAGTGTGAACAGTTTAACTTTACGCAGGTCTACAAGGGTGAAAAGGCCCACACAGTGTAAATTCTGCTTAGACTGTCGCCACTAACTAGGATTTTGGAGTGTGTACGGAGAATCAGCTCGATAGAATGAGAAGTTTAGAGATTTCAACCTTTTTTTTTTTTCAATTTAAAAACCTTTTTTTTTTTAAAATAGAACTTCATTAGGATTCCTTTTTTTTTATATACAAACTATTTCTTGTTAAAACCCGAGTTTCAAAGACCAATGAGAATAATGTATACCATTGTGAATTAACTATTTAGTGTAAATCTGAAATTTTAGTTATTATCAGGAGTAATAGGTGAAGGAAGGTGTAGGAAATCACAACTTAGAGGGGGGCTATGTCTAAAACAACGAACCTAATAGGCATCCTATGGCTTGTGTTGGGTAATTCAGAAACCCTATAATCCCTGGCCTTCAGGTAGTAGCTTTGAAATAGGTTTCTAATGAGGACATGAAAGGTCAATCTTTCAGAGTAAAGTTGTGAAGTATAGAGACCCTAAGCCAGGGGTAGAAGTTAAGTAGGCCCAGACCGTAGTCGATCCTTGGAAAGCCCTTGGGAATGTTAGTGTTGGGTAGTGAATCATAAACCCTATAAATTCATCTTTCAATAGAGTGTTGAGGTCGGACTACTGCAAAGGGGACAGACGCACGATGAAGTAAGAAGATAGTGACTTCACCCACGGTGGCTAGGGGAGTGACTCAATCCGCTTTTATTAGGTGTCACGTTTAATGGTCCTTTATTCGCCATTATAATTTGTGTGTCTTTATAGAATTGTCGTGAATAGTCACTTAGTGTCAAAGCAAGGGCAGTTTTTGAAATTACATTTTTTTTAGGTAGGTTAGCTTTCAGATTATTTAGAATTGTTAACCATTTTATTAACAATCATTTATCGAGTATAAAGTATTAGTATATATAGAGCTTGTACAGAGGCATTTTCTTTTGAGTAACCTAGGGCTTTAGTTCCCAATTTGTTTTAATTTTATTATTTTATTTGATTTCACATTTAGTCCTGGAGATTAGTAATAGTTAGAGTAAATGTTAACATTGACGATAGAAGTGCTTTGGCTTTTATAGTAGTTTCTAGCTTTAGTTTATGTGCAAGATGCGAATGAAATTGAATGAATGGGAAATCTTAGTGAATGTGTCCAAGGATAGAAACAATTATACTGTTAGACCAAAGGCATATTAGAATAGTTAAGGGAATTAATAGGTTCGATTTTCAATTTTGATTTCTTTATTTGTTAGGAACGATAGCCTCACAGGACTGTAAAAACTCTATTGTTAGGAAAATATTCGCTCCATTTTTGTTAGGTCTCCTTTTGGAGGAGTATAAATTTTTTTTTATTTCTATTACTAGGGTAATAAAGTACTCTTTGTTATTTATATCAACTTGAATTTTAAGAGTCGTAGATAATGATCATATCTCGATTCTCAGACTGGAAGGTTGTGGGAGGTTATGATCAGACCAGAAAACCCACAAAACTTCTCCTCATTAGAGGAAACGAAGAGGTATAGATTGAATTTTATGCAGGATGGGGGATTTGTTTTAGCCATGCCGTATAACCTGGGGTATAACGGCGCGACCTTGGGTAACCGATCTGACACCGTAGTTTCGACGCTTTTAGCGTGACTGGAGCGAGGGTATTCCAGACGGGAGGTCCTGTAAGATTGGCATGTAGGCAGAGATTGCCCAGTTATTCTAGACGAAGTAGTTTCCGTCTATTGAATTTTTTTTTGGTACCAGTTTGATCCCCCATAGCTAGCGGAAGTTTCTTCTAATAAAGGATTCGCCCTGCCATACGTTTTGTTGGAATGAATTCGAGTATAAGACAGATTCGAGAGGCAGAATAAGTAATTATTAGGACCTTCAACGAGTTTAAACTCCTTCCATGATAGGATAAGATTTTAAAGTATTAGTTAACTATAAGGACCGCGAACGAGACGCCAGAACGAGCCAATGAGTCAGAGTTTTAGAAGTGTTGTATTGAGAACAGTAGAATTAAGAGCAGTTATACAGGGAGTAGAATTCTGAAGGAATTTGTAAAAGAACCAAAATTTCAGATTGATAAAATTCAAATTTATAAGATGTAGATTTGTAGGATTCAGGTCAATGAATAGAGGGTATATTAGTAGATGAAAGTAATATGAATTTCTTGGAAGGGGGAGGTAGCTGAACTGTACACACCCCAGAGACAAGGTAAACGGAGTCACAAACAAAATGGGAGAAGTTGATTAGTTTCTCTGTCAAACAGAGAGCTTTCTTCATACGGTTGTCACCCTAGATTTAAATGGACTGTGTAGTTTAATAGAGGTCTGGGCTATGTTCCATTTGACCAAGATTCTAAATGACGTACCCATCTGAGTTGAGAGTATTGTAACAGAGGAATCTAACACATAAGAGAAAACACACCCTCCAGTAGGATCGGGATAGACGAATATTACCCAGTGACCAACTCGTGATTCCAGACTGAATAAGATTGAAAAACTTAACTGAGATACTAAACCTTGAACCTTCAGCGCACAAATATATATAATGTGTTTTCATTTTCTTATTGAATATGTTATTATTTTATATCATATATATTATATTATAATCATATGCTATTCATTTCAACAATTTTATTTCCTTTGATATTCATGATATTAGTAATATTTACCGGCCATGTTGCGATTTTTTTTTAAACATGTTGTCATGGCTTATTCTTCCCTCAAGGCATGATCTATTTTATCCTTATTGTCTTTTATCCGCCTTACTTGTATAAGTATATATATTTTGTCATCATATATAATTTTGTAGTAGTTCTCTTTATCATCTATCATGGGATGATTTTTATCATATTTAATCACTATCTGCATGATACGTGTTTTCTTCAATATATATATTATACCCATCATATAACATGTAAGGATTCATTTTATCATTACATATTTCGTGCCTTATTTAATAATTACTTTCACAATTTGTTTTCTGTAACCTTTTTTTTTTTAATTTAGCAAAAGTCATCATGTCATAGGCTAATCATTATGTATCAAGATATTTCTTTCAGCTAACTATAATTATCCTTTCCTTTGATTGTATATGTATAACTATACCACACGAATGTCTTGATTGGTACTTAAATAAAGATGCTGGCATGTTTTAGGAGTTGGACTAGTCAGTTATTTCTAAACGACTTCTTGGCGCCCAAATTTTTTATATATAATATGTAATAGGGAAATGTTCTAACTGTATTGTTAGCAGAAAGAAGGTAGCAATGAATCCAGCACCACAAGAGGCAAGGATGGGGTTGAGAGGACTTACCACAAGGAGGGCCTACTCCTCAAGGCCAAAGAAGAAAGTGGAAGGGTGGTATATATACCCATGAATGGTAAGACAGATGACCTTGCTTACTTCCATACATATGATATGACTGTCCCCCATGACCTATGTTGACAACAGTGTGCTGACAGAATAATAACACATAAAAACCCCTTTGCCAGGATGCACAATGCCCACTAATGTTCGGAATAATAAACATCTAGAATAGCATACCATCATTTTGATTAGCCTTATCTTCCCTATAGGTTTCGGTACACCTGGCTTCACCTAGTAATGGAAAATGCATTTTGCTAGAAATGGGCCTGCTTTCATAGTAACTGATGAAAGGCAGATGAATAATGAATAGCACAAACGCATTTGTCCATTACTTGGCAGGGGGAGGATTGTTGGGGCACGTTTTTGTAACCATACCCCAACAGAAGGCGTATGTATAATCAAATCAAATGGATACATGGCTTCCCTCCCACATAGACTTACAGACCATTTTTTTTGCCCAGAAACTTAGACACTTGGTGACACCAGACTTCCATGCCGAAAGCTGATGCCTGGTAAAGAAGAAGACATCCAGAGACATCCGAGCTGGAAACTGTTGTTTCATATGTACATATATTCCCCTCACCAAAAATTTAGGTAAAGGTGACCAGAAAAAAAAAATGGAGAAGGAAGATCTCTAAAGGACTGAACCTTATAAAATATCCTTCCCGAGAAAGGAAAGCGTTATATTACAGTTCAAGTGAAAAGGGGCCTGTGTCGATTTATAGCTAAGACGGAGGGGGGCGATATATATATATCGTCCCGAGAAAAAGGGAGGATGGTTTTTCAATCCATGTGGAAGGGGGGGGGGGGGGGGGGGGGGCTGGCGTCTGAAAATTTACACTATCGCCGTAGCTGTTGCTCTCTTTAGATTTTTTTTTGTTTTGGTAATACTATATGTTCTAATTTGATGGAAGAGGCCTGGAGTCTGAAATCTTACACTAGTGCCGTGGCTGTTTCTCTCTTTAGATTTTTTGTTTTGGTAATACTATATGTTCTATTTTGATGAGGCCTGGGGCGTCTATGAAATTGATACTGGAGCCGTTGGCCATTTTGATTGGTTTTTCTTTCGGCGAATGAAAATGGAGAGAGAGATGAATAAAAGAAGGTTCTTTGCCAAAAGGCAGAAGATTCGATCGGAGTCGCTCAGTGAAAGGACAGTCTACAGACAGGAGACCAGACCTTTGCCGGCACTTTCGAGAAAAGGTAAGCCATTTATCATTATGACTTAGCACCTTCCCCCCCCCTTTTTGTGTAGTAGCCAACCTAGATTTCGCATGGGCCCTAAAGGGCTATAAAGTAACTTCAGGTCACCTCTATCTAAATTTTACTATGTAAATAGCATATCTCGTCAGTATAGACATGTTCCCAAATTTTAAGATATTTTAATAAATATCTAGAGAAATTTTCTTGTTTCCTCTGTTACCTATTTCATACATAATTTGCCTTATGGTGCTATTCCCACTGTTTAAATGAAATGTTGTATGTTTCTTACCTATTTGAAGGGAATGTTACTAATAATCAAGTCTCCCATAAATTACCGGCCACATACATTGCCGCGAGTGTCTGTGTTTCAGTGTTTTATAGATTGCCCAATTTAATAACGATTTCATGGGTTGTCTGATGAAATTGTATAATAGTGTCGCGGCTGTTTCCATCTTTAGACCATTGTTCTGACAATATTATATGCTCGATCCTTGCTTTAGCTCAACTCTTAATCAATTACAGAGTTTTTCCCCCCTTTTCTTTTTTATTTATTTTATTTATCCTGTTTGCACAAATTGCATTACATGTGATGATGTAAAGACATATGCCGATAGTGCATCACTGACAGCTGTGCTGCTATTATACAACATTAAGGTCTTGCTGCGGGTTATATACATGGGGTTGTTGGCCTAAATTGCTATATATATATATACTTAAGTAAGGAAACTTTTAATAAGTCACATCGTGTATCCTCCCTTTTCAACTATCCAAACCGGGAACGCAACAAACCTGTCGACCAACCAACCAGGAGACGCAAAACAAGAGACCTGGTCCATGTACTGAGAATGAAACCCTACCATGACCCTGAGGACCAAGCTGATCTGTTCAAGTGATAATTACAGCGGGACGCTGTTCATCTAGGAAGGGGGCAATGTCACTGAATAATTATTTTAAATATTCTGTGGTATATCATCATTAATATTTGCATAGTCATCACCCCTTACCATTCTTGTATATTATTACTTGTAAATAAATTCTTAGCAATAGTTTGCATTTTATAAATAAATTATTTTTACTTAAACTTTTGTTATACTCGTTATCACTACCGTGACAATATTGCTATTGTCTTACGATCTAAGAGAGAGGCAACAGTAGAAGAGATTCAACAAACTCTAAGAGAAGAGGAGTCAAGAAGAAATATGAGATTAAATCAATCGGTTGAGAATGGCATGAACAAGTATACAGAATTAAAGATAGAAAAGTTCAACAATTTCAGCCAAAAAAATGTTTTGTTTGTAATAAAAAGGGACATCTAGCTAATGATTGCTTGTTTCGAGATAAACAGAAACAAGGATATCGAAAGAAATGGACTCCTGATTATAGAAATCACAAAAACAGTAGGGAACATTCAAATAACCTAGTGGATACTGTGAAAAGAGGAATTAATGAGCAAGCATTTGAAACATAGTAAAAGAATTTGAAGATTCACCAGATAGGAGAAATGATAGGCAAATATGGTGTATAGATTCAGGATGCACTGCACATTTAACCCCAAACATAACTTTGATGGAAAATGTGATAGATTATGAAAGTGAAATCAATCTAGCTGAGAAGGGCAAAACTACCCAAGCCATAGCCAAAGGAGTTATGAGACTTACTACATGGACAAGTGAAGGCCAAGAAAATATTCACATCAAAGATATCTTACATGTACCAAGTTTAAGGAATAATTTATTGTCAGAGTATACGAATTAGTCAACAAAGGAAATTCAGTTGTTTTGTGCTGGGAACTGTATGTTTTCCCACGTGCCGCGGCGGAGCGTGACCGTGCCTGCACAGGTGAGTTGTTGTTTTGAACTCTGTATGGATGGACATTAAAACATGGTGGCAGCGATAGCTGGATAAAATACGAACCCGTATATTGCAAAATATCGATTTTTGTGTACCTTGGAAGATAATTCAACATGGCTCAGATTCAACCTCCAGAAACTTTCGACTCCTCGACTCCCAACGAATGGCCCAAATGAAGGAAAAGATTCGAACGATACCTCGTGGTCAGTGGAATGAAGAAGAAAGAGGAGGCGGACAAGATCGATTTGTTCATGTAATTGATGGGTGACCGCGCGGATGATATATTCAGGACCTTCAAGTTCGAAAAGGAGGAAGATGCAACGAAAATTGATTCCGTCCTCAAGGCGTTCGACAGCCACTTCTGTGTCAGAAAGAATATCATCTACGAACGTGCAAAATTTAATTCAAGAATCCAAGAGGATCGGGAGCCAGTGGACGAATTCATCACTTCATTGTACAAATTGGCTGATAGTTGCGAATTTGAGGGTCTTCATGAGCAGTTGATCCGTGACCGAATAGTGGTTGGAGTGAGGGACAAAGCTTTATCTGAAAGAATGCAGTTGGACAGCGAACTGACTTTGGAAAAGGCGGTGAAGTTGGTTCGACAGCAGCAAGTCGACCTGCAGCGTCCCTCAACAAGCCAAAAGGTCAATCAGGTGAAGTTCAACTCGAAGAAACAATCACCGAAACAACAACAGCAGCCTTCGGGGAAGAAGGAGAAGTCAGCCAAAACAAGATCACGATGTCCAAAATGCGGAGCTTTCATCCACAGGGAATAACAGGCCTGCCGTGCTGAAGGACAAAGATGTAACCTATGTTCAAAAACTGGCCATTTTGCAAATTGCTGCCCAGATAAGCAGGCGAAGACTGCGGAAGTCAAAGCTGTTTCTGAACTTGATGAAGAAATTGGTTTTCTCCTGGAGGCCTCAGCTGTGGAGGAGTAATCTAATCTCGATGATGATGAAGGCGAGTGCAGGAGGCGATGGACAGCATAAATCCAAGTAAACGGGAAACAGGTGAAGTTCAAGCTCGTCTCCCAGGCGGATGTTACATGTGTTCCTCTGTGTCTCTTTAAGAAGATAATGGGACAGCAACGACTAGTGGAAAGTGATATCAACATCAGAGCTGCTGAATTCTCTGAACTTCAGACTGTGGGTATGTTTATATCAACGCTGCGAAATGGCAATTATGAAATCAAGGAGAAAATTTATGTCATTCGTCGTTTGAGTGAACCTCTTCTGAGTCGCCGGGCATGTGAGCTCTTGAACCTGGCGAGGCGGATTGAAGTGGTTGCGACGAGAATTAACCCGATCAAGGAATTCCCTGAAGTATTTGAAGGACTGGGACAGATCGGAAACCCTTACGAAATCAAATTGAAACCTGGAGCAAAACCATATGCTGTGCATACTCCTCGACGGGTACCAATACCTTTGATGGAAAAGCTCAAAACAAGATTGAAAGAGCTCGAGAAGGCGGGAATCATAGCACAAGTTAATGTTGCGACTGAATGGTGTGCACCGACTGTGATTGCTGGTAAACAGAATGGCGACATACGACTCTGTGTGGATCTCTCAAGGCTGAACGAACATGTACAGCGCGAAGTGCATCCCATGCCAGTGGTGGAGCACATGCTGGGGCAACTGGGGGAAGCAAGATTATTTTCGAAACTGGACGCGAACAGTGGCTTTTACCAGATTCCGTTGAGCCCGGACTGCCAGCATTTAACGACCTTCATCACTCCTTTTGGGAAATATAAATACTGCAGGATGCCATTTGGAATCTCACTCGCTTCAGAGTATTTTCAGAAAGTTATGTCAATAATCTTGCAAGGCATGGACGGTGTAATGTATTACCTGGACGATATCCTGATATTTGCCTCCGACTCCAAGACTCACGATCGAATTCTTCGTTTAGTGCTCCGAAAACTGAAAGAGGCTAAAGTTACACTAAACAAGGCCAAGTGTGTCTTCGGCTTGCCAAGAATTAATTTTCTTGGGCACATACTGGATGAAGACGGTATCCGACCAGATCCAGCGAAAATCGAAGCAGTGACGAAGATGCCTGCTCCGACCGATGATCATGGCGTAAGAAGATTTCTTGGCATGGTGAACCATCTGGGATGCTTTGTGTAAAATTTATCTGAAATTGTGGCACCACTGAACCAGTTGTTGGTGAAAGGTCAAGACTTCGTTTGGGATTGCAGCCAGGAGCGAGCATTCCGAAAGTTGAAAGAATTGCTCACGACTCAACCCATCTTGGCAGCATACGGCGTCAGGAAACCAACTATGGTGTCATCCGACGCATCTTCATACGGCTTGGGAGCTGTACTGAAGCAAGAGGGTAAGAATGGAATCTGGCGACCTGTTGCTCATTCTTCTAGAACTATGACACCTACCGTAAAACGATATGCTCAGATCGAGAAAGAGGCTCTCGCAATTATATGGGCCTGCGAACGTTTTCAAGATTTCCTGCTTGGAAAGCGTTTCCGAATTGAGACCGACCATAAGCCTCTCATTCCTCTATTTTCGACGAAAGAATTGAGTTCGCTGACCCCAAGACTGCAACGTTTCCGAATGCGTATGATGAGGTTTGGATTCGAAATAGTGCATATCCCTGGAAAGGAGCTGCTCGACGCCGATGCATTATCCAGACAACCACTTCTTACAACCGAGGGAGGTGAAGACGAACGGCCAACCTCAGCACATATAAATGCAGTTCTCTCGAGTATAACCGACAAAGACGAGATGTTGACGAAGATGTTTGAAGCTCAACAAGAAGATACGACCCTGAAAGCAGTAGTCAACTACCTTGAGCAAGGCTGGCCAGATAAGAAGATGTCACAGGCTCTGCTCTCTTATTGGCATGTCAAGGATGAACTCGGCGTTCAAAATGGACTACTGATGCGTTGCTGTCGTCTTGTTATTCCAGAAAGTATGAAACTGGAGATCCTATATAAGTTGCACGCTGGGCACTTCGGGATTACAAAAACAAGACTTCGCGCACGTGAGGCGGTATGGTGGCCTGGAATTTCGGAAAGTGCAGTGTCTGTATCCAGGAAGCCGTCTCAAAACATGAACCTTTGATACCAAACAACTTTCCTACACGACCGTGGCAAAAGATTGGAATGGATTTGTTCAAGTTCGAGAATAAGTGGTATCTAGTCGTCATTGACTATTATTCTCGCTTTCCTGAAATGATTCAACTGGATCGTCCCACAGCCAATGTGGTGGTGCGTAGTTGCAAATCCATATTTGCCCGACATGGAATACCAGAAACTGTTGTAAGCGATAATGGGACGCAATTTGGAGCTGCTCGTGAATTTGCAAATTTCGCAAGGCAGTACGGATTCACACATGTCACTTCAAGTCCTCGATTCCCGCTGAGCAATGGGATGGCAGAAGCAGGTGTGAAAATTGCTGAGTTGATCCTCAAGAAAAATCAAGACCCATCGCTTGGACTCCTGGAGTATCGATCGACCTCTTTGGAGAACGGTTACAGCCCAGCTGAGCTTCTCATGGGACGTAAACTCCGAACGACCTTGCCAATTGCACCAGAGAATCTTAATCCAAAGTTGGTGGACTCTCAGACCCTGAAAAGAAAGGAGGGGAGAAGGAGAAAGGATATGAAATCCAGATATGATCGACGCTGCGGAGCTACGGACATGGAGGAGCTATCCGAAGGTGACACGGTTTGGATTACAGATATGCGAATCTGGGGGATTGTAAAGCAGAAAGCATCGACACCAAGGTCATATATGGTTGATACTCCAGTTGGGACTTTACGTCGAAACAGGTTCCATCTACGAAAAGGAGATACAGTGCAATATCCAGCCGACCCATCGACGCCGACCTTTTCGGGGGAGGAACTGGTTGAAAATGAAAAGATCCCAGTTGTGGATTATCCCTCTAACGACTCAGAAGACGGCCAGATAAGAACCCGGAGTGGACGAATTGTTAAACCCGTGGATCGCCTTCATTATTAATTATATTATGCATTTAAAGTTTGTAATGTATATATATTTCAAATCTTAAAAAGGGGGATGTGCTGGGAACTGTATGTTTTCCCACGTGCCGCGGCGGAGCGTGACCGTGCCTGCATGGGTGAGTTGTTGTTTCGAACTCTGTATGGATGGACATTAAAACAGTTTTCAATAAGCATGGAGCAAAAATTTATAATGAAGGGAATGATTTAGTTGCTGGAGCATATATTAAAGATAGAATGTTTATGATGGAAACAAAACTAAGAAATGTACCAATAGCAAAAAAATGAAAATGTCATGGTTATAAATACACATTTATCAAATAAAAATAGCAATATAAGTTTATGGCATAAAAGATTAAACCATTTAAATGAATAATAGATGAAAAAATTATCCAAGGACATATTGTAAGAGGATTGGATCTAAAATTTGAAAGGTTACCAGAGTGCGAAGCATGCATAATGGGAAAACAGGTTCAGAAGCCATATAATATTACGGAAAATTATACAGTTAAGCCCCTGCAGTTGATTCATATGGATTTATGTGGACCAATGCTATGTCAATCTTTAGGATGAAATAAGTATTTTCTTGTTATAGTAGATGATTACAGTAGAAGAATCTTTGTATATTTCCTGAGGTCAAAAGATGAGACCTTTGAGAGGTTTGAAGAATTTAAAGCAAGAGCCGAAAACGAATTAAGTCTTAGAATAAAAGATGCAAGAACCGACAGTGGAACTGAATTTTGTAACTCTAGATTTGAAGGACTGTACAAGAGAAGTGGGATCTATCACTAACTTACCACCACATACTCAACACCAGTGTTGGGCATTAAAAAAATATTTTTCAATTAAATTGTTAATTGACTAAGAAATTAATTGCTAATAAATTAATTGCAATTAAATCAATTGCAATTAATCTTTAAATTGCAATTTGCAATTAAATTAATTGAAATTAAATTAATTGCAATTAAATCAAATGCAATTAATTTTTCAATTAAATCAATTGCAATTAAATCAATTGAAATTAAATTAATTGCAATTAATTTTTAAAATTGTTTAATGAAACAATTAAAACTAACAATTAAATATGTATTAATACAGAATAAATAAAAATAACAGATTCAATGAAAGGTTTAAAAAATTACACTGCATAAAAAAAATCAATCCTTCTCATTGATGAACTATTCTTGTCACGTTAAGCCTTTTACATACGTGAATGTTTGTTTTGGTTAAGAATACATTGTTCTAGACTAGTGAAATAAAATGGCTTCGATAAACGAAATGGACGAAGACAGTAACATTCCAGTGACTTTTTCGGTTTCGGACATTAATGAGTCATTAGAAACATCTTCGCCTGTGCCACCAACTGACACCGCCGAGTGTTCGTCTTCGCAAGCGCGGCTTTACTTGCTAGATGGAACATATTTCAAATCCTTGCTTGAAGAGTCCACTGGTAATAATATCACAGCGCTTTGTATGAAATGTCCAAGAGGTGTATTAACTAATATTAAAGGATATCATAATTGTACGTCAAACTTTTTGAGTAGCCTGAAGCGAAAACACGGGCAAGAATGCATTCCATGATCCCATTACGTGCAGTGGAAGATCCATATTTTTCAAAAATATTCACGGACTTGGAAATATCTGAAATGGGGCTAACTCTAATGAGTCGACGTTCACTAGGACGTCGTATAGAAAACCACTATGAAACGCAAGTAGCTAAGATAAAGTCGAAACTAAAAGAAGCTTCCTATGTGTGCACAGAAATAGATATTTGGTCCAGTAAAAAGAGAAGTTTTATAGGAGTTACAGCGCACTGGATCACAAATGATCTACGCAGAGTTTCAGTGGCGTTAGCTTGTCAACGATTCAAAGGCGTCCACAGCTACAATCGACTATCCGATATAATTCAATAAATTAACGATCATTTCGACCTCAATACGAATAAAATTGTTGCATCGGTGACGGATAATGGCAGCAATTTCGTAAAAGCTTTCAAAATGTTCGGTGTTAAATTGACCAATATAAATATTGTTGATGAAGTTATGCCAGACTCTCAGCCAACAGAAGCCTTTTCTGAATCAGATGTTGAAGACGACGAATCATTTATTTAGAAGATCCTGAGCATTTACTTCCTGCCCATTTACGATGCTGTGCGCATACGTTAAGCCTTTGCGCAACTACGGACGCGAACAAACTTTTAAGCGAGCAAGACACCCCTCTGTCGCAAATGCATGCTGCAATCATGAAGAAATGTAATGCTTTGTGGAAGGCTGCAGGACGACCAAAGAGTGCTGAAATAATGCAGAATGTGTTAGGACACACGTTAAGTCGACCTGGTGAGACCAGATGGAATAGCTTGTTTGATGCCCTCCAGCAAATTTTCGATATTAAAGAAAAAAGCTTACTCTTACATAGATTATTAAACATAAAAAATGCTATCAAAGACAACGAATTCGAATACATACAAGAGTATTTGACGTGCACTTCGCCAGTGGCAGAAGCCCTCGACATAATGCAGAGTGAGACTAACGCATATTATGGGATAGTTCTGCCGTGCCTTCTTGCGCTGAGAAAAAAATTGCTAAAAATTGAAAAGAAAAACAACTTTTCCTTTTCAATCCGTTGGTCAAGGCATACAGAGAGAGTGTAGAGAAGAGATTTGAAAAAATTCTTGACGTCACCACTCCTGAAGCTGAAATAGCGGCTATTGCGGCATTATCCTACCCAAGATTCAAAAATAAATGGTTGACTTGTTTTGAGCCCGCGGATCGTACCAAGATTCTAAAAGTTTTCAAGACCTGCATTTCCGAAAAAAATAGTGGAAATATAGTAGCAACAGTGGCAACAACAAAAAGTACCAAAGAAAACCTTTTTTTCAATTTTGACTCTGACTCCGATAGTTCAATCTCAGAAAAAAACGGATGCTCCTCCGATGCACCAATGAATAAAGCAGAACTTTTGATGCTGCATTTTTTTGCAGAGGAAAGCCAATATTTGCAACTACTCAATAGATATCCTGAGATAAAAAGTGTTTTTATGGGGCTACACCAAAGATCCAAATTGTGCCTGCAACGTCCCACAATCAATGTCCCATATACTAGATGACTGCCCGCTGTACAAATTCAATGGAGGAATCTCCAATCTCCACTCTGTCACCCCGGAAGCCCTGAACTTGCTGAAGGCCTTGCCTCTCAGACTTTAATGACCGAGAAGTCCTCACTTCTTTTTTCTAGATTTGATTCATTTTGTCTCCTCTCTTATTGTAAAGACGTTGCTGTATCACCTCATAAGCATAAATAAATAAATAAAGCTGCAGTTGAACGCCTTTTTTCTTTTGCGACAATGACAAATCTGCCAAAGAGTCACAAATTGTCGGACAGCATGTTCGAGAAGAGAGTGGTACTGAAATGTAATTTAAATTATTACAAGAAATTATCATTGTCTATCTAATCATGCTTAATTAAAGTTATTGATGATTATTTGCATCAGTCTTTTATTTGTTGCTAACATGTGTATTTAAATAGTTCAATAGTTATATTGTACCTGCGTCCACGTCCCACGCAGGCCTGTACAGTATATTAAATACCAGTTTATTATGCACCAGTAATTTTTTTATTTGTTAGATTAATTAAATTTCTCTAAACAATTAATTAATTGTTAATTTGAAAAGTGCAATTAACAATTAATTAATTGTTAATTAGAAAAGTGCAATTAACAATTAACAATTGATTAATTGTTAATTGTTAAAATTACAATTTACAATTAATCAATTGTTAATCTTTAATAAATCATTTTAATTAATATTTGCCCAACACTGCTCAACACAAAGTAATGGAGTCGCAGAGAGAGTGAATAGGAATCTTATAGATACAGCAAGAACCTTACTAATTGACTCAAAATTACCCATGAAGTTTTGGGCAGAGGCAATTGCTACAGCTACATACATTAAGAATTGTACACCCCACAGGTCTATCAAGCACCATACACCTATGCAGAGATGGAATGGCAGGAAACCATCGGTCAAACACATTCGAATATTTGGATGTTTGACACATTGGCTTGAGAGCAAACCAAGAAGAAACAAGTTTTCACCAAAGGGCAGAAAGGGAATATTTATTGGTTATTCCATTAAAAGAAAAGCTTACAGAATATATGATATAATGAAAAAGAGAATTCATGAAGTCAGATCAGTAAAATTTAGTGAAGAGAGGAATTGATAATTGTGAATATTAATTGTGATAATTTGACCTATAAAGGAAATTATGAAGAAATAGTTGCTGAAAACTTTCATATCTTGAAAGAAGACAATCCTGTCACAGAGAGTAAAATGAAGTCTCAGGAGGATACTTCAGTAAAACTAGGTGGTGACTGTGAAAATGACTCATCACAAACTGAACCGATACAGGAAAGATGCGTAAAAGGAGGAAGAAAGAAAGGACAAACAAGGAGCATCTTAGAAGAATGGCACAAAGCAAGACTTGAAGAACAAGAAAGAAAATTGATCAAAGAAGGAGTTCGACGCTCACAAAGAATAAAAGATAGGAATGATGCAAACTTAATTATGGAGAAATAGATCATTATATCCCGGAGAACTTTAAAGAAGCAATGGATAGTGGAGAAAGAAATGAATGTCACAAAGCAATGGAAGAAGAGCTCAGTGAGATAGAGAAACATAAAGTATGGACACTAGTACCAAGGGAGAAAATGGCATGGAAGTCATCAATAGTAAATGGGTATACAGTACAAAGAAAACCTCAAATGACGGCATATATAAAAGAAAGGCCAGACTGGTTGCTGTTGGATGCAATCAAAGATATGGTGTAGTTTATAAGGAATATTTTCCACCTGTACTCAAAAAGGAAAGCTTGCGAACAATAGTAGCTCTTGCAACACAACATAATTTAATCATAAAGACTTATGATGTGAAGACAGCTTATCTCTATGGAGAGTTAGAAGAGACAGTATACACGAGACAACCAGATGGTTTTATGCAAAAAGGAGAAGAAAACAAAGTGTGTAAATAGGAAAAAAAGCCTGTATTGTCTACCACAATCAGGAAAATGTTGGAACAAAAAGATCAATGAAATTTTATACCAGTTGGGAATGATTAGGACCAAATGTGATCCATGTGTCTATAAACTCCAGAGAGGAGAAGAATATGCAATACTGGTGCACAACCCGAGTCGCAAAATCCTATTCAGGCTATACAGTCAAACTTGGCAACAACTTAATAAACTGGAGAAGTAGAAAGCAAAATTTAGTAGCCTTGTCTACATGTGAAGCAGAACTTATTTCAATATGTGAAGGCTTTTCAGAAGTATTATGTATGGCGTCGATAGGATTGATGAACCATAAGTACACACAGGGGAGCGTGTGTTGTATATATATTAATTAATTGTTCCACAGAGTGTGTGTAAGCTCACAGGTAAATAGGCGCTAACCGAAACAAAAAAAAAGTTTCTTTGTTTAATATTAGTTTCTCTTTTATATTTTGTTCTCTCTCTTGTAAATCAATAAATATAATGTTTAATTAATAATTATTGGAATCAGTTTCATAAATAATTCTAAGCAAAGTCAACAATTGATATTTGAACTCTTATGTAATGTGGATTAAAGATGACAATAAAAGAGGAGTGTTAGCAGAATTGTTGCTGTTGTGACTCTCTCTCCAACATCACAGTAGCTACTCTTCTGGTAAGTCTCTCGTGCTCGGACTGAAAAAGGCAGGTTGGTCCATACGTCAAATCGCAGATGACACACACCTGGGTGCGTCCACGGTGCACCGACTGTGGAGAAGATGGTTGGAAAAATGAAATGAGGCAGTTTATTGGAATGCCGGTGCAGCCAGAGTGACGTCAGCACGCGTAGATCGGCGTATCCTTCCACAAGCAGTAGCGGACCCACATGCCACTTGTACCTCCATTCTGCAAAATGTGCAAGACACCCTAGATTATTCATTTACCATCAACCATCTCTCCACCGATGTCAGAATAGCCGATTATTTTATCACTCTATTTTCTTCGGAGCAGGAAAGGCAAGCACTGTAGATAGCTCTGGTTGCAACCATGAAGGCGACGACTTCGTCTGGTGACCGTTTCGTTACCCGGCGTCTCCACCACAATATTTGATGTCAAAAAATTGTACAAATGTGATATTGTATTGGGACAAGGTTCATAAATTAAAAAAGAAAAAGAGGCATCTCCTTATCGGACAACTGAAAGTTGCTGATGGCTTGCGCCATCAATCGGAGTGAAAATAAACTATTCGTTGATTTTTAATTATTCCAGAATTAGGCAACTACCCATTCTTGAATAATCAAGAAAAGCTAACCACGTACGCGTTTCAGGCTGTTGGCCCTCGTCAGCGTGGTGAAGCTGTACCCCAACGACCAAAAAACTGGTCATTCAGGCTTTCCTGAAAAATCATGAAACGGGTAGTTAAGGCCAGAATTGCGTGAGACCGCAAAACAATACGAAAAAATAGTACAAATGTAATATTGTACTAGGATACTGGGATTTTTCAAGATGCTTGAATGACTAGTTTTTTGGTCGTTGAGGTACAGCTTGCACCAGGCCGACGAGGGCCAACAGCCCGAAACGCGTACGTGGTTAGCTTTTCTTTCAAGAATGGGTAGTTAGGCAATTCTGGAATAATTAAAAATCTTTGAATAGCTGATATTTATTCCGATGAATGGCGCAAGCCATCAGCAACTTGTAGTTGCCCGATAAGGAGATGCCTTTTTTCTTTTTTAATATATATTTATGCCAGGGCATTAGCGCGCAATATATATAGAAGCATTTCTGCCATTTTTAGCATAAATATTTTTCTTGATAAAAAAAAACTTCCAAACAACAATAATATTTAACACTTGAAATTTAGAGATAATTCGAAAAATGAAAATATTTCCACAAATGAAACTGTGAAATGTCTCAACATATCTATATTAGTACCACACAAGTGTTTTACCATTTAAAGAGTGCCTCAAATGAGTTAAGCCTTTTGTTACCATTTTGTTTAAAATGTATAAAGGATTTTAAGAAAAAGGCATCTCCTTATCGTGCAACTGAAAGTTGATTAATCAAGAATGGGTATTTGGCCAATTCTGGAATAATTAAAAATCAACGAGAATAGTTGATATTTATTCCGATAGACGGCGCAAGCCATCAGCAACTTTCAGTTGCACGATAAGGAAATGCCTTTTTCTTAATTTATGCTCCTTACCCCAGTACAATATTACATTTGTACTATTTTTCCACAATGTATAAAGGAGTTAAATAAATACATAAAGACAATTTATCGAGATATATAGGTGTATCAGGATATTTATATATTGTGTAAAAGAATTTGATGAAGAGCATTACTTAAACGGTCATCTTTGTTGGAAATAACCAAAAATTTAGCGAATTATGTTTTTTATCTATATATATATATATATATATATATAGTGTAGAAACTATATAACAAAATTATAACAGTGATTCTAATTTTAAAAAATTTAAGGAGCAAACTGATAATAATGATAACTTATATCAGTTAGATTTGATTAGATTAGCAAGCTAAATCTAAATTAATTATAATAATAAATAGTTATTTAATTTTATAGTCCAGTTTTGTATTAAAATTATCTTCACTATTATGATCATTTAAATACAAATTATAAAATTTGTAAAATGTTATTAATTTGTAGATAGAGAGAGAAAAAAAAAAAAATCCTTTACTTCTATTACATCCTCAAGTTAATTATATATTTATAATTAATAACAATAAAAAAAATTAACAAAGTAACGTCTATTACATCGGCTTTTACACGTCATTCAGACATACTCTAATCCTATATATAGAATAATCGAAGAGATAATATATATAATAGTTAGAAAAAAGAGAGAAAGACAGAACCATGCACTTTTAATCAAACTAATAATAAGGAAAAAAAAAAAAGAGTTTTATAAAGAAGGTAGATAAGATTGTTAGTATATATATATATATTTTTTTATGATTTTATATTTTATCCTTTTTTTTTTTTTTTTAAAAAGATTTTTAAAGGTTTTTTTTATTTTATAATATGATTATAAATAGTTGTATTTAGTAATATATCTATAGTATGAATTAACATTTGTTATAAGTTTGGATATTATGTTTTGAAACCCTAATGGTAGACCAGACATACACAAAAAACTTTAAATTGAAATAAATTGGAAAAAGAGATCTGCTGGAACGGGGATCATCAGATAAAATTCCAGCGACATTTCAACCCCTCCTTTATTATGTCATAGATCTCTTTTAAACCGTATTTTATGTGTTAATATTAAGTTGTTTCAGTGAAATATTTAAATGAACATATAACAGATACAAGTGTTAACAAATTCAAACTGTAAACCTACCTTGACCGCTGCGTCCTCCATTGTGTATATCTATTTCTGGCTGGCACATGTCGCGGGAGGGGAATGTCCCCCCACATTTCAAATTTAGACCATTTCTTCAGAATTTTTTTGAACAACAAGAAAATTAAAGAAGATAGGAAAAATAGTTAAAGGAAGAAAGCTAAGTTTTATAATCTTTACAGATAGTTATATCAAAATAACTGATTTAACACTTAATCATCTTTTAATATTCCTTTAAAAAGGCAAATTATAAGAGTTTAATAAAGCTATTAATTGTGCAAATTCATCTTTATTTAACTTCCATTTTCCTCCCCAGAAATTGGAGATTAAACAAAAATGAACTATATACTTTAATACTTTAAAAATCTAGTGAAAAAAAATCTTTTAATCAGTTATTTAATAAAAGTTTAATTAACTGTTAAAGATTATAAATTTGTATTAATTAATATTAAGAGAAATTATAGAAAGTTGATTTCATAAATGGATATTTCCATTTATTTTTTTTTAAATATTTTATAATTGATATACTGTTGAAATATTTTACTTGTTTGATACTAAATTTGTTTTTAATAAATTCCATGTTTAAATTTTTAACATCTTCTATGAAATTATCTAATATATTATTTATTCTATAAAATCTTAGAAACTGACCATAATATATACCTTTACAGCAATTTAATGATATATTAGAATTCATATTACAGTATTTTATAATATTGAAATTATAATTACTCTTTTTATTATAAACTCTAACAGCACTATTTGTAAGGTCTATATTCAAGTCTAAAAAGTTAACTTTTTTGTTTCTATAAATTTTTTCATTGTTCTTAAGTTTCAAGTATTTAGGATATATTTCAGGTATTAATTTTTTAAACAGTGGATTATTAAATATTATTATGTCATCTACATATCGGAATATTTGCCAATTAATATTATTTTGTAGAAAGTATTCTCTTTCGTACCAGAACAATATTAAATTTGCTAGTAACGGACTAGAAGAAGTACCCATGGGAACGCCTTCTGATTGAATATATATTTTATTTTTAAATTCTATATAGTTAAAATTTAAAAATGTTTCCAGTAGAGTTTTTGCTGTTTTAAGATCTAATTTAAATGTTTTATATCTGTTATGAATAATTTTAATGTAGAAAGTTTTGTCATTAATTAATTCATTAAATAAATTGGTTATTTTATTATTTAGATCTCTTAAATTTATTTTAGAATATAGGTCCTCAAAGTCAAATGTGTGTACTGTTTCAATGTTTGTCCAATTGTTCATTAAATAATTAATGATTTTTTTATTTGAGTCGATAAATTTATAATTATATTTATTAGTTAATTTATTTATAATAAATTGTAGTGTTGAGGCTAATTGTATATCAATATTTTTTATGACTGAATTTATACCAGATGTGATTGTTCTGAAAGAAATAGGTTTTTTGTGTAGTTTAGGAATTATATAGAACTTTGGTATGTTTGGATTTTTGTGGTTATTATAAATTTTTAGTGAATTTTCAACATTTTTGATGTCTTTTTTGATTTTTGTGCCTGTAGTTCTAGCAAAAGTGTATTTATGATTATTATCAATTTCCTTTTTTAGTATATCGTGGTATAGATTTTTACAAATTAAAGATAAATTATTGGGACATTTATCTATAGGAGTGATAATATAGTCCTTCTGTAAATTAATTATATTTTCTTTGAAAGAAGGAATGTCTGAATTGGGTTTTGTGTATTTAAGTGTATTATTATAATAATTTATAATTTCCTTTTTAATATTATGTTTCCATTCCAGAAAAGTAAATTCTGGAATACTGTATTTTATACTAGTTTTATTTATGAAAATATCTATATCTTTTAATATAGATTTAATTGTATTATTATAATTGTGTTTAATTTGAGGTATATATTTATACCCTTTATTTAAAATTTCTTGATATTCTGGATTTAAAAAAGAAAAGTTGCTAGTTAATATATGACCTGAGTACTTATATTTATCAATATAGTTGTTGCAATTACATTTAATTTTTTTAAAATTTGCCAAATTATTAATAAATTGGTTATAATTGCAAACTAAATTACCTATATTTTTATTGTATCTCCAGATTGTTTTAAAATTTAAATTTTTTATAGGGAAAAGATTATTGATGATTTGGTTATTAAAAATATCATTAAATTTAATATGATTAAATAAATTGTTATTAAATTTAATGATAATATTAATGTTATTAGTATTTTGTTTAATTTTTCTGTATTTAAAGATGTCGTGTGTGATATCTATTAATCTGTTAGTCAGATTATGAATTTTAATATATTCTATGAGTTTGATAAATTTATTATTATTTAGTTTAAATAATGTTTTAATAAATTTATCGACGAAGTTGTTAGTGTACATTTGTTTTGGGTCCAGTAATTCTTCAAATTCAATGTAACCTAATTTATTTGTAGTTTTACCTCTAGTTTTATTAGGTTTAGTTTTAAATTCATTTTTATATTTGCAACTGATTTCATAAGTTGAAATTTCTTCTGTTTGTGGTTTGTATGTGTAGTTTAATTCGTCGTTAAGTCCATAAGGGAATAATGTGTTGTGTTTATAAATGTAGTTGTTTTCTAATAATAGTCGTTGTTTTTTGTTTTGACATATGTCTAGTATTTCTATCTTAAAGTTGTTAAAAGTATGTAATTGATTGTGTTCTTTCATATATATATTACCAATTGATTTTTTAGCGTGGTTTCTATGTAGGTTTATTCGTATATTTAATGGATTACAAGTTTGTCCTATATATGATAGTTGACAAATTTGGCATGTTAATTTATAAATAGTATTCACTAATTTACAACTAGGGGAATAGCCGAATGACCGGGGCAACGCCCGGGTTTTACCCGATTAAATGTTTTTATTTAAATACTATTCGTTACAATTATAAATTGGCGGCGTGGCTGTCACTCTTGTGAAACGTCCCGCTGGGAACGGTTCAATATAACTTGGAACAAAATATATAATTCTTATTTTTGTGTGTGAAAAGAAAACGGTATTTATCAATATTTATGACAACGAAATTCGAGTCCCACGCGAAAAACCCGAACCATGGAAGACCTCCCTGCACCAGAAGCCCCCAAAAATAATTTTACCAACCCCAAATACCCAGTAGGTACCCGTAAATATTCAATTTGGAAACTTCCAGAATGCCCAGAATTGAAAAATGAAGAAGATTCTCAAGCCTTGAAAAAATACTCCAGCGCGGTCGAAACCACTTTTGCCGAGCTAATAAATTTTATTGACTTTTACGAAAGGGAACTGTGCGAACTGCGCTCCAACTACCTAGAACACAATACTACAAAAGCCCCCGCGAAGCGCCCAAGAGAAAAATCACCAGTAGCCGCAAAATAAACAACGCAAAAAACAACCTGGTGCTCCAACCAAAGGTCACAAGGTAATCCTGAACCAAAATTACAATCTAAACAGCCTGAAAAACCTAATGAAACAAAAACAGTCGAAATGGAAATCGAAGTGACACCAAACAAAATCCCAAATCACGAACAAACCCATAAAAACTCTAACCCATCAAAGAAACCTAACGAAACATTGAATAACAAACCTAACAATCCCACCCCTAACCCCAAGATCAGAATACCACCAATTAAAATAAGCGGAGTAAAGGAATGGTCAGGCCTTAGAGATGGTCTTGTCAATTGTACAAAACAAAAGCCAGAATTTTACACATCAGGCCGATACATCAACGTTCAGACTCACACAACATCGGACTACCGGATAGCTACCAAGTGGTTGGAAGATCGCCACTACACCTTCCACTTCAAGATCCTAGACGACGAAAAGTGCCTTAGAGTCGTCGTCAGAGGTCTCGACCGCTGCATCACTATCCCCGAAATACAAGAAGATCTGGAAAACAAGGGATTCGAGATGTCTAAACTTGCAAGACTACGAAATTCAAAAACAAAGGAGGAGCTCCCACTAATCCAGGTAACCCTTCCCAAGACTGCAAGGAATAAAGAAATTTACAATATTACAGATCTCTGCGACATGAAGTGCAACGTCGAGGCTTACAGGGCTCCCAAAGGCCCCGGACAATGCCATAGGTGCCAAAACTTTGGGCACTCTCAGTTTGAATGCAGGGAAACTCCCAAATGTGTAAAATGTGGAGAAAATCATTTCACATCCGAATGCGCCAAAGAAAAAGAAGTCCCACCTAAATGTGCAAACTGCCAGGGTCAGCATACAGCAAGTTGGCGTGGTTGCCCACTATACAGAAAAATAAATAGAGTGCCCCAAACCCAAATTAATAAGAAACCAAACCCCAATACAGAAAAAGAAAAATCCAACCCTACAGGTCAAAACCCTTCTGAAATTCCCCAACCCACTCAAAACAAGAATAAAACTCCATATGTCAATAAAGAACGTCCCAATCCTCCTTCAGCCAAGGTCAACCAACTAGAGAGCGCTATCAAAAAGGCTCTCAGTGACCCCGCAATAATAGAAAACATCATGAAGAACGTTGTAGACACCTTTAGATGTAAATGAATAACAAAAATATGTATAAAAATAGCCTTCGAATCGTTCACTGGAACGCGTGCAGTCTTCGAAACAAAAAACAACAATTCTCAGAATTCCTGAACGACCACGACATCGACATCGCACTAGTGTCAGAAACCTGGCTTAAGCCGTGCCATAAAATGAGGATTCAAAACTTCATCACCCTCCGCAACGACAGACTAACCGGACAAGGTGGTGGAACTGCCATTTTCATCCACAAGAAGTACAGCCATGCACCTATTCATGCCACCACCTCAAGCCTGGAAACAACAGGAATTTCAATCAAAAACAAAAACGGGTTAAATATGAACCTGTATTCGTGCTACAAACCACCAAACACCTATCTAGATCAAACCGATATCTATAACATTTTTTCAACGGACACACCGACCATCATAGCAGGGGACCTAAACTGCAAACATCCTGCCTGGGGTTCCACCACCACTAACCCAAGCGGGAGAAGGCTCCAAAACGCAATCAACGTTATGGACCTAGATGTGAGCTACCCTGACGAACCTACTCATGACTCACCTCCAGACATCATTGATATCGCCGTGCACAAAAACATCTCCCAAAGCGCGCGTATACTCTAAAGTCCTGCACGAACTAACCTCTTATCATCTCCCAGTACTACTTGTGCTACAGGATTTCAAAATCTCCTACTCAAATACAAAAATAAAAATTACAGATTGGGCCCTATTCAAGTACAAAATGGAAATCGCTGTACCTCCTGAACTGATCCTAGAATCATCTTCAAAAATAGACGAGGCCATTACACACATTGAAGAACAAATGGTGCAAAATTTGAAAGATTCAACAAAATATAAGGACCCGGAACTAGAACGAAGATATCCACCTCACATTAAAGAAAAAATACGATCCACCAACAGACTAAGAAAAAAAATTAAAAATACTTGCGACCCCCGAGATAAATC
Source organism: Cordylochernes scorpioides (assembly GCA_030710605.1). Lineage (NCBI taxonomy): Eukaryota > Metazoa > Arthropoda > Arachnida > Pseudoscorpiones > Chernetidae > Cordylochernes > Cordylochernes scorpioides. The sequence goes on from CP092881.1 coordinate 55,459,549, forward strand.
AGCCTACATGACGGCCCGAAGAGAATCACAGAAACTTACAAGAGAGCACGATAACACCAGCTGGGACCACTTTATAGAAAACCTGAAAGTCACGGACCAAACCATATGGAAAGCCATCAAACGATTATCCAACTCTGAAAAACAAGAAATAACACTGAAGACAAACAATGGGCAGACACTAACCACAGAAGGAGCAGCTGAATCATTTGCCAACAACTATGAAAAACAGTTCACCCCCAATCCCTATACATCCCACTCCAAACCTACTCGTACATACATCAAACGTGTGAATTCATACATGAAAAAAATAAAGAAACAGGACTAGAACCAACAAACATTGGTGAAATAAAAGCGATTATTGAATATCTACCAAATAAAAAAGCTCCCGGAATCGACGAATTACCTAATGAAGCTCTCAAACTGCTCCCTAATCATATACTAGCATCAATAACCGAAATATTTAACGCCTCACTGCAGCTTGCCTACTTCCCTGACAGATGGAAAACGTCCATTATCTGTCCCATACTTAAAAAAGGAAAATCCATCCATGAACCAACAAGCTACAGGCCCATCTCACTGCTACCTGCCATCTCAAAACTATTCGAAAGAATTGTTTTAAGAAGACTCAGAAAATCCCTCGAAGAAAAGAACCCACTCATACCCGAACAATTTGGCTACCAAGCCAAACACTCAACATTGCACCAGCTAGTAGTTGTCACTGAAAAAATAAGAAAAGCCATGGACCTAGGCCAAATAACAGGAGCCGTATTCTTCGATATCGCCAAGGCATTCGATAAAGTCTGGCACGAAGCCCTTCTCTACAAAATGTGCAAAAAGCACCTTCCTGGAGACATCATAAAAATAACGCAAAACTTCTTAACAAATAGAACATTCAAGGTACGAGTCAAAAATGAACTTTCAACAGCTAGGAACATCCTTGCCGGGGTCCCCCAAGGATCAGTCACAGGACCAACCTTATTTGACATATATATAGACGACTTCCCCTGTATTGAAGACACCTCTTTACACCTATTTGCCGATGATACCGCCATTTTAGCCTCAACATATAACTTCGACAATCTCCACATGAAACTCCAAGAGGCCTGCATCTTTTCCACGCTCTGGTGTAAGGAATGGCGAGTCACAATGAACCCCCAAAAAAGTGAAGCAATCATTTTTTCCAGAAAAAAGACAAAATTAAGAAACCTTTAGACGAACTTTTTGTCTTCGAAGACAATATTAAATGGAAAGAGAACATCCGATACCTAGGGATGACCCTAGACGAGCACCTAACCTTCAAAAAACACATCGAAAACAGAATTAATTTGGCGAAAGCTGCCCAACACCGACTATCCCTACTTCTAGGACCAAAAAGCAAATTATCCCTTCATTGCATAAGAACCATTTACACATCAATAATAAGACCAATACTCATATACGGCCACCCAATTTTTATGACAGCACATAAGACCATCCTTAAAAAGCTAGAAGTATTTGAAAATAAAATGATCAGAAAAATCATGTCTCCACCCTGGTTCGTTCGGAACAAAATCCTCAGGAACGATCTAAATATCGAAAACATCAATAACTACATTATTAGACAATCATTTAAATTTTACGACAAATCCGAAAAATTAGAAAATCCCACCTTTAAGGAAGCCACAAACTACAAATGCGGAAAAAGGAAAATAAGAAATTTGAAACCTAGACAAATTCTCCATCAATTAAGCCAGAATGACGAAAAGTGGAAAAAAAGGAAAAACAAACCCACCTTGAATATCAAACAAGCCCGAAAAAACCTTCTCAAGAAAAATATCCCCAAGGACCTGAGAATCCGGACCCAACGACATCATTGTAAATTATAATTGTAAATGAACCCCTGTACATAACCACCCCCCTCAGTATATTGTAAATATGATGATCTAGGTTGCTCTTTTTGAGCGGCACCTAATAAAGTTATTTGGAACTGGAACTGGAAACGTCCCGCTCCAAACTTTGTGTCTGAGAAGCGATATTTTTATAGAAAGATGATCTGGCTTTTGTTTTCTGCTCGAATGAATGTTTTTCTGTTAGAATTTGTTCCTGCGTACAAAATAATGAGCTGGTTTCACCCGTGGTCTCTGCTTTTTGGATTTTTTCCCGATATAATTTTGTATCTGATAATCTTACATGATACAGCAATATCGTCATCATCATTTTCTGACTAATAATATATAGTTTTAATTATTGATTTATATATTTTTTAAAATAGCCTATCGTCTTCCCCGTATTTTTTTACCTATGTATGGAAATTTTGGTTTGAATTAGTGAACTACTGATATCTAAGTAAAACGTTTATGGAGATGAGTATCTTTTATTCTGGTCTTCTCAAGCTTTCGGGCTTGTCCGCCCTTCTACAGGAGAAACATATACAACATAACGAGAAAATATAACGCCGCTTGATGCTAAAACTATTATGATTCTATGTACATATATACATATATATATATATACACTAGGATGTTTTTGCATATTATTTTTACTTAAGATATGTTTTTTATTTGGTTAAGGTATTTACAAACAAACCAACAAACAAACATACAAACATTCATTTTTATATATTTAGAAGATATAATATAAATGAGTTATAAAAATTGTTAAAAAAAAATGCATCGGCCGGGAATCGAACCCTGGCCGCCCGCGTGGCAGGCGAGCATTCTACCACTGAACCACCGATGCTTTAAAAAAATCAAATTCATTTATCGTCGCGACCAGTGCTGCGCCCTAGCGGTAAAAGACTGGAACTAACGCTTTTTGGTTTTTTATTTTTTAAAAAAAGCACATTAACTTTTTTAGTTTTTTTAATAGCCTATATGTTAAACGAAATCTTCAGCTACCTACATGCGAAATTCCATAATGATTGAGTCAGTAGATTTTGCGTGATGCGATAACAAACATCGATTTCGCATTTCATTTTTATATATATAAGGAAGGATACTAGACGAATGGCCCGGGCAACGCCCGGGTTTTACCCGAGTGCGTATATATTTTAAAAATGTTTTTAAATAAAATACTATTCGTTACAATTATAAATTGGCGCCGTGGATGTCTCTCTTGTGAAACGTCCCGCCCCAAACTATGTGTGTCTTGAAAATATAAAACTAAAAATGTGAACGGAAAAATATGTCCAGGGTAGCCTAGTAGTCATGGCATCTGCCCGGTGAGCGGAAGGTCGTGGGTTCGATTCCCATCCCTTGACACTTTTTTTATTTTATCCATTCTGACCAAAATCTATCCGTGAACTTCACACAGTGAACTTCACACAGAGAGAATAAGGCAATTATATAAGTAGATAATCCAAATTGTGCCTTATCACACACTATTTTTTTATTTGGCCTTATTACCTTGTGTTTATAATCTATGACGCAATGCCGGCGGCGCGCGCCCGTTGGCTGCCGGCGAGCACGTGACCTCCCTGCGCGCGCGCATCCGTGACAGAACCGGCCGGCCCATGACGGTCGTGACTATATATATATGGATATATGTTGATAATAATAATATAATAATAATGATCATAATGATGATGCGCGCGCATCCGTGACAGAACCGGCCGGCCGGCCGGCCCATGACGGTCGTGACTATATATGTTGATGATGGATAATAATAATATAATAATAATAATAATAATTATTATTATTATCATTAGATAATGATAATGATCATAATGTTAATGCGCACGCATCCGTGACAGAACCGGCCGGCCGGCCGGCCCATGACGGTCGTGACTATATATATATAAGGATATATATATAAATGAATGTATGTGTGTCTGTTCTTTAAGCCTGACCAAACCACTCATTGGAACGCCATGAAACTTTGGGAAGTTATTTAGTATAGTACTGGGAAGGTTTCTAGCAAATAAAATTTTTGAAATAACTTTTCGCCTAAAAATAATCAAGAAAAATATTCTAATTTATCTGTTATAATTCAACAATCTGCTCTAAATATTATCATGATGATACGATAATTTTGTAATGTAGAAAATTAGGAAAGACAAAATTCAGGATGACACGGCAATTTACTTGAGACAAAAATAATGATACAATTCCAAGGCAAGATACTATTCCTTTAACTTCCAATTACCGAGGGAACCAATTAACATTGATTTTATTCAACCTATCGAGTATTTTTCAAGGGACCGATAAAAAAGTTCACTTTATCGAGAGATTCGTTAGACAAACCTTTACTCGGGTAAAACCCGGGCGAAGCCGGGTACATCCATACAAGAATAATGATACAATTCCAAGGCAAGATACTATTCCTTTAACTTCCAATTACCGAGGGAACCAATTAACATTGATTTTATTCAACCTATCGAGTATTTTTCAAGGGACCGGGAAAAAATGTTCACTTTATCGAGAGATTCGTTAGACAAACCTTTACTCGGGTAAAACCCGGGAGAAGCCGGGTACGTCCGCTAGTTATATATAAATATTTAAAATATTTATAAGAGGAATTATATAAAAATGTAAAACAAAACCTATAAAAATAAAGTAAACATTGTATCCCTTATAAGGATTCTTTAGAGTTATTTTTAGAAATAAAGATACTTTCAATTTTTATTTTATTAATTTCCAAAATTCTTCATAATTTATTAATTCTTGTTCCAAATACATTTTAAATCCCCTCCATTTTGGGGAAACAGTCTTTTTTGTGCTTGTTATTAAAGTTTAAAACACATTTAAACTATATATTTTATTCAATGAAGATCAAAATTACATAACCATCACATTTAATTATATATCATCACAATTAAATATATATCATAACTACATAACATTAAGCCAACTATTTTCAGTCTTGTTTTCGTCACCGGTCCAATGTTTTCATTTTCACAGACTAAATTATGAGATTAATTTATAAATGAAAAATATGCAAAACAATTAAATAACTATATACATCAATTCCCACTTCTTAGGCTTGGCCCCTCTTATTTTTTATTATTATTTTATATCTCTGTGGACATCTGCCCTCCCTCTGAGGGTACCTGGGGGTTGTAACACTTTTCTCCTCTGAGATTGGAGTTGGCACACATTCAGCATCATTCATATTAGTGGGATGTGATTTACCAGGCAACATTTTTTAAATGTAGTTTTGATGAACTTTTATTTCACTGTCACCTTGTTTTATTAAATAAACATTCCTTCCTAGTATTTTAATTATCGTTCCTGTATACCAAGAGGGATAATTATTAGTGATCCACCCAAATTTCACAGTCTCATCCACTTTAAATTTACTGTTAACATATTGACCATTTACTTTGGAGACTTTTACTTCTTATTTTGACAACACAGAGAGTCTTGATCTGATCTTTCTTCCAAGAAACAGCTCCGCAGGTGATGTCCCTTTTCTAATATTTACATCTGTCCTTATAATGAACAAAGCCCTGGACAGAGCCAAATCTAGTTCCACCTGCTCGTTTTCATATAATAGATTTTTCAGCAATTTCTTTACCTCTCTTACAGAGACTTCTACCTGTCCATTCGATTTTGGGTGATATGGGGGAAGATGTCACATGGGATATGCCATTCTTAGACAAAAAATCACTAAAGTCACTACTAAAGAAAGGAGGACCATTATCAGAAACCACTACTTGTGGAAATCCGTAACGAGCAATTCAATTTCTCATAAAATTCATACAAGAATATGCACTGGTAGATGGTACTTCAGAAACTTCAACCCATGAAGAGAATGAATCTACTGCTAGTAAAAACAGTCTATTTTTGAAATTGAAATAGTCCATGTGAGCCCTCCTCCATGGTCCTGCATATTTAGGCCAACTCTCAGTCCTTTGATGAGGCAAACTTTCATTAGAAAAAAAGACAAGTTCTACAATTTTTTGTAATTATTTCTATTGAAGAGTCCATGCAGGGCCACCAAATAGATGAACGAGCCATCATTTTCATTTTATTAGTCCCTGCATGGCTCTCATGTAATAATTGAAGTACCTTTTCATATAGACCTTTTGGAATAACCATTCTATTCTCAAGAAAAATACATTTTTGGAGAATTGTGAAGTCATCAATCCTTTTTAAATAAGGAAAGAGATCATCATTGGGACTTGAGGATAACTCCCCTGTCTTAATAATATCATACAATTTGAATAAAGTTCTGTCTAAATGTGTTTCATGAGCCACAAGAACATGGTCAATGATGGAAGTATTTAAGAGTAAAATTTCACCACTCCCATCATTATATTCCAAACTATTCTTTTGAAACTCTGGAAATCTAGAAAGGAAATCTGGAATGATATTATCCTTTCCTTTTTTATACTTAATTTCAAAATTAAAATTTGAAAGAGTTAGAGCCCATCTATGAAGTCTATTTGCGATGAGTGGAAGCAAATTTGTTTTATCTCCAAAAATAGTTATTAAGGGCTTGTGATCAGTATAAATGGTGAATTTCCTACCAAAAAGGTAATTTTTAAATTTATTTACTGAAAAAACAATTGCAAGTCCTTCTCTTTCAACTTGAGAATATTTTCTTTCATGAACATTTAAAGTTCTGGAAATGAAACACACAGGCCTTTCCTCCCCATCCTTCAAATGTGAAAGGGTTGCTTCTATTCCCACCTGACTTGCATCACAAGAAAGAATCAAAGGCAAATTTAGGGAATAATGCGATAAACATGTGGTCTCATCTAATGAATTTTTACAGGAATTGAAAGATCCATCTGTCTCAACATTCCAAGACCATTTCACATTCTTTTTTAATAGGTTGTATAAAGGATATGCTAAATCTGAAATATTTGACAAAAATTTACTATAAAATGACAAAATCCAAGAAAGCTTTTTAATTCAGTTATATTCTTAGGAACTGGACAATTCTTTATGCAAGCTAGCTTGTCTTCCAAGGGATATATACCAAATCCATTAATTTTATGTCCAAGATATTCAACCTCATTTTTAACAAATAAGCACTTATTTTTGTTTATCGTAAAATTAGTTTCTTTAAGAATATTAAGTGTTCTCTTAAGAATATCTAAATGGTTTTTCAAATCCACTGATGCAATAAGAATATTATCAAAATAAATGTAAACATCATTGATTCCCGAGAAGAAGGATTCCATTGTCTTCTGAAATATTTCAGAAACAGTCTTTATACCAAACGCCAAAAAATTATATTTATATAAACCTTTGTGAGTGGAGACAACCAAATACTTTTTTGAAATATCATCCATCTCAATTTGATGGTAAGCCTTTGACAAATCTAATAGTGTAAATATTTTATTTCCTTGAAAATTAATTAAGACTGAATCAATGTTAGGGATAGGATATTTAACATCCTCTAAGTAAGGATTCAAACTCTTTTTAAAATCAGCGCAAAGTCTAATTTGGCCATCTGGTTTTGCAACACAAACAAGTGGAGAAGCACAATCACTTCTATCTATAGGAGACAAAATATATAAATCAACCAATTTATCAATTTCATCTTCCACTAGTTGTTTTAAGGCAAAAGGAACTTCTCTGAATTTGTAAAATTTTGGGATAAAGTCAGCCATTATATCAAGATGGCATTTGATACCTTTAATAGGACCAGATTTGTATTCAAAAATGGATTTATAATCATTTATAAGTGACTCCACATTAAAAGAGTTCAATTTATGTAAAGAATTGAAAGTAATATAAAAAACTAAGGAAATCTCTTCCCAAAAGAAATTTAGAGAAATTTAAATCAGTAATGAGTATATCAATCACCCTAGAAACATTTCTAAATTTTATTTCAAATTTAGCCTTGCCTAAAATAGGTATTTTAGAACCACTATTGCCTCTTAAAATGGTATCACATTTGTTTAACTCAATATTTTAAAAATATTTTGGCAAATGTTACTTTGTACGGGTTAACACAAGATACAATATACTAGGGCCTACAGTAAGAGTAACTTAAACACAGAAAAATCGATAATCGACAACACTCGGCCAGCTCGACCCATACCATAGCCCCCTTTATATACAAACATGGCCACATTCGTCCAATGAGAAGGCGGGAGAGATTTGTTCACAAACAAACGAAAACAAAAATTCTTTCCACTGAAACCTTAGATAAGATATGATAAGATTGCAAATATTTGTCAATATAATTTGACAAAAGGTATCCTTCCAAAAAAAAAAAAAAAAAAACAAACTAACAAATCTCCCAAACATTCCCATTGTCCCGTAAGGAAAACCTCCCGCTGTCGGGAGGGAAAAAACTCACGGGAGCCATGTTATAAAGATACAAAAAAAAAACTAAAGAGAGGAGAAGTAGGCATCCGGGTCGTTCCATAAAGGTGCCTTCCATCTTGTTCCTCCCAAAAAAAACTTAAAAAAAAAAAATCTGTGCATACTACGTGAGTTACCATGAGTGATTACCAAACACACATATATAATATGCTTTAGCAGACAGAGTTTAATGGGGGACCAAATAAGCTCTCATCTGGGACCGGCTGGGTATGTTAGGTAGAGACTTAGGGTACTGACAGACGCTCACTGGATGAGAAACCGAACGATCCAATTCCATTCAGTTCTCTCAAGTCCAAGATCTAAAAGCTCTTCTTAACGTCTGTTTTTAAACGCTTTCATCCTATCGACATGTACAACTTTCACATCGTGCATGGTGACCCCTCTTACTCTAAAGTTAACATCGGAGACCCTAGCTTCCACACGGAAAGGCCCATAGACGTTGGAGTAACCTTCAGTCTTAGGAACAGCTAGCATTACCAGATCTCCTCTGTCGAAACTTTTGGTATAAAGTGGCCTAGGATTCATACGCTTTTTAGCAGAATTACCTGACATAAACTGTCTGACAGTCTCCTTTGCTTTCCGCATCACCCTTAACCCCTCAGCCCAAGTAGGCTTTCTAAAACTATTTACAGACCCAGCGCTACACTCACAGCTTCTGTTAAACTCAGTAGGTGGCAACTCTACAGCCTCGTTTTCAATGCGTCTCACTGATTTCTCATCTATGGAGCTTGAAACCATTGGTCTATGTTCACTGGCAACGCAGCTAAGGTCTACATAATCATGGTCTTCTGGTTTCAAGGAAATCATGTTGCAACGTTCCCGTACGGGAGGCAACTGGATATTCAATCTCCTTATATCATTGATTCCCAGAATCCCGTCGTAGCCTTTATCTCCGAGTGACATTAACCAGAATCTTATCTCTCCCAGCACGCTGCCGTTTTCGTTACCAACTCTAAAGGTTTTAACACGTGTAAGTGTCTGCTCGTGGCCTGTCACTGAAACTATACGTAAAGTTTTAAGTGCATCGGCCTAATTCTCCTTCAAGACATTACACCTTTCGGAATCAATAACACTGACTTGGCTTCCTGTATCGTATAACAGGTGCCACATATTGCCGTTAATATCCACCTTAACTATTGGCAGATTTCTAAACTGATTTCCTCCATATGAACGTATGTTCACTATCTCAGCATTGTCAAGAGTATTGCGGTTGGAAAACATAGAAGACTGTCTTGAGCAATCACTAGCTATATGTCCTAAGCTACACTCAGGTGGACTCAGCCTGATTTCGCCCAACAATTCAGTCAGCTTTTCTATCTCACCTCTAAGATCTGTAATATACTGCTCATTTTCGTGCTTCATCCTGTTTACACTGGCACTAAGCATCTTCATCTCACTCTTAATGCTATTTATTTCTTCAACCCCTTCTACTGAACATGCCCCTTTCATAAAGCTGCAACGGTGTTCTACACTATCCTCTGTGGCCATGACACTGACTGCTTTGTCTATTGATTTAGCCTCACTGCGAAGAATAGCCTCTCTATACTTATCGAGCACATTTTCGAGGAAAATTTCGAACACTAGGCTATCGTCAAAACTGTACTCTACTTTATCTCTAATGGCCAGGAATCTTTCTTTAAAAACCATAGGACTTTCCCCAACTCTCTGCTTAAGACCTTCTATTAATTTAAGGCATTCCCTAATACCACGCGCTTTCTTAGGGTACAATATGTTCAGTTTACTAGCAATACTTTCGAAACTGCTATCGTTACGGATACTCATCTCCTCTAAGCTCAGCCTAACCTCAGGGGATAAAGCCTCGAACATGAGCAATGCTTTGACCTCAGGATCCCATTTGCCTACTCGAGCTTTGAGCTCGACTTCCCGAATGAAAGATTTGAGATCAACCCCATTAAACACTGACAAGTTGAGCAAAGAATTCGCGAACATGATGGAGTACAAAAAATACTAATAAACCACTCAATCAAAGAAAAAAAACCGCACGTAAAAATTACAGGAATTTACACGTGCAAAACACCAGTAATCCTGGCAGGGCTCGCCAATGACAAATGTTACTTTGTACGGGTTAACACAAGATACAATATACTAGGGCCTACAGTAAGAGTAACTTAAACACAGAAAAATTGTGGACTCAAAAGTACAACACCAAAAAAAAAAAAAGTAAATAATGAATCACAATTTGTTAAATAAAAATTAAAAAAACAGTGCTTAGCTTTATTGCTGCTTAGGTGGGGATCGGACCGGGGTTACACAGGTATGCGAGGAGATTGCCAGACAGGGATATAGCACGCAGAGAACACTTTAAGCGTCTCCATACGATAATCGACAACACTCGGCCAGCTCGACCCATACCATAGCCCCCTTTATATACAAACATGGCCACATTCGTCCAATGAGAAGGCGGGAGAGATTTGTTCACAAACAAACGAAAACAAAAATTCTTTCCACTGAAACCTTAGATAAGATCTGATAAGATTGCAAATATTTGTCAATATAATTTGACAATTAAAAGTAAACACATTTAGTTAAAGTAGTAATGGCTGCACCGGTATCAATTTCAGCTAAAAGTTCAATCTCATTTACATACACAGTTTCAGTTATAGGAGGATGAAATTTATATTATACAATGATAAACTATTTTGAGAATTTGAAGGATTATTAAAATTAGGGTGCGACTTAAATTTATTAAAATTCCTTTTTGAATTTATGGGCAAATTATGGTCAGACCTGTCTTTTTTATTACATACTAGACGAGTGACCCGGGCTTCGCCCCGGGATTGACCCGTGTGCATATCTACCCGAGTGATATATATTTAGATAAGATTTTTTTATAATTGTTTGTTATTAGCATTATCTATTTGTTTGCATCAGCATAATTTAATCTAATCTTTGATAGATGGCGCTGTTCGTGAGCTAAGTAGAATAATTTGAATATATAGTTTTAATAATTGATTTATATATTTTTTCAAATAGCCCATCGTCTTCCCCGTATTTTTTACCTATGTATGGAAATTTTGGTTTGAATTAGTGAACTACTGCGAATTTGTATACCGGACATACAAACAAACAAATATACAAACAAACAAACATACAAACATTGATTTATATATATATATATATATATTGTGGAAATATGACCTAATTTACCACAAACTTTACAAGTAGCAGATTTGAAGAAACAATTATAATGAAGATGGTTAGTCTTACCACAGTGTTTACGGGTATTATTAATGGCGTGAAGATACTCTGGAGACTGATGGGCATTTTCGGATCCTTTGATATTATGTAGCTCATTATCTGCTGATTCCGCAGACAGAGCTATGTCCCCTGCACCATCAAAAGTTAAGTTTTATTCTTGTAGGAGTTTCTTTTGGGTAGATGAATCAATGATGCCAGCAACAAATCTGTCACGTAAGGATTCTTGTAAAAAATCTCCAAAATAACACTTTTGAGCTTGGTCTTTTAGGCGTATCATATATTTAGAAATAGTTTCTCCAGACTTTTGATCCATTTTATGAAATACGAATCTTTCATATATTATATTAGTTTTTGGATTAAAATGTTTTAATAAGATCATACATAATTTATCAACAACAAGAACAACAACAAAAAAAACCTTTATTAAGACACTATTGTCTTAAAAGGGGATTCCCCAAAAGGTTATATATGTACATGAGTGAGGAGGAAAAGCAATTTAGAGGGGAGGGGGAGCAATCAGCCGTTGTCTGTGGAGTTGAGCACCTCTTCTCTCATTTTATCAATCGCCTTGAAAAATTTAAAATATTTATAAACAAATGTTTTATCCAGCAGGAGAGCATTAAATATTTTATATACATGTTGTTCATTGTAGTGAGCTAGCTCCGAAATTTCGCGAATTTCCAGTCTCTTTTCATGTAGGAATGGGCAATTAAATAGATAGTGGACCAAATTGTCTTAGATGCCAACATTGCAGAAGTAGCAATTTAAAGGGTCGCTGTTCCAAAATCCCGTGATATCCTCGCGGAAAAGTAGCCATAGAATCCTTTGACGGGCTATAAATCGTTTAATTTTCAAAGGGAGGTTTGATAGTAAGTAGTCCTCCGTCATAAAGGAGCTACTTAGAGATTGGTAGTGAATAAAATGAGTTGAGCCTTGTATCTTAGCTCGGTCAAATTGGAGTAGCTGGTCCACTGTGGTTTGAATAATTCTAGGCATTTCTCCTCGCACAACCATATAATCTTCACAGTTCTTAAGAAATAAAAAACCCCTAGAGTCAATGATGCTATTCAAGTTATGAATAAAGTTGTTTCCCGCTTTTCCCACAATTGAAACTTTCCAGAGCTGGGACAAGCAAACATAGGGTAATCTTGTCCTGTCCATTTTTAAAATCCGTATCCAGAACTTTAGAATCAATTTCGTAATGTTTAATTCAAGGGACATCCTTCCGGTTTCTGTTCGTAAGATGTAGCCCGGATTATATTTGGGTAGGTCAAGAAATCGCCGTAGGAAAATATCCTGAATCTGGTTTACAACTACTATATGATTTGTCGCCCACATGGGGGCCGAGTATAACAACGTGGATAAAATTATGGAGTCAAGTAATTTCATCACTGCTCCGAACGATTTGGTTCTTGACTTAGATAGAATTCTCCATACTGCGTTTGTAGCAACCAATGCTTTGCTTTTAAAGTTCTGCGCCACGTAAGCAGTTGTATTCTTGGTAGTTAAGGGGTAGCCAAGATATGTATATTTTGAAGATACTGTCAAGGGTTGTTGGCCCCAAAACCAAACGTCAGATCTGGCCAAGCGGCCTCCATTTCGAAACACTACGATTTTAGACTTGGATTGGTTCAGAGTTAAACCATTTTCCTCAAAATATCTTTTTATTAGATTAATCTTTATTTGAAGATTTATCTTGGATTCACCAAAGAGGACTATATCATCCGCGAACAGGAGGAGGTGTATAGTTCCATGGCCCGGTAAGTATATACCTGGCAGGTCAGAATCATCCAGTGTAGCAACCAGATCGTTAATGAAAATAATAAATAAATACGGTGAAAGAGGTTCACCCTGAAGAACACCTGATTGTATTTTGATGAATTCTGTAAAAGAGCCGTTCCATCTGACCGCTGCCATCATTTGAGCATAGTAGTTCTGTATGAGTTTGATAAATCGCCCACTTAAACCAACAAGCGCAAGCTTTCTCCATAATAGTAAATGTGGAACTGTGTCAAACGCTTTTTTAAGATCAACAAAGAATGCGTAAAGTTTCCTTCTTTTGCGGTTTAATGTCATTTGGATTAGTGATGTAAGCGTGAAGATATGGTCTTGGCACGAGTAACCCCTTCTGAATCCTGCCTGGTTTTCCGCTATGAGTTTTCTATTCTCAATCCAATTACTTAGTCTATTTTTTAATATGGATGTAAAAAGTTTTGACAAGTTGCTTATAAGCGCAATGCCCCTATAATTTGATGGTGCATTCGGATCACCATTTTTGAATATTGGTTGGATTATGGTTCTTGACCACTGTGAAGGAACTTGGGATTTAGTTAATATTTTATTGAATAAGTTAGATAAAAGGATTAAACCATTCTCAGGTAGGGCTTTGATAGCTTCATTTGGTATAATATCGTAACCTGCTGCTTTATTGTTTTTCAAGCTAGCGATTTCCCTCGCAATTTCCAAAAGTGAAATTTCGGCGTCCAGCTCGGAGTCAATAGGAATTAGTAGAGTAGGTATATCAGCCACAATTCTTTGAGGAGGCGACAATAAACCCTGATAAAAGGATTCCGACTCTGAGATGTCAATATTTCCTTTTGTACTATTCCGTTTCTTAAAGGACGCAATTATTTTCCAAAATTCGGCAGAGTCCCTAACATTGCTAAGGGCAGCTTGAACAGAATCAGAATATTTGTTCTTTTTGTATTTGAGCAATGATAAGTATTTGCGTTTACTCGTAATAAACAAATCTTTATAAATAGGAGTATTGAGAGTCAAATATAACTTAAGATTTTTTTTCATATATGTTTTTGCTGTATAACATTCTCCTTCAAACCATGGCTTAGACCGCAAACTATCCGCTCTTCCCTTTGTTAGCATTCCTGCTCTCATCATTGATGTTTGAATCCTGCTAGTAAGAGTGTCAGCACATAGGTCTATTGAGGCGTCTTCCGGTAGTTGGAGAGCATTTAGGTCTTCGAGACAAAGTTCATATGTCGAAGCTTTATTTATTGACCAGGTAAATATTTTTACAGGAATATACTCTAGAGGTAGGCTTTTCGCTTTTGTATTGTCTGATCCGTTTAGTTTTAGAAGAAGTGGCAAATGATCGGAGTAAGGCAAACTTTCTATACTTAGGATACATAATTTATCAAAAGGAACTTGAGCAACTTCCTCTGGAAAAACTAAATTTCGGAAGATACTAAAATATTTAGGGCCTATACTTGAAATAAGAAATGGCGTCTTAAAATCTTCTTTTGTTTTAGAAATTGACATAAATTGTTTTAAGCGATATATATAATTTTCCACATTTTCTAAATTCTCATCAAATTTCTCAAACGTACCTGAAGACATATTTGAAGTATAATTTCTTCTGTCAAATCAATTTCTTTGTTCTTTACAAAATTCGCTTTTCCTCGTCGCCAGTTGTTTCGTGCTTGTTATTAAAGTTTAAAACACATTTAAACTTTATATATTTTATTCAATAAAGATCAAAATTACATAAACATCACATTTAATTATATATCATCACAATTAAATATATTCGTTATTATATATCATAACTAAATAACATTAAGCCAACTATTTTCAGTTTTGTTTTCGTCACTGGTCCAATATTTTTATTTTCACAGACTAAATTATGAGATTCATTTATAAATGAAAAATATGCAAAACAAATAAACAACTATATACATCACAGTCTTCCATGATCATCATGCATGCCAGTCCTCCAAGCTCCAACCTGGCCTTTCACTGAAGACCACGTACGCTTGATGTAGTCTAGAGAGGTCTTCAAACGAATTTGAAGCCCGGCGAGTTGATGGCAGTCGAGGTAAGTTCCAAGTTCTCTGACACTAGAAATCAACATCTTTACAGAGTCGACAGTTAATTTGGGGAGGTTTCGCAGCGATGAGAGATGCTGGCAGCCGATTGCTTCTTCTTTCTTCATTTTCAGAAACCTGACACATCTCATTGTGATTCTGGTACGAGATTCCAGCATGATGGTTCTCTACGATAGTTTCACAATTTTGACCTTTAATTTCTTGAGAGCGAGGTTGCATCTTGAAGTTGTTTCAGCAACCTTCAAATTCAAACCATTGAAATTTTCGAGGGAAGCTTGATGTTCCTTTTGTAGAGAATCGTTTTTCTTCCTCTCTTCTTCCAACTGTTTTTTTTTTAAAGTTTCAACTTTGGAAAGTGTTATGATTGAACTGACAAGTTGATCCGGCAACACGGCAGACTCGACTGGTAAACATTCTTAGATATATAACCATGTTATAAAAATATAAGTTAATAAATAAAGAACTTAGTTCAGTTGCATTCTGCGTGATCAAAGAGGCACAAAGAACAACATAAACAACATGGCGGCAGCGGAAAAGTGAGTACTTTTTCAAATAAATATATTAGTGAAAAAAAGAAAACATGGACTTTGTTAGGCCTAGCGAACTCGCCTTGCACGGAAATGTAGCGGAAAATTGGCGAAGGTTCAAACAGCGATTAATGCTTTATCTTGAAGCAACAGAAAAACCCACAAAGCCTGATAAACTGAAAGTTGCCATTTTATTAAATTTTATTGGCGAAGAAGCCTTGGAAGTTTTCAACACATTTCATTTAAAAGAAGATGAAGCAGAAAATTTCGATCCTGTAATAAACAAATTTGATGATTTTTGCGAGCCTAAAAATAACGTCATTTTTGAAAGATTCAAATTTTTTTCAGCGACCCAGAAGGATGGTGAATCCATCGATAGTTTTATAACAGAACTAAAAGGATTATCCACATCATGTGAATTTGAATCACAAAAGGATAGTTTAATTAGGGATCGCATTGTGTATGGAATACAAGACAAGGCTTTGCAGGAACGCCTCTTAATAGAGCCCAATTTAACTCTTCTAAAAGCCATTGAAATGTGCAAAACAGATGAAATAAGCAAGCAACAGATCAAGATCATGCAGAACAACCAGAACATCCGTCAAATAAGAAAATATGAAAAGAAACACAGTCCAAAACAAAATCAAGAATCTGAAAAAGAATTCAAATGCCAAAGGTGTGGGAAGTCTCACAGAGCAAAAAAATTGTCCTGCATGGGGTAAAAGATGCTCCAAATGCAAAAAGATGAATCATTTTGCAGCTTACTGTAAAAGTTCAGCTATCAGAAGTCTGAATGATGAAACAGAAGAAACTGTATGGTCAATACATGAAGCATAAGTAGTCCATACTTTGGAATGGAAAAAATCCATCATAGTGAATGGAAAGGAAATATGTTTCAAGTTGGACTCTGGAGCAGAAGTAAATGTTTTGCCATACACATTCACCAGACAAATGAAAGGTTTGGAAATATTTCAGACTAACCGAAAGCTAACATCATATACAGGACATGAAATCAAGATAAAAGAATTTGCCACACTAAATTGCAAAACTAAAAATAAGACGGAAAGTCTAGAATTTTTCATTGCTGATGGATACTATAAACCACTTTTAGGAATAGAAGCTATTAAAAGGCTTTCACTAATTAAGAAATGTGATGCTGTCCAAATACATCAGAACAATTCAGCAAAAGAAATTTTGAACAGGCACAAAAATATATTTGAAGGCATAGGAAGACTGCCAATTGAACACAAGATTAGACTAAATGAAAATACAACTCCAGTTATTGCTCCAATCAGAAAAATTCCTTTTTCCATTAGAGAAAAAGTTAAAGCAGAATTGGAACGGATGGAAAAACTTGACATTATTGAAAAAGTTGAAGAACCAAGCGAATGGACACACCCTATTGTAGTAGTACAAAAACCTTCTGGAGATGTCAGAATTTGCATGGACCCCAGGGAACTGAACAAGTATATTCAGAGAGAGCGCTATATTCTGCCAACAGCTGAAACAATATTTTCTGAACTGAAAGGTGCTACAGTTTTCTCTGTATTTGATGCATCATCAGCTTTCTGGCAACGTGGTGAAAACACCAAGTGGGTCTGAATACCGCAGGAACAGGTCTCACCTTAGACCGAGAAAGTTCAGTGTAGAAGATTCTGCCTCAACAAGTCAAAGTCCAAGCATTCCTGGATCTCAAGCAGGGACAGCCATGGATGACAAAATAAAAGATCATGGAAGACCCACTTCCGAAAACAGAAGAGCATATGATCCAAGGGAGGACGTTGCCAAGAAAGGTGAAGAATCATCTACTTCTCCTAGTGTGCGAACCCGCAGTGGTAGAACAGTGAGAAAACCTTTGCGTTATAGAGACTAGGAGAACTGCAATCCTTTTTTATTTTTGTTTAAATGAAACATGTTATGATTGAACTGACAAGTTGATCCGGCAACACGGCAGACTCGACTGGTAAACATTCTTAGATATATAACCATGTTATAAAAAGATAAGTTAATAAATAAAGAACTTAGTTCAGTTGCATTCTGCGTGATCAAAGAGGCACAAAGAACAACATAAACAACAGAAAGTAGCCACGAGAGTGGCGCAAAGTACGTTAATGATTTTTTTTTTGCTTATCCCTAGTACACGTGGTACAGGCCATGATAATCATGGTGAGTAGTTAGCGACTGCTTTTTTACTGTAAGCGCACCACATGTCTACACATGTGAAAATCAGTTCGACTTTGCACTTACAAATGTGCCAGAGCCCCGTTTGGTTACTTGCACTCGCTGGTGGGGTTGGACTTTTGCAAGAATCGGGGGCCATTGGAGCATTTTTTTTTAAACAGAAAAAGTGTCCAATGCGGGATTCGAACCCGGGTCGTAGTGGTCGAAAACTAAACAGTTTAACCAGCCTTCCACCGACCCCCACGGTAATGATGACGTCGGCCAACATGAAAAAAAAATATATATATATTGTGACGAAGAAATATTTTATTATTAAATTTAATATTATTCAATGAAAATATATTCAACAGATTAAAAAAATATATATTAATCTGTATTTGTGAAATCATCTTTAAAATATTTCTTTGCTTGCTTGCTTAAGATTCTCTAGCGGTAAATAGTTGGGTTGAGTTGTTAATAATTGTCGACTTGTCGCCGTGACGTCATCAATAAATACTTTTACATCTTAGGATATTTCAAGGCGTGATTTCTACGTTACAATATATGTATATAAATAATTAATTATAAAAAAAAACACTTAAAAAAAAGCTTTCTTTTGAAATGCACTAAAAATAACAAATTAAATATTTCTGAAGTATTGCTTTTTTTTTTGAAGGTACCATTTAACAAATAAAATAATAGACTTATAAATAAAAGCGGTGGGTGATGATAATCATTTATGCAGCAAATAGGTATAAATTTAATGAAAGGCATAATCTTGCTAATCATTTGCTTCATATAAAATCACATTGATCTCAAATTTATTATTATTGTACCCCACCGCTTTTATTTCTAAGTCTATTATTTTATTTGTTAAATGGTACCTTCAGAAAAAAAGCAATACCTTAGAAATATTTAATTTGTTATTTTTAGTGCATTTTAAATATAAGCTTTTTTTAAAAAAGTGTTTTTTTTTTATAATTAACTAGACGAATGATCCGACTTCGCCTGGGAATTCCCCCGAGTACGAATTTCTATCTCAATACTTAATACTAAATACTTTTGTAAAAAAAGTAACATTCTTTTATAAAAAGATATTAAAAAAAAAAGTTGGGCAAACGATTTGGAAAATATGCAGAACGCTCATTGGTCGGTTAATTTGCCTGGTGTTGTCACTTCGCCTTGTATTTACTGCCGCGCAAAAAATAGTTCTGGAGATTCTTTACACTTTAATAAAACAATATCGAACTTTCGAGTATTTCTGCCTTCCTGCTGGAGTACACAAAAATGAATAAACGCCGTTAAGATGCTAATAATATGTACATTTAAATATTAGGAGAGATTTTGCATATTGCTTGATATTAGAATATTTTATTAAGTTAGTTTTTATTTTTTGCATATTGACTATTGTTTGTTTAATTTTAAGAATTATCATATTGACTGTAACTTTTATTTATTATATAAAAAACAAAACAAAGGCCAGAACAAAAATTAATAAAAAATACGAAAGCCATTGTTTACATACAGTAACGCTAATTTTGTGAAGTTTTTTTAAAATTGCATTGTGTGCACTTACCGTAACTTAGTAATATAAATTTCTCTCTCAATACTTTTGTAAAAAAAGTGACACTCGTATAAAAAGATATTTAAAAAAAAGTACGCAAGCAACTTGAAAAGAAATGCAGAACGCTCATTGGTCGCTCAATTGGCCTCGTGTTGTTACTTCGCCTCGTATTTACTCCGCGTAAAAAAAAAGTTCTTCAAATGAAAAAAAGAAATAGCCAAAAATACTAATCAAAAGGTAGCCGAAAATTTTCCTCAGGTTTATGAAGCGACATGCAAAATTTGGTACCAATTGGTTCAGTAGTTTTTGAGTTTATCGCGAAACAGACAGACATTGACTTTTATATATATATAGAGATTATTCACGCTATTTTTAGTCATATATATGCCAGTCCAAAAAAAAAAAGCCCTATCACTGAGACGACGTTGGCCTTAAATAGCTGCAAGCCTGCTCATAGCAGATTCGTCAATTCCTCGTGGGAGGTCGGAAGTGACGTAAGCAAAATCCGTTACTAACAGAACTGCGTCTCTTTGCTTTTGGGAACCCTAAATTTATTGAATTTTATTACAAAGTTAGAAACACCCAGGGATAATTGGTACATATAAAATTTTAATTATAACTAAACAATTAAGAAATTTCAGTTAAGATTAACATATATAAATCGTTATCTTTCTTTGTATAGTTATATTTTTGCCTGTCGAAGGGCTTTTGCCCGAAAGCTCGTAGCATTCATACAATAAAAGAAACTCATCTTCTGATCCTCCTTAATTGATATACCTTACTAGAAGAGTCTTTACCTTTAATTAATTAAATAGTTAAAAGTAACAACATACTAATTGAAAAAGGGGAACTATTTAAAAAGGTGTCGTGAAATGTATGGTGGTATATTGTTACGCACACACCTATATATATCAATTTTAATAAAATGCAAATTTCATAAGTGGTGTTCGCTAAAACCTTTCGTTACAATGCATCAATTTCGACCAAATTTTCAACATTTATGTAAAACGAGATGGAGCAGGTTTTGCTTAACATCAAAATATTTTCCTAACTTTAACATGCGTAACTTCGCTGTTATCGATTAAATACAAAAAAAATCAACAGAGTTAATTTTATTTATATATAAATACAAAAAAAATTCAGCAATTCATTTAACTCAATCTAAAAAAATATTCAAAACAAGCAATTTTAAGATAACACCATATGTAAAACAGTCGGCCAAGAAAACAACAACGATATTACATATTTCTCACATATTCACACACAATCTTGATTAATAATTAAAACTAATCTTTAACATTGTTTATTATACTTCATAATATATAATATTCGTTAGGCAAACTTTCACTCGGATAAAACCCGGGCGAAGCCGGGTACACATCCGCTAGTATATATATATATAATGAATATAAATATATGCGTGATGATATTGGAATAAGATGACTAAATTATAACAGATAAAATTAATATATTTGTTGGCTTTTCTCATTTATTTGATTATAATTCCAAGGAAGTTTTAGATAGGAATCTGAATATTTGGATTTCTAATTCCTTCCATGTCTTGAACATTTATTGAAAAAATCCTTTCGCAACCTCCCGCATTTTCCGAGTAGATATAGTGCAACACCCAGAAGTCTGAAAATTAGTACACTTGCATTGTTAATTGGACTGAGCGAGTATTGTGAGTTTCATTATTCTATATGGTCTGGAAGCATATTAAAATTAAATATACAAAATTTGAAAGGAAATTTGGAAATTTGTCCGTTCTTGGCCAACCTGACAACCCAGAAGTCTGAAAATTGGTCAGCTAGCATTGTCCTCAGGTTTGAACATGTGTACCAAATTTCATATTTCTAGGTGCCCTATAAGTATATTAAAAATTGATTACGAGATTTGGCGACAGACATCCAGACAGACAGACAGACATGGAGGCAAGTTAAATAAAAGCTTTAAATGAAGAAAGTCGACCAATCTCAATGAAAATGGTACCATTAGAAAGAGCGTAAAAAGTATACCAAGAAAGGTTCGCCATAGAAAGAGAAATCGAAGGAAAATCGCTAAAAACGAACGGTTCGCCAAATATTGGCAAAACAAAATAAATAAAATTAAATATACAAAATTTGAAAGGAAATTTGGAAATTTGTCGTTCTCGGCCAACCTGACAACTCAGAAGTCTGAAAATTGGTCAGCTAGCATTGTCCTCAGGTTTGAACATGTGTACCAAATTTCATATTTCTAGGTGCCCTATAAGTATTGTCGCGTGTTTACCCTGCTGGTTCTTTGCGACAACGCGCTTCTTCCCTTCGTGGTTCACCCACTTGGGCTCCGGTTGCTCTTCCTTGCGGCTTTTCCCCGCAGGCCACCCAAAGACTTCCCGAGTTCCACCTCTCCTGTGGAAACTCCCTTCTTCTGGCAGTATCTCTCGGCCTTACCACTGGTGGGGGGACACGAGAGACTTACCAGAAGAGTAGTAGCAGCAGCAGTAGACTGGCGATGAAGGCAGTGGCAGAGTAACGACAGGAGGCAGCACGCAGACTTGAAGCACTTCCTTTATTGTCATCTATTACTAACATTAAATCTAAATAAAACAACAGACAATGTGTATTTACATGACCCTACATCCTGGGGCCAACACAAAAGCGTATTTACATCCAACCTCCCCAGGAAACGGGACCACAGCAGTCGGCGACTCCCACATCAACCAGCAAGGGAATCCGGCGAAAGCGCCATCTATTGGCGGAGGTTGTAAACGTTTGGAGGCCTTACACGTGACAGTATATTAAAAATTGATTACGAGATTTGGCGACAGACAGACAGACATGGAGGCAAGTTAAATAAAAGCTTTTAAATGAAGAAAGACGACCAACCTCAATGAAAATGGTACCATTAGAAAGAGCGTAAAAAGTATACCAAGAAAGGTTTGCCATAGAAAGAGAAATCGAAGGAAAATCGCTAAAAACGAACGGTTCGCCAAATATTGGCAAAACAAAATAAATAAAATTAAATATACAAAATTTGAAAGGAAATTTGGAAATTTGTCGTTCTTGGCCAACCTGACAACCCAGAAGTCTGAAAATTGGTCAGCTAGCATTGTCATCAGGTTTGAACATGTGTACCAAATTTCATATTTCTAGGTACCCTATAAGTATATTAAAAATTGATTACAATATTTGGCGACAGACATCCAGACAGACAGACATGGAGGCAAGTTAAATAAAAGCTTTTAAAAATTGAAAAATATTAATATACAAGTGTTAGGACACCTCGTGATCACAGTATGCCAAAATCACCCAGAACCCCACCTAACCTAACCATGTCCCACCACCTTTCCCCATCTAAGTCGTAAACCTCTAGTGATTTTGAGGTGTAGAGATGGATCCTGAGGCGACCTTCAGCTTGATAGCAACGAGCCAGAGTCCAAGATGGACTCAGATGCCCCTTTCCTGTGGTCAAGCTACTGACCTGTGGTGAATGACCTGACCCCACCAACACCAAGCTGGTCTGAGATGGACTCAGACACCCCTTCCCGGTGATCGAGCCACATGTCCCATGGTGGCTGACTTGAACCCAAGCAAGAGTCCAAGATGGACTCAGACGCCCCTTCCCTGTGGTCAAGCCACCTGACCTGAGCCCACCACAAGCCCAGGTGGGTGTTAAAATCACCATCTTCAGGTAGAACACCAGCTCCACCACGAGCTCCAAATATTCCCCAAGCCGACTCCAAGTTCCCGCCATGTTCATTGTCTTTTTATAATTATTGTGTTTTAATACTTTATAATTCTTTATTTTTGTAAATTTTTAAAAAATATTTTATATTTAATTTATTTTATTATTTTTTAAAGATACATTTTTATTTTTTTCACAGAAAGAAGGGTGATGATAGCCCTTTTTCGAATCCTTGACTTGGATTGTTGGATGTCGAGGTAGGTGGGGGTATATGGGATTTTGGCATGGTAAGCCCTTTTTTAAAAAGTTTATATTTATATATATTAAACTTTTTTCCCTTTTAACCTTATACATATAGTTTTTTTTCTAATCCTTTTGTTTACCTTATATATGCGTAATATTATTTAAGTATTTTTTGTTTTATATATATTTCTGATGTGCATTGAAAGATTATTTTTATTGGTCAAAAATAAAATATGTTTAGTCAGAAAGGATTGGTTAATTTCCTCCCCAACATTTATTGCTAGCCGGCACAGCTTTAGGTCTCTACATGTGCCATGGATGAATAAATTTGTGGTCTGCTTTTCTGCAGCCACTGGCGCCCGAATATTTGGACTTGGAGAGATCTGTAAATAGTCACGTCTTCTTGCCGCAGATGTGACCAAACTCCGCCCTCCCCCCCACAGGAATGCTGTTTTTGGCGCCTGACACATGGCAGCGGGAGCCGCTGGAGTCCACACCTCTTTCCCCAACTTCACTCTGGTATCTTGGCCTTGTCATCCATGTTACACTGCCCATGTTACGCGGCCCTTTGCTCTCCCTAACGTATCTGGCCACATGAGGTTCATCAGTCTCCCGGAAGCGCAGCGGCAGGATTAGCTTCAAGCCTTGTTTGCAGAACCACATCTCAACTCGGGCTTTCTTTACACCCTTAATCAGTTCCAACACCACTGATTTGTCTTGCTGTCTAGCACAGGGCGGTGGTTCTCCACACGGTGGCGGCCATATTTCACTGTCTACGATGCTTTCATGGGAGATTTTGGTTTCTTCTTCAAAACACTCCGTGGCCGTGATGTCCATTTCCATATCGCTTTTATCTATTGTATTGGGCTTTCGTCTTTTCTTCCCACGCGCGCGACGGGACTGTAGATCGTGGATCTCTACAGTTGATGCGTCCATCTGATCCACGCTGACCATATCGAGGCCTTCCAGTACGTATGTCTTTGTTAGACTTCCAGAGGTGGTCAGGAAAGTTTCTTTCTTCTGTCGGTTTCACATTCACTTGCTTTAGAAGCTCTCTCTTTCCAAACGCCGCTTTAAATAGATGGCAGTTTTTCCACCCAAACTCCGAGGTACCCGCCCCAGCGCATTAACCCTTGGAATTGCCTGAGTTGAGTGAGTAACTGCAATGCCCATCTTCTAAGTAAGAATAAGAAAAAAAAAAGGTTTCTAAAAAAATTAATCCAAAATACTGGCATGTAATTATTTTTCTGTGAAAAATAAAAGAGCACATGGAAATTAGGCAAACATATGTGTTTGCTAATGACTGCGACTGCATTTTAAACGATTTTTTTTAAAGATAATAAAAAAACAAAGGCCAGAACAAAAATTAATGAAAAATACGAAAGCCATTATTTACATACATTAACGCTAATTTTGGAAAAGTTTTTTTTTAATTGCATTGTGTGCACTTACCGTAATATAAATTTTTCTCTAAATACTCAATACTTTTGTAAAAAAGTAACACTCGTATAAAAATATATTTCAAAAAAAGTTCGCAAGCAACTTGAAAAAAAAATGCAAACGCTCATTGGTGGCTTAATTGGCCTGGTGTTGTTACTTCGCCTCGTATTTACTCCGCATAAAAAAGTTCTTCAAATGAAAAAAATAAATAGCCAAAAATACTAATCAAAATGTAGCCGAAATTTTCCTCAGGTTTATAAAAAGTGACATGCAAAATTTGGTATCAATTAGTTCAGTAGTTTTCGAGTTTATCGTGAAACAGACAACAGACATTGACTTTTATATATATACGAAGACATTAACATAATAGAATGAAGCTCATTATGTTAAATTCATCAGCTCTTGTCGCTCACTACCTCCAGAATATCACGTGCCTATCGCTACTGAAAGTACAATAGTTAGATACAAAATTATTCAATTTTTCATTTATTCATTTATACAAATTTAATTATTCATTTATTTCTATATATTTAATTTACAACATTTCTGGTGAGCCGGACGCGATAGGTTTGGGGGTAAGATGGAGGAGGTGAACGAGAGAAGAAAAGCTGTCAGAGGTATTTTTACTGAACTAGTTAATGATATACAGGGTGTACCAGGTAAATTGGGAATTTCAACAATGGTATTTTAACTGAAATTTTTTGCAAGTAAAAATTAAAATATCCGAATGAAATTTGACACAGTAGTAGATAAAAGGATATAGTTTTTATTTATTCAATGTAGTTTCCATTATTAGCTACAACAGTCTCGAGGCGAGTGCGGAATGAAGCACAGGCCTTGGCGACGATGACCTTGTCCATTTGGGTCATCACCGTGTGAACTGCTTTCTTGACAGACTGGATGGTGGTATGAGGAGCTTTGTTGACATCTCTCTCAACAACGCCCCATACATAGTAGTCGAGGGGATTACAATCTGGAGAATTAGGGGGCCAAATATCAGGACCCCAGTGACTAGGGACGTTAAGTGTCAGCCACGATTGTGTCTTTTTTGCCTTATGGGCTGGAGCTGAGTCCTGTTGGAAGACATACTTCCTTCCTGCGGCCACCATGTCCATCCAAGGCTTCACAACGGTCTCCAGAACATTGATGTAGGTGTCAGCGTTCATCCTAAGGCCCTTCTCAAAGAAATGGGGAGGCATGACATCACCTTCACTGCTGATAACGCCAAGGACCATTACGGAGGCAGGAAATTTCGTGTGCATCACGACAGGTATCTCTGAGGGGTCTTTACAGATCCAGCGATCATTCCTGGGATTTACTTTTTGGTCCACGTCAAAGTTCTTTTCGTCAGAGAAGAACCTTAGCATGCCAAAAGAGTCGTGTTTCAGGTTGTTGAGGAGGGCAGCAGCCTTTCCTTTTCTGTTATTCTTCATATTCTCAGTCAGCAACTGACCTTTCCGAAGGACATAAGACTTGAGACCAAGGTCCTCATGGATAGTTCTGACAATTGTCATAGAGCCAACGTCCATTTCCTTGGCTATGGCCCTCATGCTCTTCCCAGGGTTTCCATCAATCTTCTCCTTGACATTTTTGACAAATTCTTCGCCTCTTACCCTGTCCGATCGACGCGAGTGCTTTTTCCTTGTAGCTATCCCCTCTTTGTTACTGTCGGCCTCATCAAACTGCTTCTTGACACGATAAATAGTGGTTTTGGGCAACTTAAGAAAATCCACTATCTCTTTGGGGCTCCTTCCGGCGCGCAGAGCAACGATGATGGCAGCTCGATTTTCAAATTCTCGGTTACTCTTCATCACTACACTGCGCACACATGTACTGTTGTATTTTACATGAATATGGCTATGTAATGAAAAAAAAAACAAGTTTTTAATCTCAAGTAGTTTTTGTTTTATGGACTGTCAAAGTTAGTCCCAATTTACCTGGTACACCCTGTATATGCAGAGTGTTATGTATTCATATTTTCATAGAGATTATTTATCATCATAATTTGCTGTATAAATACTTTGTTTTTAATTAAAATGATTGGTATGCAAAAATGGCTAGCGTTGCGTCATAATATTTTAAAGTAGATACATAATAATTGGCGAAGAGAAAAAATAATTTTTTTAAGGTAAAGTAATCTTGAGCTAATTTTTAAACTAAACTTTAATTTTTAAAAGATGGCAAGTTTCGGAAATATTGAAAATTTTGATCCTTCTAAGCCAGAGAAGTGGACAAAATACGTGGAGAGAATGATCTTCTTTTTCCTTGCAAATGGAATTGAAAAGATCACGCAGAAAAAAACTATTTTTCTTACTTTAATAGGCCCTGAAACTTACGCATTGGCAAGGTCATTGGCCGCGCCAAAAGATTTAGCTCATGTAGATTATGAAGAGATACAGTGGTACCTCGACATACGAGTTTAATTCGTTTCGCAACCTTGCTCGTATCTTGAATTACTCGTATCTCGAAGCAAATTTCCCCATACAAAATTCCCATTTAAAATCACAGATTACTATCTTCAACACTACCGAACCGAACTCGTATCTCGAATTTCGCTCGTAACTCAAAGCAAAAAATCACTTGCTCGTCGGCTCGTATCTCGAAAAACTCGTATGTTGGGGCGCTCGTATGTCGAGGTACCAATGTACTTAATATACTGACTGGACATTTTTGCCCTAAACCCAATGTAATAGTCCAGCGATACCATTTTAACAAACATAATCAAGGTAAGGAATCGATTGCTTCCTATATAGCAGAATTAAGAAGATTGAGTGAGAACTGTGAGTTTGTTGATCTGGATGATCGTTTGAGAGACAGATTGGTGTGTGGATTAAGAAAAGAGTCGCTTGTGAAGAGATTATTATTTGAGGCAGCTTTGACTTTTGAAAAAGCCATAAATATAGCACTATGTGTGTGTGATGAGTCGGCAAGTGCAAATGCTAGTGTTTTGATGGAGACGACTCCTGATGTAAATATATTAAAGAAAGCTAATAAGGATGAACCATTTAATTTTAAATCGAAGCAAGCTGAATTCCATAGAATTGCGAAAGGATTAAATAAGAAAATTATTTGTATACGATGTAAAGGAAATCATTTGCCTCATATATGCAAATTCAGAAATTCAAAATGCTTCAAGTGTGGAAAAATTGGTCATCTGCAGAAGACATGCCTGACTAGAGTAAAGAAATTTGAATACTTGCATAGAAGTAATAGTGATACATACCTACACTGTCTTGGAACTGAAAGTTTAAGTAATCCTTTTTACATAATGGTAAAATTGGATAATCATGACGTGTCAATGCTTATAGATTCAGGAAGTGCATACTCATTACTATAAATAAAGAAACATTTTTAAAATATTGGAAAGTAACCCAACTTGAGAGATCTGAGGTGCTGTTAAAGACATGGTCGTCAAGTCACGTCAAGATTTTGGGAAAGCTTTTTGTTAAAGCAAAAGTAACAAATGGTTTTAAAAATTATCAATCTTAGTGGCTGATGGTCTGGGTCCTAACATTCTGGGAAGGCAGTGGTTTGAAACGTTTCGCCTGAAGATAAATTTTTTGAATCATATCGAAACAAATCCTTTTTCTTCTGAATTTGAAGAAGTATTTAAACAAGAAATTGATGCCTATAATGGACCTTTGATCCATATTGACATTCCTGAGAATGCAGAACCCAAATTTGTAAAGGCCATTTGCTCTGAGAGAACTAGTAGATGAAAAATTAAAATCACTGGAAGAGCAAGGGGTTATTGAACCGGTTAAATTTACCAAATGGGCATCACCAATTGTGACGGTCCTAAAGAATGACGGCACTATAAGAATATGCCACGATTATAAAATTACAGTAAATTTGTATAGTAATCCTGATAAATACCCACTGCCCACAATTCCGCAACTTTTGGATAGATTGAGAGGTGACAGAGTGTTTACTAAGTTGGATATGGCTCAAGCATATCAGCAGTTGAAAGTGGATGAAACATCTGCAGAGATTCTCGCTATTAATACACCTAGAGGTTTATATAAGGTGAAGCGTCTTCCTTTTGGCTTAAATTCAGCCGTGGGAACATTCCAGAGAATCATGGATACTCTTCTGAGTGGAATTGATGGAGTTGCAGTATATTTAGATGATGTCCTGATTTCAGGAAGAGATTGTGATGATCTTAAAAGAAAAACTGACAAGGTACTGCTACGCTTCAGAGAATCTGGACTTCGTCTTAAAAGAGACAAATGCAAATTCTTCGTGTCTGAAATCGATTTTTTAGGACTAAAAATTGACTATAGAGGAGTTCATTCATCTGATGAAAAGCTAATAGCTATTAAAGACGCTAGACCGCCATGTAATAAAAAATAGTTAAAGTCTTTCCTTTGACTTCTTAATTATTATGAGAGGTTTTTGAATAATAAAGCCACAGTAGCTGAACCTCTCCATAGACTGTTGGACAGTAATAGTCCATGGAAATGGAATAAAGAACATCAAAGATCTTTTGCAGAGGTTAAAAAATTGATTAGCTCTAAGTCTGTTTTAGCACATTTTAATGAAGATCTGCCTATCTTGGTCAACTGTGATGCGTCGGAGTATGGTGTTGGAGCCATTTTGTCGCAAATAGACCATGGTATTGATGGTATTGAAAGACCAGTTGTGTTTGCCTCCCGAACTTTAAATAAAACTGAGAGAAGATATGCAGTAATTGATAAAGAGGCATTAGCGGTTATTTTTGGTGTATCAAAATTTTCACAGTATCTTCTAGGGAGAAAATTTAAAATATTAACTGATCATAAGCCCCTAGTTGGAATATTCAACCCAAAAAAGCCGATACCTCAAGTGCTATCGTCGCGCATGTTGAGATGGTGTTTGACTCTGGCTGCGTATACTTATACTATAGAGTATAAACCGGGAAAAGTAAATTGTAATGCCGATGCATTAAGTAGACTTCCTTTAAATGAATGTCCAAGTGTAGTTTCGAACCCTTCAGAGGTGTTTTTTTTTTTATAGAATCGGAGCATGCTGCAATTAATTCTTCAGAGGTGGCAAAACTAACTAGTAAAGATCCAATCCTTTCTAAGATTAAATTCTGGGCAATGAATGGGTGGCCTGAAAGGAGAGTTAATGATAAATTTAAAGATTTTGTCTCCAAATCTAGTGAAATGTCAGTTAATAAAAATTGTTTATTGTGGGGGAGCAAGGTGATTATACCTGAAAGATTAAGAAAATATATTTTAAATCTGTTACATGATACTCATATTGGCATAGTGGGGACAAAAGCGCTAGCTCGAGGATTATGCTGGTGGCCCGGGATGGATAAAGAGATTGAACGGATGATATCCAGTTGTGCAGTTTGTCGTGTAGTCAAGATCCGCCAAAAACTGACGTATATCCTTGGATTTGGCCATCAAGACCTTGGTCGAGACTTCATATTGATCATGCGGGTCCCTTTCAAGGAAAACCTTTTCTGGTTGTAGTAGATGCCTATTCTAAGTGGATTGAGGCTAAAATCGTGTCTACAACATTACTGAAACTACCATCAATAGTCTAAAAGAAATATTCGCGACTCACGGGTTGCCGGATGTGATAGTTTCAGATAATGGTACGTCCTTCGCATCGGAACTTTTCAAGACTTTCTTAAAAAGAAATGGCGTAAGGCACATCTTGTGTGCGCCTTATCATGCAGCGTCAAATGGGCAGGTGGAGAGAGCTATTCAGACGCTTAAAAATCTGCTAAGAAAGAACAGCTCGGGAAATTGGACGACTAGGTTATCTAGATCTTTGTTATCGATGAGAATAGCGATAAACAGCACGACGCAAAAATCCCCAGCACAGTTGTTGATGAACAGAAACTTGAAGAGTCTCATAAATAAATTTCATCCTGAAAGTGTGTCGGAGGGAAGGATACGACAGGAGGACAGGTTTATAAGAAATTGGAAACCCCATAGAGTAGTAAATGGACAGGCAGTTATAGTACGAGGGTACCATGGCCCCAGATGGCTACCAGGTGTAGTGCAAGAAAAAACTGGTTCTGTTTCTATTAAGGTAGAGACAGATGACGGAGAAATTTTAAACCGGCATTTAGATCAAGTCAGAGGTTGTGGAGAAAGTGAAGCAACTCCGTCTACATCGTCAACTCCACAAGAGTCAACTAGAATTGAAGACCCCCAAGCTGGTCAGGAAATAGATCCTACTGGTGAAGCATCGGGTCCTATTTTGAGAAGGTCCTCAAGATTAAGAAGGCCTTCGAAGTTTTTTGAAATGTAAATTTTTGTTGTGGGGAGATGTTGTTATGTATTAATATTTTCATAGAGATTATTTATCATCATCATTTGCTGTATAAATACTTTGTTTTTAGTTAAAATGATTGGTATGCAAAAATGGCTAGCGTTGCGTCATAATATTTTAAAGTAGATACATAATACAGAGTTTAAAAAGTCTTGCATTGATAAAGATACGGTTTATGCAAAGTTTGATCGGCTTGAGTGTTTGCATATTGGGCTTATAGCTTTGAATGAACAGTACCAATTAATTTTGTTATCCCAAGAAGAAATTAGTGATGAAGAAACGGATAGAGAATTCGAGGATTGCGAAATATATATACAAGAAAGATTTGTAAATAGTTATAAAACGAAGATAATTTTTTTTTTATTTTTACTATACATGGGCTACAAGCTTTCGGGCTTCACGCCCTTCGACGGGTACAACACATTGAGAGAAAATAACGCTATATATAGTATCGATATGTGAGGAATCTGCATACATAACCATATACGAGTTAACTATATCAGATTAAGTTATGGAAATAAGGCTTTTTTATAGAAATATTTGACGAAAGTAGGATGTGATGCTAATTAAAAATTAAAATGAAAAACTAAAAATATTTTGACAGATTTAACATAACTAAGACTATTGCAATTTATTGAAGAACATATGATCATCTATGGATGTCAAACAACTTAAACCAATGTGATGTTATATTAAAAAACACCAACAGTGAGGAACTATGGCATGGCCCGCCATCAGCGCGATCATCGGACAAAGGAAAAAAATATTTTATATAGGGGTAGGTGTCTGGGTGGGGTTTGTTTGCGGTGGGATTAACAGTAAGATCAGGGAAAGAAGTGAACGGCCTATAGGTTATTACAAATATCTAAATACTGCGATGGTATGTCGATGTGTCTGTTAATACTATGGTTATTGATGGATAAAATAGCTTCAATGATCAACCTTTGGTACTTGGTATTGACATTAGAGTACAGGGTGGTAGGGGAGGAAAGGTTGAATGAATGGCCGGTGGTGTTAATATGGTTGAAAATGAGCGACCTGTTGTCTCTGTTGGCAATGCATCTACCGTGTTCGGTCATCCTGATGGCCACGGACCTACCAGTCTCGCCTATGTAAGATGCACTGCAATCGTTACAAGAGACTGAGTAGACCGAGCCACCAGAGGACCGAGCAACGGTAGATCTAGGTAATCTGGTGATAGGGTGTCTGAGGATGGCGCCGATACTATTGCTATTAGTAAAATGGGTGTTAATTCCGTGCGTGCTGAGGATGCGGGAGATGGCGACTGATTGGGTGGAAAAGGGAAGTAAACAACTGTTTCTGGTAATTGCAGGAGGTCTAACGGAAGAAGGGTCAAATTTATACTTATGTATGAAATGGGGGGGGGGGGGTATTGGGACCGGGCCAACTGTTTAATGATTAGGGAAAATTCAATGGTTCTAAACAGTGGAAGGGAGCAGTGGGTGAACAATCTCTTGGTAAGAGTACGGACAGTATTTATTTTATGCGATAGGGGACATGAAGATTTGAAGTCTGTATAAAATGTGGGATTGTTAACCTTGTGGTATACGGTGGTGTGGTAATGAGAGGCAGTACGTATGACCAGTATATCAAGATACGGCAATACGGACCTGTTTTCCAATTCTAGGGTGAAAGGGATCTCGGGATGATAGGAGTTCAGAGAATCTAAAATATTAACACCGGATCAATATAGTACTTTCACCTCCGACCTTAATAATACCCCCTATATCTATGGTCTTCCTAAGACCCATAAGCCTGGCATCCCCCTACGCCCCATCATAGCCTACCATCTTTCACCTGCCTATAAGCTGTCCAAATATCTGACTGGCTTTCTCACACCTTGGGTGAAGGCCAGTCCACAATCCTCTGCCATTAGGGATATCCCTTCATTTGTGCAATCCGTTATCTCTCTCTGCCCTGTCCCCAACACCGTTATGGTGTCTTATGATGTAGTTGCCATGTATCTTTCCCTCCCCCACCAGCTTATCATTAGGCACTTGACTAATTTCTAACAGGATAACCAGGTAGATCACCGTACCGCAGAATCCATAGTCGCACTATCCTCACTGTGTTTGGACTTTACTACTTTTACATTTAACAACCAGTTGTTCAAACAAATCAGAGGCTCGCCCATGGGCAGCCCACTATCCTCCCCACTTGCAGAAATAGTCATGGCCAACATAGACCACTGGGTCCAACAGCAAATTGCACCGGGCATTCACATGTGGCGGAGATATATTGATGATATCTTCTGCATATGTGATACCGGACAAGAAATCAATATTTTAGATTCTCTGAACTCCTATCATCCCGAGATCCCTTTCACCCTAGAATTGGAAAACAGGTCCGTATTGCCGTATCTTGATATACTGGTCATACGTACTGCCTCTCATTACCACACCACCGTATACCACAAGGTTAACAATCCCACATTTTATACAGACTTCAAATCTTCATGTCCCCTATCGCATAAAATAAATACTGTCCGTACTCTTACCAAGAGATTGTTCACCCACTGCTCCCTTCCACTGTTTAGAACCATTGAATTTTCCCTAATCATTAAACAGTTGGCCCGGTCCCAATACCCCCCCCATTTCATACATAAGTATAAATTTGACCCTTCTTCCGTTAGACCTCCTGCAATTACCAGAAACAGTTGTTTACTTCCCTTTTCCACCCAATCAGTCGCCATCTCCCGCATCCTCAGAACGCACGGAATTAACACCCATTTTACTAATAGCAATAGTATCGGCGCCATCCTCAGACACCCTATCACCAGATTACCTAGATCTACCGTTGCTCGGTCCTCTGGTGGCTCGGTCTACTCAGTCTCTTGTAACGATTGCAGTGCATCTTATATAGGCGAGACTGGTAGGTCCGTGGCCATCAGGATGACCGAACACGGTAGATGCATTGCCAACAGAGACAACAGGTCGCTCATTTTCAAACATATTAACACCACCGGCCATTCATTCAACCTTTCCTCCCCTACCACCCTGTACTCTAATGTCAATACCAAGTACCAAAGGTTGATCATTGAAGCTATTTT
The DNA here is from genome assembly GCA_030710605.1 of Cordylochernes scorpioides. Classification (NCBI taxonomy): domain Eukaryota; kingdom Metazoa; phylum Arthropoda; class Arachnida; order Pseudoscorpiones; family Chernetidae; genus Cordylochernes; species Cordylochernes scorpioides. The sequence goes on from CP092881.1 coordinate 55,493,814, forward strand.
ATCCATCAATAACCATAGTATTAACAGACACATCGACATACCATCGCAGTATTTAGATATTTGTAATAACCTATAGGCCGATCACTTCTTTCCCTGATCTTACTGTTAATCCCACCGCAAACAAACCCCACCCAGACACCTACCCCTATATAAAAAATTTTTTTCCTTTGTCCGATGATCGCGCTGATGGCGGGCCATGCCATAGTTCCTCACTGTTGGTGTTTTTTAATATAACATCACATTGGTTTAAGTTGTTTGACATCCATAGATGATCATATGTTCTTCTATAAATTGCAATAGTCTTAGTTATGTTAAATCTGTCAAAATATTTTTAGTTTTTCATTTTAATTTTTAATTAGCATCACATCCTACTTTCGTCAAATATTTCTATAAAAAAGCCTTATTTCCATAACTTAATCTGATATAGTTAACTCGTATATGGTTATGTATTTAATAAATGAAAGGAAGATAAATTTTATCTTCCTTTCATTTATTAAATTATTGATTGCAATTATTTAAGTTTTTATAATGGTTATGTATGCAGATTCCTCACATATCGATACTATATATAGCGTTATTTTCTCTCAATATGTTGTACCCGTCGAAGGGCGTGAAGCCCGAAAGCTTGTAGCCCATGTATAGTAAAAATAAAAAAAAAATTCTCTTCGTTTTATAACTATTTACAATTCTATAAGAGAAATTTTCATGATTCATGTTACAAGAAAGATTTAACATAGAGCATAAAATTAGCATATTGCACTGACGAGCGCCAACAGCGCGAAACGCGTTCGTGGATGGCTTTTCTTGATTTATCAATAAATTGGGTTGGCCAAATATCTCGGAGCAAGCTAAATAAAGGTTTAGTTTATTTTTGCTCCTCTAGATGGCGCTCTGTCATCTAAAAAGCACATGTGTTCGTGGTCAGGAGATGCCTTCTTTATTTTTAATATATATCATAGTGTGGGAATGTTTGTATTTGAGAATAATGGGTTGAATATTCATGTGTATATTTATATATCACACACACACACTCGAGCGTGCGGCCACGCTTTTGCGGGCTCCGCCATTTTCGCCTCTGGAGTGTGTGTAAAAGGCGCTTACCATCACGAGTTTGGTACCAGAAGAACCCTCTCGATCCGCTGAACAAGTGCCTGAAAGGCCCAGCACTGGATCTCAACCAGGCGAGGAGTTATCGCCGAAAAAAGGAATCATAGAGAATTCTTCTCTAGAATTTTCCATGGAATATCGAACACATGCAAGCCCGCCGGCGCGCGAGGTGCTTGGAACGCTGGCTGCCGCGCGGGGTGACGTCACGGCGCCGCCGACTGCTGCTTCTTCCAGCGAGAATTTAGCCGACCCGGCCTCGCTCAACTGGGCCGACAGCGAGATGGCGGAGGTCGACGCCAACGACGACTACACCGTTGTGAAGAGCAAGAAAAGGCGCCTCTCTTCAACACCTGAGCACGCCGCAAAGCAGGCAAGCAGGCCTGCTGAGAAACGCGGCCCCCAGCAGCAGAAGCGGACAACAGGGCCGAGGTCAATGCCGCCCCAGGAAATCAAGGCGACGCGCGCCAACATCGCCGACGCCAGGGCGAGGCAGGCCAATACCAACCATGAGAATTACGTCTTCGTGGAGCTGTGCCCAGACATCCCGGACTACTCCTACCTCAAGGCCATGAGCACGCTACTCGGGGGGCCAAAGAGCATCACGCAGTTCCATCGCATGAACGGCCACTTCATCGTGGGTCTTGCGGACAAGGAACTTGCGAACCGTCTGGTCGCGGACGGCCTGGAAATCGAGGGTACGTCCCTCAGGGTCTTCCCCTTCCGCAAAAGGGCGGAGCGCATAGTCGTGGCCAACCTGCCCGGCTTTGTTGAGGACAGCACCATCGTGACCACCCTGGGCCAATTTGGGAACGTCACCTCCATCGCCCCCATCCTGGTCAAAATGGGCGAGTTCACCTTCACCGACGGCCGCCGGGAGGCGTTCATCCTGCTCCGCGAGGGCGTAAGGCTGGAGACGCTGCCCACCCGTCTGACCATCCACTCCAAGGGAGACACCCTGTCGGCCTTCCTCTCCTTTGGAATCAAGTGTTCCAAATGCGGTAAACAGGGCCACCGCAGAGCCAACTGCCCAGCGCTCGCCAGGCAAGGGAACGGCAGCCCCAGGCAAGCAGCGTCTCCCACCGACGCAAGGCCCCCCCTCCCTCCTCCTCAGCGACCAAGGAAGCCGGCACCTGCGCCCGCAACACCGGCGTCCCCTGTCCAACCGGCGAAGACTTCGGCCGAGGCTCAGGCGATCCCCTCGGCACACCAGCCTGCCGAACAGATGGATCTCACCCACCCCGCCCCTGCTGCCCACCCTGCTCCCCTGGCTGCCCTGCGGCCCCCCGAGCCTCGCATCCCTCCGCTCGACCAGGAGATTTCGGTGGAGAAGCTGTCCTCACCTCCCGCCACGCCTGCCCGGGGAAAGGCCGCACTCGAACAGCTGCTGGAGCACCTCGGGAAGTCCCCCAACCCCTCCATCGACTGGGACAAGCTGCCCGACCTGAACTGCGAGGAGGCTCAGAAGCTCCTCACCTCTGAGACCACCATGAAGAGGCGAGCGCCCACGCTAACAAAGGAACAGTTCACCGCCCTCGAAAAACTGCACGAAACCATCAAGGCCTTGTGCCCAGACTCCAACTCCACCATCCGCAAAACCCTCCAGAAGACCAGGAAGGTGCTGCGTGAAGGACGGCCCCAATGAGTTACCGCGTCGCCACCATCAACGCGCGAGGGCTCGCCACTCGGGGGAGGAGCCTTGCCCTTTGTCATTTACTCAGGCAACATCACGTGGACATCGCGTTTGTCCAGGAGACAAACGCATTTCATCCGGGCAGCGGCCAAGACCTCTGCCTCGGCTACAGTGCTGTTGTGTTGGCCCATCCCGTAGCCATCTCGGGATCTGGACTCGCCTGCGTCTTCGGACCAGGCGTAGCCGTGCTACAACAGCGTATCCTGTGGCCGGGCCACATCGCCTTGGCAACAATAGATGTCCACGGCGAGGAAATGACGGCCATCGCCGTTCATCTGGCGCATGAACTCCGGGAGAGAAACCGACAACTGGAGCTCCTGGCGGCGACAGCGGCACAGGAAGAGGAGGGGGCCTGTTGGATCATCGGCGACTTTAACATCAGGGATCGGGGCCCCTCATCATCATCATCATCGGATGCCCTCGCCGCTCTTCTGGACCTGGCCGCGCTGGTCGACGTGGCCACCCAGTTCGACGCCGCCCACCTGCCCACCAGAGTCTCCATGCACGGCGACCAAGTCGAATCCAACCGCCTGGACCGGATCCTCGTCCCTGCTGGAGTCCTGGATCGCGTGTCCATCTACGCGACCAGCCACTACCACCTCTCGGACCACCGCCTCCCGCCGGCCTTCGTGGCCTGGATTAACATCCTCTACGCCGGGGCGGACGCCACCATCCGGGTCGGAGGCTTTCATACAACAGCCTTCCCCCTTCTCAACGGCCTCAGGCAGGGTTGCGCCGTAAGCGCCGCACTCTTCAGCATCGCCACGGGGCCGCTGCTACGTCGCCTGGAGTTGACCCTCGGCGTGGGCAATGTCATCGCCTACGCCGACGACATCGTCCTCCTATTCCATCGCGACGGAGACTTCGAGCGGGTGGCGACCGTCTTCGAAGATTACAGGCAGGCCTCCGGAATCGGCGTGAACCTCCGGAAGAGCGCTGGCCTCTGGTGCGGCGCCTGGCGCAACCGCGGCGACTCCCCTCTCGGCGCCTCCTGGTCGACCACCTCCATCAGGGTCCTCGGGCTCGAAATCGCCCCCAGGAGCACCGTCGCCCACCGGGAGCAGCATCTCCTGGCCCTCCTGGAGACTGCATGCCGCAAATGGACGCCCTTCACCCGCGGCCTCTCCCTCGTCGGACGAGCAAGAGCGGCGAACACGCTGGTGGGCTCTGTCATCCAGCACCACCTGCATGGCTACCTACCATCACCCCCGACCATCGCCAAGTTGCAGGCCCGACTGGCGAGATTCGTCTGGGGACAGGACCACACGGCGTGGCTTCCCGCCGATGTCATGGCGAGGCCAGTTGCCATTGGAGGCCTCGGCCTCCTCGACCTCGCGACCCAGCTCCAGCTCGCCTGCCTCAAGGGGGTGCAGGTCGCGCTCCGCGGGGGCAGAAATGCCTTCAGCTGGCTGGTCGGCGGCAACAGCGGGGAAGCCTGGATCCACCCTCCACCAGACGGCACCCGTCTCCAGCCCCGCCGTCTCCGGTTGCTGAAGCTATGGGAGGAGGCCTCCAACATCCTGGGCCTCAACCACCGGGCGGTCCCCACGGCTCAGCTGCTGGACCTCCCCATCATCGGCGGCTGCCGGTTCCTCCGCCCTCCCGACCTCCTGGCCCCTGCCCGCTGGCGCGGAGCCCGAGTCCGGGATCTCATCGTGGAGGAAAATCTCATCGCCCGCCCAACGCGCTCGGCCCTGGCTGACGCCGCGACCCTGGGCGCCTTCTGCCGGAGGCTGACCTCTGAGAACGCCGTGGGCTTCGGGGCGGAGTCTACGCCCTCATCTAGCTCCTTAGCTGCGGCCGTGGTGCTGCGGGGGACGGCTACGCCGTTCCTCAACGGCCTCACGACCCGCTCAGCCCGACGGGCCCTGGATCGCCCGCGCCTCGCCGCCACGCCCATCTCCAGATTCCTGGCGAGATGGACGCCCACCATCAATCCACCATCCAGGATCGACTGGGCCTCATTGCGGCGTTGCGCCTACTCGGGCCACGAGGCTGACGCGGCCCTCAAGTTGGCCCTCCACGCCCTCCCCCATCCGGCCCATCCTGCCTCGGTCGGCCCCTCCTGTCCTGCCTGCGGGGCCATCGACCGCTCCCTCAGCCACCGTTACTGATGCTGTCCCTCCATCAGGCCTCTAATTAGAGAGGCCTTCAACATCATAGGGCGGCCCCCTGACCTGCAGGCTTGGATCTTCGGCGGGTCCGGCCTTGAGGACGACGCCCTTTCCATCCTGGCCTCGGCAAAGTTGCCAATCTATCGCTGCTTTGTCCAGGTTGGGCTCGGAGAAGCGGTGGAGGACCCGCTCATCGCCTGGTCCAGGACCCTCCAGCGCCGCGGACTCCTACCTTTGTCCCTCTTGTAAATTTGTTTCATTTATGTATATATTTAATAATTTTCTTCTCTTCCTCTCTCTCTCATGTGAGATGTAATATTGTCTAAGATGACAATAAATATTGTTTAATTGTCAAAAATTGTCACACACATAAGCTTTATTATTCGGGCATCCAGCCCTATACATGATTCCCCTCTACGGGATTTAGGAAAGGAAGATATTCCAAAATTAAAAACTAGAATACAAGAAGTAATAAGGAAAGAGAGAAGAAAGAAAACCAAACAAAAAGAAATATAACCATATATACAAAAAATAAACATACAGAGCAAAAGGAACCGTACATGATTAAATATTTAAATTAAAGTACCAATGTTTAGAATATGTCAAGGTTAAGATATCATTGAGAGGGCTAGTGTGGAATCAGCCGTATTCAAACTTCGCTTTCCTCCTCCGAGCAAACCACGACATTCGGCGAATCCATCATTCTCCAACATACATTGACTGCGGCCTTGTAGAATCTATATAAACCGAGGGAGAGACCCTGATCAACCATCAGTGTGTTCATCCAGCTGCAAATTTGTTGGCAGTCAGGTTGAGACCAGGGTAAGTCACCCAAAATTTCTTTCCTCTGTTTCTCTAAGCAAGAGCATTCAAATATTATATGCATAATTTCGTCTTGGAATATTTATATATCGTAACTCCTGATATGGTCCTAGGCTGGTCTTCCTGAAATTTCAATTAATGGATATTTATGGTTTAAATTGAGGAAGAACGTAAAATCATAAGAAAATAGTCAAAAGTGAATTTCACTGAGATCAGGTGGTTATATGATGAAAGATGCATCTTGTATTCGTGAAACAGGATCAACAATTAGTTGATATTTTCACGACAGAAGGCGCAAGACATCAGCAACTTTCAGGTGCACACTCTGTGGAGATCTCTTATTCTTAATGGATAATTTAAACAATTTTACTTTTTGTTATATTTCAAATTTATTACTCTATTCATTATATTTAAAACTGATATAAAGTTTCTGGTTAATTTAATACACCAATCATTTCTCTATACGATGCCTATCTTTTTTGAAAGTGCATCTCTTCTAATAATGGTGATGATAAACCTATCTTATAGTTGTTGTCAAATATCTAAATGCTGACTGAACTTTTAGAAATTAATAAAATATAAATAATTATAATAATGCCAGAGTAATGAATTGAAGAAACCACATATTATACCTCGAAATATATTTAGCTGTTAATCTTACTATTTTAAAAAGGTATTTATGCGGCGAAAATATCGCTCACTTCAGCACTAACTGAGAAAACTTGGTTTGAAGTTCCAGGTTGGAAATATCTGTAAACTCTCTTTCTTGATAAATTATTTTGTATTTCCAACCGTGGTCTTACGTATGATTTCATTCCGCAAAAATAATCCATTGTTCCTTCTTTGTATATTGACATGGGCAAACATAGTCCAATGTTCCATATTTATATATTGGCGTTAGCAAAATAGCCCATTGTTCTATCTTTGTATATTGTAGTGGGCAAACATAGTTCATTGTTACATTTTTGTATATTGACGTAGGAAAACATTGACCTATGTCTGTTATATCTTTGTATATTGTCATTGGCAAACATAGCCCATTGTTACATCTTTGAATATTGTACTGGGCAAAAATAGCCCATTGTTACATCTTTGAATATTGTAGTGGGCAAACATAGCCCATTGTTCCATATTTATATATTGGCGTTAGCAACATAGCCCATTGTTACATCTTTGTACATATTGTCGTTGGCAAATAAGCCCATTGTTACATCTTTGAATATTGTAGTTGGCAAACATAGCCCATTATTCCATCTTTGTATATTGTCGCTTGCAAGCATAGCCCATTGTTTATTCTTTTTATATTGTCGTTGGCAAACATAGCCCATTGTTACATCTTTGTATATTGTAGTGAGAAAACATAGCCCATTGTCCCCTCTTTGTATATTATAGTGAGAAAACATAACACGTTGTTACATCATTGAATATTGTGGTGGGTAAATATAGCCCATTGCTACATCTTTGTATATTGTCGTTGGCAAACATAGCCCATTGTTACATCTTTGAAAATTGTACTGGGCAAAAATAGCCCATTGTTACATCTTTGTATATTGTAGTGGGCAAACATAGCCCATTGTTCCATATTTATATATTGGCGTTAGAAACATTGCCCATTGTTCTATCTTTGTATATTGTTGTTGGCAAACATAGCAAATTGTTTCTTCTTTGTATATTGTCGTTGGCAAACATAGCCCATTGTTACCTCTTTTTATATTATAGCGGGCAAACATAGCCCATTGTTACATCTTTGAATATTGTAGAGGGCGAACATAGCCAATTGTTCTATCTTTGTATATTGTAGTGGGCAAACATACCCCATTGTTACATCTTTGTATTTTGTCGTTGGCAAACATAGCTCATTGTTACATCTTTGTATTTTGCCGTTGGAAAACATAGCCCATTGTTACATTTTTTGTATATTGTCGCTAGCACATATAAACTATTGTTACATCTTTGTATATTGTCATTGGCAAACATAGCCCATTTTTACTTCTTTGAATATTCTAGTGGGTAAACATAGCCCGTTGTTACATCTTTGTATGTTGTTGTTGGCAAACATAGCCCATTGTTTCTTCTTTGTATATTGTCGTTGGCAAACATAGCCCATTGTTACCTCTTTGTATAATATAGTGGGCAAACATAGCCCATTGTTACATCTTTGAATATTGTAGAGGGCAAACATAGCCAATTGTTATATCTTTGTATATTGTAGTGAGCAAACATATCCAATTGTTCTATCTTTGAATATTGTAGTGGACAAACATAGCCCATTGTTAGATTTTTGTATATTGTCATTGGCAAACATAGCCCATTTTTACTTCTTTGAATATTCTAGTGGGTAAACATAGCCCATTGTTACATCTTTGTATATTGTCATTGGCAAACATAGCCCCTTTTTACTTCTTTGAATATTCTAGTTGCTAAACATAGACCATTGTTACATCTTTGTATGTTGTTGTTGGCAAACATAGCCCCTTTTTACTTCTTTGAATATTCTAGTGGGTAAACATAGCCCATTGTTACATCTTTGTATGTTGTTGTTGGCAAACATAGCCCATTGTTTCTTCTTTGTATATTGTCGTTGGCAAACATAGCCCATTGTTACCTCTTTGTATATTATAGTGGGCAAACATAGCCCATTGTTACATCTTTGAATATTGTAGAGGGCAAACATAGCCAATTGTTATATTATGTTGAAGTGGGCAAACATAGCGCATTGTTACATCTTTTTATATTGTAGTGGGCAAACATAGCCGATTGTTATATCTTTTTATATTGTTTTTAGCAAACATAGCCCATTGTTATATCTTTGCATATTAAATGGGAAAACATAGCCAATTGTTCTATCATTGTATATTGTAGTGGGCAAACATACCCCATTGCTACATCTTTGTATTTTGTCGTTGGCAAACATAGCCCATTGTTACATCTTTGTATCTTATCCCAAGAATAATTTAGTGATGAAGAAACGGATAGAGAATTCGAGGATTGCGAAATATATATACAGGAAAGATTTAACATAGAGCATAAAATTAGAATATTGCTCTGACGAGCGCCAACAGCGCGAAACGCGTTCATGGATGGCTTTTCTTGATTTATCAAGAAATTGGGTTGGCCAAATATCTCGGAGCAAGCTAAATAAACGTTTAGTTTATTTTTGCTTCACTAGATGGCGCTCTGCCATCTAAAAAGCACATGTGCTCGTGGTCAGGAGATGCCTTCTTTATTTTTAATATATATCATAGTGTGGGAATGTTTGTATTTGAGAATAATTGGTTAAATATTCATGTGTTTATTTATATATCGTAACTCCTGATATGGTCCTAGGCTGGTCTTCCTGAAATTTCAATTAATGGATATTTATGGTTTAAATTGAGGAAGAACGTAAAATCATAAGAAAATAGTCAAAAGTGAATTTCACTGAGATCAGGTGGTTATATGATGAAAGATGCATCTTGTATTCGTGAAACAGTATCAACAATTAGTTGATATTTTCACGACAGAAGGCGCAAGACATCAGCAACTTTCAGGTGCACACTCTGTGGAGATCTCATATTCTTAATGGAATAATTTAAACAATTTTACTTTTTGTTATATTTCAAATTTAATACTCTATTCATTATATTTAAAACTGATATAAAGTTTCTGGTTAATTTAATACACCAATCATTTCTCTATACGATGCCTATCTTTTTTGAAAGTGCATCTCTTCTAATAATGGTGAAGATAAACCTATCTTATAGTTGTTGTCAAATATCTAAATGCTGACTGAACTTTTAGAAATTAATAAAATATAAATAATAATATTCATGCCAGAGTAATGAATTGAAGAAACCACATATTATACCTCGAAATATATTTAGCTGTTAATCTTACTATTTTAAAAAGGTATTTATGCGGCGAAAATATCGCTCACTTCAGCACTAACTGAGAAAACTTGGTTTGAAGTTCCAGGTTGGAAATATCTGTAAACTCTCTTTCTTGATAAATTATTTTGTATTTCCAACCGTGGTCCTACGTATGATTTCATTTCGCAAAAATAATCCATTGTTCCTTCTTTGTATATTGACATGGGCAAACATAGTCCAATGTTCCATATTTATATATTGGCGTTAGCAAAATAGCCCATTGTTCTATCTTTGTATATTGTAGTGGGCAAACATAGCCCATTGTTACATTTTTGTATATTGACGTAGGAAAACATTGGGCTATGTCTGTTATATCTTTGTATATTGTCATTGGCAAACATAGCCCATTGTTACATCTTTGAATATTGTACTGGGCAAAATTAGCCCATTGTTACATCTTTGAATATTGTAGTGGGCAAACATAGCCCATTGTTCCATATTTATATATTGGCGTTAGCAACATAGCCCATTGTTACATCTTTGTACATATTGTCGTTGGCAAAAAAGCCCATTGTTACATCTTTGAATATTGTAGTTGGCAAACATAGCCCATTGTTCCATCTTTGTATATTGTCGCTTGCAAGCATATCCCATTGTTTATTCTTTTTATATTGTCGTTGGCAAACATAGCCCATTGTTACATCTTTGTATATTGTAGTGAGAAAACATAGCCCATTGTCCCCTCTTTGTATATTATAGTGACAAAACATAACCCGTTGTTACATCATTGAATATTGTAGTGGGTAAATATAGCCCATTGTTACATCTTTGTATATTGTCGTTGGCAAACATAGCCCATTGTTACATCTTTGAAAATTGTACTGGGCAAAAATAGCCCATTGTTACATCTTTGTATATTGTAGTGGGCAAACATAGCCCATTGTTCCATATTTATATATTGGCGTTAGAAACATTGCCCATTGTTCTATCTTTGTATATTGTTGTTGGCAAACATAGCAAATTGTTACTTCTTTGTATATTGTTGTTGGCAAACATAGCCCATTGTTACCTCTTTGTATATTATAGTGGGCAAACATAGCCCATTGTTACATCTTTGAATATTGTAGAGGGCGAACATAGCCAATTGTTCTATCTTTGTATATTGTAGTGGGCAAACATACCCCATTGTTTCATCTTTGTATTTTGTCGTTGGCAAATATAGCTCATTGTTACATCTTTGTATTTTGCCGTTGGAAAACATAGCCCATTGTTACATTTTTTGTATATTGTCGCTAGCACATATAAACTATTGTTACATCTTTGTATATTGTCATTGGCAAACATAGCCCATTTTTACTTCTTTGAATATTCTAGTGGGTAAACATAGCCCATTGTTACATCTTTGTATGTTGTTTTTGGCAAACATAGCCCATTGTTTCTTCTTTGTATATTGTCTTTGGCAAACATAGCCCATTGTTACCTCTTTGTATAATATAGTGGGCAAACATAGCCCATTGTTACATCTTTGAATATTGTAGAGGGCAAACATAGCCAATTGTTATATCTTTGTATATTGTAGTGAGCAAACATATCCAATTGTTCTATCTTTGAATATTGTAGTGAACAAACATAGCCCATTGTTACATTTTTGTATATTGTCGTTGGCAATCATAGCCCATTTTTACTTCTTTGAATATTCTAGTGGGTAAACATAGCCCATTGTTACATCTTTGTATATTGTCATTGGCAAACATAGCCCCTTTTTACTTCTTTGAATATTCTAGTGGGTAAACATAGCCCATTGTTACATCTTTTTATGTTGTTGTTGGCAAACATAGCCCATTGTTTCTTCTTTGTATATTGTCGTTGGCAAACATAGCCCATTGTTACCTCTTTGTATATTATAGTGGGCAAACATAGCCCATTGTTACATCTTTGAATATTGTAGAGGGCAAACATAGCCAATTGTTATATTATGTTGAAGTGGGCAAACATAGCGCATTGTTACATCTTTTTATATTGTAGTGGGCAAACATAGCCGATTGTTATATCTTTTTATATTGTTTTTAGCAAACATAGCCCATTGTTATATCTTTGCATATTAAATGGGAAAACATAGCCAATTGTTCTATCATTGTATATTGTAGTGGGCAAACATACCCCATTGCTACATCTTTGTATTTTGTCGTTGGCAAACATAGCCCATTGTTACATCTTTGTATCTTATCCCAAGAATAATTTAGTGATGAAGAAACGGATAGAGAATTCGAGGATTGCGAAATATATATACAGGAAAGATTTAACATAGAGCATAAAATTAGCATATTGCTCTGACGAGCGCCAACAGCGCGAAACGCGTTCATGGATGGCTTTTCTTGATTTATCAAGAAATTGGGTTGGCCAAATATCTCGGAGCAAGCTAAATAAACGTTTAGTTTATTTTTGCTTCACTAGATGGCGCTCTGCCATCTAAAAAGCACATGTGCTCGTGGTCAGGAGATGCCTTCTTTATTTTTAATATATATCATAGTGTGGGAATGTTTGTATTTGAGAATAATGGGTTAAATATTCATGTGTTTATTTATATATCGTAACTCCTGATATGGTCCTAGGCTGGTCTTCCTGAAATTTCAATTAATGGATATTTATGGTTTAAATTGAGGAAGAACGTAAAATCATAAGAAAATAGTCAAAAGTGAATTTCACTGAGATCAGGTGGTTATATGATGAAAGATGCATCTTGTATTCGTGAAACAGTATCAACAATTAGTTGATATTTTCACGACAGAAGGCGCAAGACATCAGCAACTTTCAGGTGCACACTCTGTGGAGATCTCATATTCTTAATGGAATAATTTAAACAATTTTACTTTTTGTTATATTTCAAATTTAATACTCTATTCATTATATTTAAAACTGATATAAAGTTTCTGGTTAATTTAATACACCAATCATTTCTCTATACGATGCCTATCTTTTTTGAAAGTGCATCTCTTCTAATAATGGTGAAGATAAACCTATCTTATAGTTGTTGTCAAATATCTAAATGCTGACTGAACTTTTAGAAATTAATAAAATATAAATAATAATATTCATGCCAGAGTAATGAATTGAAGAAACCACATATTATACCTCGAAATATATTTAGCTGTTAATCTTACTATTTTAAAAAGGTATTTATGCGGCGAAAATATCGCTCACTTCAGCACTAACTGAGAAAACTTGGTTTGAAGTTCCAGGTTGGAAATATCTGTAAACTCTCTTTCTTGATAAATTATTTTGTATTTCCAACCGTGGTCCTACGTATGATTTCATTTCGCAAAAATAATCCATTGTTCCTTCTTTGTATATTGACATGGGCAAACATAGTCCAATGTTCCATATTTATATATTGGCGTTAGCAAAATAGCCCATTGTTCTATCTTTGTATATTGTAGTGGGCAAACATAGCCCATTGTTACATTTTTGTATATTGACGTAGGAAAACATTGGGCTATGTCTGTTATATCTTTGTATATTGTCATTGGCAAACATAGCCCATTGTTACATCTTTGAATATTGTACTGGGCAAAATTAGCCCATTGTTACATCTTTGAATATTGTAGTGGGCAAACATAGCCCATTGTTCCATATTTATATATTGGCGTTAGCAACATAGCCCATTGTTACATCTTTGTACATATTGTCGTTGGCAAAAAAGCCCATTGTTACATCTTTGAATATTGTAGTTGGCAAACATAGCCCATTGTTCCATCTTTGTATATTGTCGCTTGCAAGCATATCCCATTGTTTATTCTTTTTATATTGTCGTTGGCAAACATAGCCCATTGTTACATCTTTGTATATTGTAGTGAGAAAACATAGCCCATTGTCCCCTCTTTGTATATTATAGTGACAAAACATAACCCGTTGTTACATCATTGAATATTGTAGTGGGTAAATATAGCCCATTGTTACATCTTTGTATATTGTCGTTGGCAAACATAGCCCATTGTTACATCTTTGAAAATTGTACTGGGCAAAAATAGCCCATTGTTACATCTTTGTATATTGTAGTGGGCAAACATAGCCCATTGTTCCATATTTATATATTGGCGTTAGAAACATTGCCCATTGTTCTATCTTTGTATATTGTTGTTGGCAAACATAGCAAATTGTTACTTCTTTGTATATTGTTGTTGGCAAACATAGCCCATTGTTACCTCTTTGTATATTATAGTGGGCAAACATAGCCCATTGTTACATCTTTGAATATTGTAGAGGGCGAACATAGCCAATTGTTCTATCTTTGTATATTGTAGTGGGCAAACATACCCCATTGTTTCATCTTTGTATTTTGTCGTTGGCAAATATAGCTCATTGTTACATCTTTGTATTTTGCCGTTGGAAAACATAGCCCATTGTTACATTTTTTGTATATTGTCGCTAGCACATATAAACTATTGTTACATCTTTGTATATTGTCATTGGCAAACATAGCCCATTTTTACTTCTTTGAATATTCTAGTGGGTAAACATAGCCCATTGTTACATCTTTGTATGTTGTTTTTGGCAAACATAGCCCATTGTTTCTTCTTTGTATATTGTCTTTGGCAAACATAGCCCATTGTTACCTCTTTGTATAATATAGTGGGCAAACATAGCCCATTGTTACATCTTTGAATATTGTAGAGGGCAAACATAGCCAATTGTTATATCTTTGTATATTGTAGTGAGCAAACATATCCAATTGTTCTATCTTTGAATATTGTAGTGAACAAACATAGCCCATTGTTACATTTCTGTATATTGTCGTTGGCAATCATAGCCCATTTTTACTTCTTTGAATATTCTAGTGGGTAAACATAGCCCATTGTTACATCTTTGTATATTGTCATTGGCAAACATAGCCCCTTTTTACTTCTTTGAATATTCTAGTGGGTAAACATAGCCCATTGTTACATCTTTTTATGTTGTTGTTGGCAAACATAGCCCATTGTTTCTTCTTTGTATATTGTCGTTGGCAAACATAGCCCATTGTTACCTCTTTGTATATTATAGTGGGCAAACATAGCCCATTGTTACATCTTTGAATATTGTAGAGGGCAAACATAGCCAATTGTTATATTATGTTGAAGTGGGCAAACATAGCGCATTGTTACATCTTTTTATATTGTAGTGGGCAAACATAGGCGATTGTTGTATCTTTTTATATTGTTTTTAGCAAACATAGCCCATTGTTACATCTTTGCATATTAAATGGGAAAACATAGCCAATTGTTCTATCTTTGTATATTGTAGTGGGCAAACATACCCCATTGCTACATCTTTGTATTTTGTCGTTGGCAAACATAGCCCATTGTTACATCTTTGTATCTTATCCCAAGAATAATTTAGTGATGAAGAAACGGATAGAGAATTCGAGGATTGCGAAATATATATACAGGAAAGATTTAACATAGAGCATAAAATTAGCATATTTCTCTGACGAGCGCCAACAGCGCGAAACGCGTTCGTGGATGGCTTTTCTTGATTTATCAAGAAATTGGGTTGGCCAAATATCTCGGAGCAAGCTAAATAAACGTTTAGTTTATTTTTGCTCCACTAGATGGCGCTCTGCCATCTAAAAAGCACATGTGTTCGTGTTCAGGAGATGCCTTCTTTATTTTTAATATATATCATAGTGTGGGAATGTTTGTATTTGAGAATAATGGGTTAAATATTCATGTGTAAATTTATATATCGTAACTCCTGATATGGTCCTAGGCTGGTCTTCCTGAAATTTCAATAAATGGATATTTATGGTTTAAATTGAGGAAGAACGAAAATCATAAGAAAATAGTCAAAAGTGAATTTCACTGAGATCAGGTGGTTATATGATGAAAGATGCATCTTGTTTTCGTGAAACAGGATCAATAATTAGTTGATATTTTCACGACAGAAGGCGCAAGACATCAGCAACTTTCAGGTGCACGCTCTCTGTGGAGATCTCATATTTTTAATGGAATAATTTAAACAATTTTACCTTTTGTTATATTTCAAATTTAATACTCCATTCATTATATTTAAAACTGATATAAAGTTTCTGGTTAATTTTATACACCAATCATTTCTCTATACGATGCCTATCTTTTTTGAAAGTGCATCTCTTCTAATAATGGTGAAGATAAACCTATCTTATAGTTGTTGTCAAATATCTAAATGCTGACTGAACTTTTAGAAATTAATAAAATATAAATAATAATATTCATGCCAGAGTAATGAATTGAAGAAACCACATATTATACCTCGATATATATTTAGCTGTTAAACTTACTATTTTAAAAAGGTATTTATGCGGCGAAAATATCGCTCACTTCAGCAGTAACTGAGAAAACTTGGTTTGAAGTTCCAAGTTGGAAACATCTGTAAAGACTCTTTCTTGATAAATTATTTTGTATTTCTAACCGTGGTCCTACGTATGATTTCATTCCGAAAAATAATCCATTGTTCCTTCTTTGTATATTGACATGGGCAAACATAGTCCAATGTTCCATCGTTGTTTATTGTCGTTGGCAAGCATAGCCCATTGTTTCTTCTTTTTATATTGTTGTTAGGAAACATAGTTCATTGTTACATTTTTGTATATTGACGTAGGAAAACATTGGGCTATGTCTGTTATATCTTTGTATATAGTCATTGGCAAACATAGCCCATTGTTACATCTTTGAATATTGTACTGGGCAAAAATAGCTCATTGTTACATCTTTGAATATTGTAGTGGGCAAACATAGCCCATTGTTACATCTTTGTATATTGTCGTTGGAAAACATAGCCCATTGTTACATCTTTAAATATTGTAGAGGGCAAACATAGCCAATTGTTCTATCTTTGTATATTGTAGTGGGCAAACATACCCCATTGTTACATCTTTGTATTTTGTCGTTGGCAAACATAGCCCATTGTTACATCTTTGTATTTTGTCGTTGGCAAACATAGCCCATTGTTACATTTTTGTATATTGTCATTGGCAAACATAGCCCATTTTTACATCATTGAATATTATAGTTGGTAAACATAGGCCATTGTTACATTTTTGTATATTGTCGTTGGCAAACATAGCCCATTGTTACATCTTTAAATATTGTTACTGGGTAAAAATAGCCCATTGTTACATCTTTGTATATTGTAGTGGGCAAACATAGCCCATTGTTACATCTTTGTATATTGTCATTGGCAAACATAGCCCATTTTACATCTTTGAATATTCTAGTGGGTAAACATAGCCCATTGTTACATCTTTGTATATTGTTGTTGGCAAACATAGCACATTGTTTCTTCTTTGTATATTGTCGTTGGCAAACATAGCCCATTGTTACCTCTCTGTATATTATAGTGGGCAAATATAGCCCATTGTTCCCTCTTTGTATATTTTAGTGAGCAAACATAGCCCATTGTTACATCTTTGAATATTTTAGAGGGCAAACATAGCCAATTGTTCTATCTTTGTATATTGTAGTGGGCAAACATACCCCATTGTTACATCTTTGTATTTTGTCGTTGGCAAACATAGCCCATTGTTACATCTTTGTATTTTGTCGTTGGCAAACATAGCCCATTGTTACATTTTAGTATATTGTCGCTAGCACATATAAACCATTGTTACATCTTTGTATATTGTCATTGGCAAACATAGCTCATTTTTACATCTTTGAATATTCTAGTGGGTAAACATAGCCCATTGTTACATTTTTTATATTGTCGTTGGCAAACATAGCCCATGGTTATATCTTTAAATATTGTACTGGGCAAAAATAGCCCATTGTTACATCTTTGAATATTGTAGTGGGCAAACATAGCCCATTAGTCCATCTTTGTATATTGTCGCTGGCAAGCATGGCCCATTGTTTATTCTTTTTATATTGTCGTTGGCAAACATAGCCTATTGTTACATCTTTGTATATTGTAGTGAGAAAACATAGCCCATTGTCCCCTCTTTGTATATTATAGTTAGCAAACATAGCCCGTTGTTGCATCATTGAATATTGTAGTGGTCAAACATAGCCCATTGTTACATCTTTGTATATTGTCATTGGCAAACATAGCCGATTTTTACATCTTTGAATATTCTAGTGGGCAAACATAACCCATTGTTACATTTTTGTATATTGTCGTTGGCAAACATAGCCCATTGTTTCTTCTTTGTATATTGTCGTTGGCAAACAGCCCATTGTTACATCTTTGTATATTGTAGTGGGCAAACATAGCCAATTGTTACATTTTTGTATATTGTCACTGGTATATATAAACCATTGTTACATCTTTGAATATTGTCGTGAGCAAACATAGCCCATTGTTTTTTTTTGTATATTGTAGTGGGAAAAAATAGCCCATTGTTTCTTCTTTGTATATTGTCGATGGCAAACATAGCCTATTGTTACATCTTTATATATTGTAGAGGGCAAACATAGCCCATTGTTACATCTTTGTGTATTGTCGTTGGCACACATGACCCATTATTGAATCTTTGTGTATTTTAGTATGCAAACATAGCCAATTGTTCCATCTTTCTATATTGTACTGAGCAAACATAGCCCATTGTTCCATCTTTCTATATTATCGTTGGCAAACATAGCCCCTTGTTTCCTCTTTGTATATTGTTGTTTGCAAACATAGCCCATTGTTACATCTTTGTATATTGTAGTGGGCAAACATAGCCCATTGTTCTCTCTTTGTATATTGTAGTGAGAAAACATAGCCCATTGTTTCTTTATTGTATATTGTAGTGAGAAAACATAGCCCATTGTTTCTTTATTGTATATTGTCTTTGGCAAACATAGCCCATTTTTCCATCTCTGTACTTAGTCTAGCCATAAATTTTGTTACAAAACCAAATCAGTGATAAAAACTTTTATTTGACCGCTGGAAGTATTCAAAATACAGTAGTTGTTATTTGAATATCTCGTGCACACGTGTTTATAAAAATAAATCGGAATATATTTGTTTTTTGATAATGGATTGGGGTGTTAAAGTAAACCGTATAGCTGTAATAGCCTTACACATGGTAGGCCAAAGTCCTTCATCCATTTTTAAACTTTTACAAAATTTGAATATTACGCGTCAATTTTTTTATCGAACCATTGAAAGGTTCAACAAGTCTGGCACTATTAATGACCTTGAAAGATCTGGTCGAACGCGCGTGCAACGAACGCAAGCAGCTATAAAAGCCATTCGCGAAAGAATTCGTCGAAATCCACGCCGCAAACAAAATATCTTAGCAAAGCAGATGAATTTAGCTCCAAGAACCGTTTTCAGGATGATCAACGAATACCTTGGACTGAGAGCTTTCAAACGATGCACAGGTCATTTGATAACCCTGCTCTTAGAGATATTAGAAGGGTTAGATCAAAAATGTTTTTGGCGCGGCATTGATGGTCGGTGGCATGAGAGAATCCTTTTCTTAGACGAGAAAATTTTCACTGTCGAGGAAAAGATTAATGGTCAGAATGATAGGATATATGCTCGTAGCTCTTTAGAAGCTTCTTTGAAAGTCAGAAGACTTGAAATTCTTTTTCTGTCATGATTTGGTGGGGAGTTAGCTACCAAGGTGTAACAGACTCCACTTCTGTGCCAAAGGGGTAAAAACTACAGCTAAAAACTATCAAGAAGATATTTTGAAACAAATAGTAAAGCCACTGAATACAAAAATGTTTGATGGAGAACATTGGATATTTCAACAAGATTCAGCTCCTGCTCACAAAGCTAAGTCAAGTCAACAATGGTTGAAGACGAATGTTACGGAGTTCATAAAGGCCAATGAATGGCCCTCTGGAAGCTCGGATTTAAACCCCCTTGATTACAGTTTGTGGGCATATTTAGAGGAGAAGGTGTGCTATAAAAGATATCATAATTTGAATCAATTGAAATCAGCATTGGTGAGAGAAATGAAAGAAATACCCTTAGAAAAGGTTCGTGCCGCTATAGATCAGAGGCCCGAACGTTTAAGATCCTGTGTCAAAAATAAGAGAGGACATTTTGAATGATTGTATTTATTTGAAATCTATGTCCTTTTGACTAATAAAATATATATTTATATTCCATTAGTTTTTGTTCTTAATCGTTTAATTTATAAAATTGTTTGTAACATAATTTATGGCTAGACTGTGTATATTGTCGTTGGCAAACACAGCCCATTGTTACATCTGTAATGTTGTAGTGGGAAAACATAGCCCATTGTTACATCTTTGTATATTCAATTGGGCAAACATAGCCCATTGTTCCTTATTTGTATATTGTAGTGGAAAACATAGCTCATTGTTACATCTTTGTATATTGTCGTTGGCAAACATAGCCCATTTATACATCTTTATATATTGTATTTGGTAAACTTAGCCTATTGTTCAATCTTTATATATTGTAGTGGGAAACATAGCCCATTGTTACATCTTTGTATATTGTCGTTGGCAAACATAGCCCATTGTTTCTTTTTTGTATATTGTCGTTGTCAAACATAGCCTATTGTTCCATCTCTTTATATTGTCGTTGGCAAACATAGCCCATTGTTACATCTTTTATGTTGAAGTGGGCAAACATAGCGCATTGTTACATCTTTTTATATTGTAGTGGGCAAACATAGCCGATTGTTACATCTTTGCATATTAAATGGGAAAACTTAGCCAATTTTTCCATCTTTGTATATTGGCGTTGGCAAACATAGCCCATTGTTCTATCTTTGTATATTGTAGTAGGCAAACATAGCCCTCTGTTACATCTTTGTATTTTGTCTTGGGAAACATAGCCCATTGTTACATCTTTGTATATTGTCAATGGCAAACATACCCCATTGTTTCATCTTTGAATATTCTAGTGGGCAAATATTGCCCATTGTTACATATTTGTATATTATTTGTATGATATTAATATTATTTCCGGAGATATAAAGGATAATCATCCTTTGAACAAATATAGCCTTAATACTTGTTTACCTTTGAAAAATGCGCAAGCTAATAGAAACTCAAATAAAGCTTAAGGCGGCAAAATATTTAGATTTTGCCTGTATTATAGCAATGCTGCTTATCATTACCGGTATTGAAACTAACCCTGGATCTAGAAGAACCTCTAAACAGACTACTATTGAAACTACGCCTGAGAAAGAAATGAAATGCTTGTAACTTGTAATTTGAGGGTTGGATGAAAAGAATTGAAACCCGTCTAGTTTTAATTGAAAGAGGCATAGGAAATAAGGAAAACAATTACAGTCCTTAGAAAGAACAATAACCTCAACCACCAAAATTACTGTCGAAAACTCCAAAAAGATAGCAGACCTAGAGGAAAAGATTGAGCAGCTGGAGAGAAAGGCGCGTGAAAAGCAAATGATCTTCTACGGAGTCCCGAGGCAGGAAAATGAGGAATGTCTCACGGTGGTGAAAGGGATTTTTAAGGATAAAATGAAAATTATCGAAGAATTGAATATTACCTAATGTCATCGACGTTCCAAGAAACAAGACGCACCCATTCTAATTGAAGTACCGGAGTATAAAGAAAGATTATGTTTATTTAAAAATTCATTTGCTTTGAGGGAATCAAGGATTTCGTTGTCTAGAGATTATAGTGCTAAGGTTTCAAATGCGCGTAGTCAACTCAAAAAGGAAAGAACTTCAGCTAAAGGGCATCAGAGCAAAACTCAGAGATGATAGACCTATAGTAAATGGAACTACATTCAAAGTCCTTAACGGACAGGTTGTTGACCCTAATGGTACTGAATTATATATATATATATACTAGCGGATGTGTACCCGGCTTCGCCCGGGTTTTATCCGAGTGAAAGTTTGCCTAACGAATATTATATATTATGAAGTATAATAAACAATGCTAAAGATTAGTTTTAATTATTAATCAAGATTGTGTGTGAATATGTGAGAAAGATGTAATATCGTTGTTGTTTTCTTGGCCGACTGTTTTACATATGGTGTTATCTTAAAATTGCTTGTTTTGAATATTTTTTTAGATTGAGTTGAATGAATTGCTGAATTTTTTTTTGTATTTATATATAAATAAAATTAATTCTGTTGAATTTTTTTGTATTTTATCGATAACAGCAAAGTTATGTATTTTAAAGTTAGGAAAAATATTTTGATGTTAAGCAAAACCTGCTCCATCTCGTTTTACATAAATGTTGAAAATTTGGTCGAAATTGATGCATTGTAACGAAAGTTTTTAGCGAACACCACTTATGAAATTTCCATTTTATTAATATAGATATATAATAAAAATGAGTTTTAAAAATTGTTTAAAAAAATGCATCGGCCGGGAATCGAACCCTGGCCGCCCGCGTGGCAGGCGAGCATTCTACCACTGAACCACCGATGCTTTAAAAAAATCAAATTCATTTATCGTCGCGACCAGTGCTGCGCCCTAGCGGTAAAAGACTGGAACTAACGCTTTTTGGTTTTTTATTTTTTAAAAAAAGCACATTAACTTTTTTAGTTTTTTGAATAGCCTATATGTTAAACGAAATCTTCAGCTACCTACATGCAAAATTCCATAATGATTGAGTCAGTAGAATTTGCGTGATGCGATAACAAACATCGATTTCGCATTTCATTTTTATATATATATAAAGGATATATATATATATATATATATATATAGCCAATAATACTCAATTAAAAATATGAGGGTCAAATTAAATATATTAAGAATATGAAAAAAATGATAATAAATTACTGGAATGTTAATGGTCTATGGAGATTAAATTCGATTTTTTCTATTTCAGAGTATGTATAAATGAATACGCTATTTTTGCTCTAGCAGAAACATGGATTGATTACAATCTCCCGATGGACATTTGCGGATATACCATCTACGAGACTTTTACTATCAGAAATTCTAAAATTGGTAGATGTTCTGGGGGAATTGTGGTTGGAATTAACAATTCTTTAGGCAACGATATAGTAGAAGTAGAAATAAAGTCTAACTGGATAATAATTTATTTCAAATCAAATTCATTATGCAAAATATGACTAATATTTACATATCTACCTCCAAACGAAGCTATAAAATCAAACTTATGTAAATTATCTAAATAATTGAAGAAAACCTATCCCAGGGATACGAAATAGTACTCGCTGGTGATTTTAACTCTAGAATAGGAATTCCACAATGTTTTTGTGCTGCTTTCGCTCCTCTCCCCAAAACGTAATTCTAAGGATAAGGTGATTTCGGCGCATTGGAGTCAATTTTTGAGTTTCTTGACAGCAACCCGATGTCTATTGTAAACGGTAGAACATTATCTGGTAAAAACAGTAACTACACTTACATTTCTGAACATGGCTCATCTGTTGTGGACTACTGTTTAATTACAGCTTCTCTTCTAGACTGTGTTGTTGATTTTATAATAGAAGATATCCCCTATTCCGACCACTTACCAATTACCCTGACAATAAACCTAGATCCAGATTCTATTTCGTAAATATTCCGAAACAACCAAATAATGAGCAACCAATTTATGCTAACTCAGTATGTCGAAAAAAAGTATAAGTGGGTACCTGAAAATTCAACGCGCTTTACGCAAACATTAGAAGACATAAGTGGAAATTGGAATGAGTCAATTGATAATATAATGAATACAATAACAGACCAAGTAAGAAAAGCAATGATCAAAACTGAAATGCAAACTATATTAAAGTCAGCTGGTTCAAAATCCAGACCTTCTTTTGATCATGAATGCTATATGACAAAAAAAATTATGAAATCCTACCTCTTAATTTATGTCAAATCAAATAAAGAACAAGACCGTAACACATACATTAAAACGAAGAAAGAATATAATGATTTGATAAATTTTAAAAAGAAAAACTACTACCAAATAAAATATGAAAAACTAAAAAATGTTCGCGATTCCCAAAATTTCTGTAAAACAATAGCTACCTACAAAAAAGGAGGCTGTATACAGGGGAATATACCGATTCTGACCTGGCAACAATATTATACGGAGCTTCTTGCTTCTGTGAGAGTATTTGAAGTTGTTCCGTCTCTGAGCACTATATCCCCACCTGATAATGAACTAACCAAAGAAATAACCATCCTCGAGATTACTTCAAAAAATCTCTCGCTTGAAATGTGGTAAGGCCAGTGGAGTCGACTATTTTCCGAACGAGGTATTAAAAGTCCTACCTCAGAATTATTTGATCATTCTGAAAGATTTATATAGTAGAATATTAAGAACGGCTTCACTCTCTTCAATATGGTCAAAAACTATTATTCACCCTATCTTTAAAAACGGTGATACAAAAAATCCCGCGAATTACCGGGGAATATCTCTGTTATGTATTTTGGCAAAAATCTTCAAATCAATACTGAAAACCCGTCCATATAATTGGATTGAAAATAGAAAAATCATCCCAGAGAATCAAGCCGGTTTCAGGGCTAATCATTCCTGTCAAGATCACATCTTCACTTTGATATCACTGATTCAACTTACACTGAGGAAAAAGAGAAAAAAGTTTTATGCTTTTTTCGTGGACATTAAAAAGGCGTTTGACTCGGTTCCCCACTATTTACTATGGAAGAAACTGACTGATATGGGTCTAAATTATAGATTTGTGAATTTAATCAAATATTACTATGAGAATATGACAGCAGCGGTCCGCTGGAATAATTCCTACACGGAATTCATAAAGATAAGACTTGTATTCTATATCACGTTTGGTAATTTGTGGATCCTTCGAAATAATATCAAAATAATACTATGGAGAGGTTGTCCGTAAATCCGTTATTTGAGAATGCTGCGGACTACAGCTATCAGACGACGGTAGGCTTATCTCGTTCACCAACAAGTGCTTGGACCCCTCCATTTCTTGAACTGTACAGTTTACCTGCATGCTACTCACTGTAGGTGACCATTTTAGCTAATTTTTCGGTAAAAAGATTCTCATTAATCCTGTATCCTTATTATGTCATAAGTTCGTTTTTCAACTCTGCACACATTCTCGTTGTGGTATATACATCCCGACACAGGGGCGGAATTATCGAGGCCAGGGGTGGAAATCTCCCTGAGAGGATTCATTTTTAGGATAATCCACACTTTGTCACTACAACAATGTAACACATCTTGTTGAGCTGGTTTGTTGAACAAAAACTTCTCTCTCTTTATGCCGAAAAAAAATTTCATTAGTTAAACGTTTATATTTAAAATTACAAAATATTTTCTCACAATGATTTTTTTAAAATGCTAGCTCTCAAGCGATAATCGCATTTCAACGGGCTTAATAAAAATATCGACTATATCTTATTTATTAAGCCCGTTGAAGAGCGATTATCGCTTAAGAGCTAGCATTTTAAAATAAAAAGAAACTCATTGTGAGGCAATATTTTGTAATTTGAAACGTTTATATATAACTGTTTTTATAGGTATTGATTTCTATAATTATTTTATATTTTATTCAAGATTAATATTTTCTGTTATTTAACTTTGAGAATTGGAAGGATTGCCAAACCATTAAGCCTTACTCGATTAATTGTTGAGCGAAGAAATCTTATAATAAACTTTCTCTTTGTGAGGGAGTTGAAACCACACTGTAGGAAATAAGTTAGGAACTGATTCTTGAAAGGCCTTTCTCACAATGAACTTTGATATTTTTTTGGCAGAGACAATTGTTTAGCTTCGTCCTGCTGCTGATTGAAGATGGCATTTTAATCGTTTAATTTCTGGTATAAAAATTTTCATTCTCTTCTATCTCATCTAAAGTTTTCGCGAAAATTAATATTAGCTTTGGAATTTCTTCAATCTCTGTCGCAATGAGTTGCGATGACTGAACGGCTGCAATTTCTTCCAAATTTTTGCGTAAGTTATATCCTAATTTTGATTTCTTGATAGAAACTAACGATTAACTGAACCTTTTAATTCTTATATCAATGTCAAGGCTTCATCTCCCTTCATCAAAGTATAATTTGAACACCTCGTGTCTTCAACTTTGCTCGAATAACCTAACTTTCATTTCATTCCTGCTCAAGTTACTCGATTACCGATATCTTTCTACATTCCCCCAAGCAGCTTCTGACACTATATGTCATAAGTGAGGCGATGAAGAGATGAAGTCGTAAATGGTCTCTAGTGTTCCAAAAAACGTTACACACGTAAGAACGCTTTCAAATGTATGCATCTCCCGCTTATGATCAACCGAGACTTATCCGTTTAATGGTGTTTACAATTTCTTGTATCAACAGTCTTCCCAGAACGCCATTTCAGCATGGCCATCCAATTATCTCGCGAGCACGGGCGCGCGCTCCTGCTCCTACGCTGAAGGCTTCGAATTATTTATCCGCTTCCAAAATAACAAAAGAATAATTTCTCGCTATTTCGTGCTTTTAGAATTGAGATCGATAATTCATTTTATAAATTGTCTGAAAGCCCTGTTACTCCTCTAAAAGATGGTCTAAATCTTGTTAGAATAGATCAAACTATCCTTGAGATATCAGTGAATGAAGCAATTCTTTCAATCGATGAAGTCAAGAGCCAGACTCATATAAATTCGCCTTCTGTGAACGAAGGGAATGAAAATTTGGCTGCGGCCTTCCAGCTGCGTCTTCCAGCGAAACGGTGGACGGGTTCTCAAATGGGCGGAGACTATGGAGCAACAGGAATCTACTAACGACCATGTTCCCTTCACCAAGGTTGAGAGGAAAAGGCGGAGGATTTCCGCTTTTCCGCAGGCAACATCGGCGCAGCCCGGCAACGCCGTGGGTAAAAAGAGGAATGCCAACGCCTCCCGTAAACAAGCTTCCTGCCAATCGTCAACCTCCTGTCTAGGAGATCAAGGCGACGCGAAAAAATATCGCGGAATCAAGAATTCAGCAGGCCACGTGCACCCTGGACCAGTGAGTATACAAGGTGTGTTCAAAAGGTATCGCGACTTTTGTGTTTTTTTCAAAAATTATTTATTTATTCATGAATACCTATTTTGTCCCCTTCAAAGTAATCCCCATGAGATATTATACACTTGTGCCAACGGTTTTTACAATCTTCGAAGCACTTCAAAAAATCATTTTAAAAAAATCGTTTTCAGCTCCTCCTTCAATGCCGTCTTTATCTCGTCAAGCGTAGCGTAACGTCGTCCTTTCATGGGCCTCTTCAGTTTAGGGAACAAGAAATAGTCACAGGGGGCCAGATCTGGGGAATGCGGTGGCTGCGGCATCATTAGTGTGTTGTTTTTGGCCAAAAAGTCGCGCACAAGCAACGATGTGTGAGCAGGGTCGTTATCGTGGTGCAAAAGCCAATTTTTGTTCTTCCACAAATCCGGGCGTTTCTGGCGGATTGCTTCGCGCAAATTGCGCATAACTTGCAGGTAATATTCCTTATTGACCGTTCTACCCGGTGGCAAGAACTCATGATGCACCACGCCCCTGCAATCGAAGGAAACTGTCAGCAAAACTTTCACATTCGACCGAACTTGGCGCGCTTTTTTCGGTCTTGGTTCGTGCGGCAGCTTCCATTGAGATGATTGAGCTTTGGTTTCCACGTTATAACCATAAATCCACGCTTCGTCACCAGTTATGACCCTCTTGAGCAAATTTAGGTCGTCGCGGACAGAGTCCAACATCTCATTAGCAATGTTCATGCGATGCTGTTTTTGTTCGTAATTGAGCAGTTTTGGTACGAATTTCGCGGCGACCCGTCTCGTGCCCCAAATCATTGATAAAAATTGAATGGCACGAGCCAATCGATATGTTTAGGTCCTCATCAACTTCTCTAACGGTGATTCGACGATTGGCCAATATCATTTTCTCCACTTCATTAATTTATTCGTCTGTTGTTGAAGTGCTCGGGCGTCCGGCACGCTCTTCGTCGTTCAAATCTTCTCGGTCTTCTGAGAACATTTTGTACCACCGATAAACGTTGCTTCGGTCCAAGGTAGCTTCTCCGTATGCCACAGTCAACATTCGGAATGCATCCGCGCACTTAATTTCGTTTTTCACACAAAATTTGATACAGGTTCTTTGATCCATTTTTTTTAATAGGTAAAAATCGAAGACGATCCAAAACACATGCAAGCAAAGCAGCTGTCAACAATTAAGTGAACATTCAAAATGACCGAGCTTGTCGGCATAAGTGAGAGAGATGAGTACCAACATAAAGCCACAAAAAGATCGAAATTCGAATATACGTAACCCGCGAAAATTCAAAAGTCGCGATACCTTTTAAACACACCTCGTATGTTGAGCACTGCCCCGACCTCAGCCGGCTCCAATACCTACAGGCGCTGGACTTGGATTATACATAGAACTGGTGAGTTCTGAAATAACAGTGATCCCAATGCTTATATTCTCCACTTTAATATTGGTTTAGCTATATTACTATATATACCCTATATTCATAGAAATGATCTATTTATACCTTTTACTGTGTATCACATTATATAAAATAAGTTAATGAGCAGAAAATGATCAAAAATATATATCGAGAAAATGCTCTTTAGAACAATTCTATGATTGTCAAAATCAAGATGAACATAAAAGTATTAAATAACATAAGCTGGTTAATTTGTCTATAAATATCAATTAATGAATGTATATGATTATATTGTTAAAACTATTTTACCGCTCTTTTACTTTGTACATAGAAAGAAGGTCTTAGGTGAAGGGAGACAACGAGCAAGACATCTATATCTATAGATAGCCCCAGCTGAGACGAGGGGGCAAAGGTCAGCAGCGGGGAGGCAAAATCACGTGGACACCGCGATGTGATTGGTTGTTCTGAGGGACGACGGGGGCGTCATATTGCATCTTTCATCAGTTCTTAGCAGCGGATCTGGCGGACAGTTGAGTTCCCTTGCCTTGGGGCAGACGCGCCAAAGAAATACCCCACAAGCAGAGTCTCGTGGACGGAAAGAAGTCTAAGAAGACATATCCCACAAGCAGAGTCTCGTGGACGGAAAGACATCTTGGAGGATCCCTCAAGCAGCCACTTGAGGACGGAAAAAGACACTTAGACAACCAACGAGTCGTGACAATTGGACATAGCACAAGACAGCCAAGCCTGCGACGGTGCTGCCACACCAGAGGTACTGTGTAAACAAACGCTCGACACCCCCCCGCCATTTATTTTTATCTCCCTTCCCTGAGATTAGTTAATTTTTTTACTTTCTTTTTTGCTTAACCTTTTTTATCTAGTTTTTTAGCTCTGTTTTAATCTTTAAATACAACCATAATTCTATATATATATAAGTGTAATAATTTTTATCCCTTTTGTTTTTAATTTTTTAAAATAAATCCTTTTATTATACTGTGTTTCTGTGCATTTATTTCCCCCATTGTTTTTCCTTTCAGTCGATCACCATTTATTTTTTTTTTTAAACGAACACGAACACAAGACAAGCCAAGCCTGCGACGGTGCTGCCACACCAGAGGTACTGTGTAAACAAACGCTCGACACCCCCCCGCCATTTATTTTTATCTCCCTTCCCTGAGATTAGTTAATTTTTTTACTTTCTCTTTTGCTTAACCTTGTTTATTGTTTTTTTATACACAATCCCTTAGATATAAGTATAATTTAGCTTAACCATTTTTCTTGTTTTTACCCATAATAATAGTATAATAGTTTTTATCCCTTTTGTTTTTAATTTTTTAAAATAAATCCTTTTGTTATACTGTGTTTCTGTGCATTTATTTCCCCCATTGTTTTTCCTTTCAGTCGATCACCCTTTATTTTCTTTTTTTAAACGAACACGAACATTTTGGTGAGCCGGACGTGATCGATTTAAAGGAGATATGGAGGAGATGGATGCACTTAAAAAGCGCAGAAAAGCCATAAGAGGTACTTTCACTAGAATTATTAATGAAATAAATGGGGAATTTGAAAAGTCTCAAATTGATAAGAATGATATTTATTCTAAGTTTAATAGACTAGAGTCTTATTACACGAAACTTGTTGATCTAAACGAAAAATATCAGGCTTTATTGGTAGTGAAAGAAGGGATTACAGAGGAAAGTATTGATAGGGAATGGCAAGAATGCGATAAATATGAAGAGGAAAAGTTTGATATTCAACAGAAAGTCAGTGTACTACGGAATCCCGATAAACAAGAAACAATCCCGATTGCTAGCGAGGACACTGTAATAAATGTGAAATTACCAGAGTTAGCCCTAAAAAGCTATGATGGCTCTCTGGAAGGTTGGTTGTCTTGGTGGGCGCAGTTTTCGAAAATCCACGAAAATAAGAATTTATCCGATAGCGACCGGTTTTTATATTTGCGTCAAGCAATTGTACCAAATTCAGAAGCCTATCGTGTTGTAGCAAGCTATCCCGTTACAGGCGCCAACTATGCTTTGGCGGTACAAGCCCTACAGGAGCGATTCGGTGACCCGAATATACTGACAGAACTATATGTCAGACGTCTATTGAATTCGGTTATATCTAATGTAAAGAAAGAAAATAGAAATTTAAGCAGTCTGTACGACGAACTGAGCAGTCACCTCCGGTCGTTAGAGACATTGGGCATTGATCCCCAGTTGTCGGGTATTTTTTTATATCCTCTTGTCGAGTCTTCATTACCTTCGGATATTTTGAAAATATGGCACAGGCATCCTTCTTCGGGTTATGGTCTAGAGTTAGCAAAACGGGAAGAGTCAGATAAAGGGGTTGGAGGAGCTCAAGAAAGGCTAAGGTTATTATTGGACTTTCTAAAAGCCGAAGTAAGGAGTGCTCAACGGCTGAAATTTTTGGAAAAAGGCTTTAAGCAGGAGGAACCCTATAAAAGGTCTTACAATGATGGGACCAGAACAAGGAGCAATTTCAGACCCGCCACTGTGTCTAGTCTGTTCGGAGGGCGAACTAATATAAAATGCTTCTTTTGTGAAAGAACAAATCATGCGAGTCATCAATGCCGTTCCATAATGAAAATGTCTCCGGGAGAGAGAAATGATAAAATACGTAGTGCCCATCTATGTTTCAAATGCTTAAGAAAGGGACACATACAGAGTCAGTGCCGAGAACAATTGGAGTGCAAAAACTGTGGGAGAAACCACTTGGAAGTTTTATGTGAAGGAAATTCTTCTAACCGGTTAGCGAAACCTGGAAGAGAAAATCTAAAGGAAAATGCAACTGAACCCATTGCATCGCTTTCTAGTCAAGCCTGCACAGGTCAGGTCTTGCTGATGACCACGGTAGCACTGTTAAGAGGCCCAAATGCCTCTAGAAGGGTTAGAATTCTCCTCGACAGTGGAAGTCAGTTTTCGTATATCAAACAGTCGTTAGTCTGGAGTGGAGGAATAGAAAGAAAAGGCGAAATAACTATAGCTAAAAGTCTTTTTGGAGGTAATAAGATTGGTGAAGAAAAGCACGGTAAATTTATGTTAGAATTGGAGAATTTAGGTAATAAAAGAGATGTGATCCATATTGAGGCGCTGGATCAACGTAAAATTTGCGACGCCATACCACCTTTGCCAAAAGGAGACTGGTTAGAAAAATTGAAGATTAAGGGCATAATATTGTCCCAGGACAATTTTAAAGGACAAGAGATTGACATATTGATTGGCGCTAACTATCTAGGTATGATTTTGACAGGAAAAATAGTTCAAGTTGAAGCAGATTTAACTGCGGTGGAAACGAAATTAGGTTGGACACTAATGGGCAATTCGCCAATTATTGATAGCAATGACAATGTGCAGCAGACTTTGAATCTGCTAACAACGCGATGCGATTTAAAGGATTTGTGGGATCTAGAAGTACTAGGCATTAGGGATCCTGTTGAAACTTGCTCCAAAGAGACCAGATATCAGGAAATAAAAGAAAAGTTTATAACAAAAATTCAAAGACAAAGTGATCAGAGATATTCTGTAGGTCTACCTTGGAAGGTAGAAAAGGAGTCAATCCCCAGCAATCTTGACATAGCGATAAAAAGGTTAGATATAAGCACTAAGAAAATGACCTCACAGAATAAGTTGACCGAATATAGTCAGATCTTTAGAGACTGGCTGACTGAAGGACTCATTGAAAGAGTCGAGGAAAATCCTCTCGAGAGAAGAGGCTACTATTTACCTCACCGCCCTGTGTACAAGATGGAATCTAAAACGACGCCCATACGTCCGGTTTTCGATGCTTCTTGTCTAGGTCATAATGGACTATCTTTGAATCAATGTTTAGAAAAGGGTCCGAATTTATTGGAAAGAATCCCTGAAATGATGATAAGATTTCGGGAAAATAAATTTGGAGTCACGGCAGATATAAGAAAAGCATTCCAGATGGTGGCGATTGAAGAATCTGAACGGAACTACCTTAGATTCCTTTGGTGGGAAAAGGAGAGCGATAGAGAACTAATAGCTTACAGGCATAAGAGACTTGTATTTGGCTTAAACTGCAGTCCTTTTGTGCTGAACGCCGTAAGAGAATACCATCTTCAATCAATAAGAGGCCCACTTGTTCAATGGGCAAAGATTTTAGCTCAATCCTTCTACATGGACAATTGTGTTACCTCGCTGGAAACAAAGCAGGAAGTGCAGGAATTTCAAAAGGCCGCAATTGAAATTATGGACAGGGCTAAAATGGACTTACGAGAGTGGGAATATTCTCTGGAGGAAAACCCTGAAAAGGGGACTTGTACAAAAATATTGGGTGTTGTTTGGAATAAAATGGAAGATTCATTAAAATGCGAACTCCCTGACAATTTGAGTATTCAACCCAAATTAACGAAAAGGCTGGTACTGTCCATGGTTCAGCGGATATTTGATCCACTTGGATTTTGCGCTCCAGTATTCTTGCCACCAAAGTTGTTACTGCAGCGATCATGGGGACTGAAACTAGGTTGGGATACACCTCTGCCCGAAAGTATGGCCCAGGAATTTCGAACCTGGTTGGATCAAATAAAATTAATAGAGTTAATAAAGATACCGAGATATATGTGGAATGATCTCATTTTCCCTACAGAAGTTCATATCTTTTGTGACGCTAGTCAAATAGGCTATAGAGCTGTAGCCTATTTAAGGAGCGAAACGGAACGAGAAAATACTCTAACTTTGATTTGGAGCAAAGTCAGATTAGCTCCTATGAAGAGTATTACGATCCCTCGCTTGGAATTAATGGCCATGGTACTAGGAGCTAGACTAGCCAATGCAATCCAAGCTGCCTTGAAGAGAAAATGTGAAACAACTCTTTGGTCTTTCTCTACTACCGCGCTAAGTTGGATAAAGAAAGAAATTGAGTGGAGAGTTTTCGTGAGAAACCGAGTCAGAGAAATACAGGCCACTACCAATTTGAACGATTGGAGGTTCGTTCCTAGTCAGTTGAACCCGGCCGATCTTCTGTCTCGAGGTTGCCCTCCAAGCCAGTTTGTGCAAAGCAGATGGTGGGAGGGCCCCGAATGGTTGAAAAAACCTAAAGAATTCTGGCCCAATTCAGAGTTCTCGATAAATCCAAAAGAAATAAAGGTTGAAGAAAACATTATGAAAACCAACATTAATTTGAACATCGATTATAAAGACTGGTTACTGACAAGGAGGTCTAATTACTCTCTCAACATCAGGATAATGTCCTATGTTTTAAGATTTGTAGGGAAACTTAAAAAACAGTCAACTGAAACAGGACCTTTGAAAGTTTCAGAATTAGACTTGGCAGAAAAAAAGCTTATCCGAATGATTCAGGAGAAAGTCTCCATAGAGAAATCGAATGCAACCAAGAGTTTAAAAATATTAAAAAACACTGACGGACTTTGGTGTGTAGAAAGCAAACTTTTACATGGACAGGTCCCAGAAGAATTTAAAACTCCTATCATTCTACCAGGCGACCATCCCTTCGTAGAGCAACTTATATGGGAAGTGCACCTGAAGAATGGACATGTAGGCGTGCAATTCATTTTATCAAAGCTGAGAGAGAAATTTTGGATAATCAGGGGAAGGAAAACGATAAAGAAAATTATCAGTAAGTGCATTGCTTGCAAGAGACTTAAAGAAAAGTCTCTGCAAAGACCAATGGCAGCTTTGCCAGAAAACAGAATTGGTCTGGGCAAACCCTTCCAAATTACAGGAGTTGATTTATTAGGCCCTCTTCATTTGAAAGAAGGTGGGAAAGTGTGGGTAGCCGCCTTTACTTGCGCCGTCTATCGCGCTATTCATCTGGAGTTGGTGAAGAGTTTAGAGACAGGAGTCTTCATGATGGCCCTCCATAGGTTTATTTGTCGGAGAGGGCGCCCCGAGAAAATATATAGCGACAATGGCACCAATTTCGCAAAACTTAATAGAATATTCAAGAGATTGGATTGGACTAGAATTGAAAGGGAAAGCTCAATTAAAAGGATACAATGGATTTTTATCCCTCCTTCTGCTCCTTGGTGGGGAGGATTTTGGGAAAGAATGGTTAGGACAATAAAGGAAATGTTGATAAAGATGCTAGGTCACAGGAAGCTGAAATATGTACAACTGCAGACTGCCCTTTGTGAAATCGAATCTATCATTAATAATCGACCCCTCACTTATGTCTCTGAAGACGACAATGATCTAAAACCGTTAACTCCTAATGAGTTTTTACAAAATGGTCCAGAGTCTAGCTTTCCTGAATTTGAAAATTTAAAGCCAGAAATGTTGCACACTAGATACAGAGAGTTAGGTCAACTGAAGAGAGAATTGAAGCAGAGATTCTTAAAGGAATATTTAGGCGCGCTGATTCAGAAATCCGAAAATATTGATAGAAGACAGTTGAAAGTAGGAGACGTTGTACTGATCGGGCAAGAAAATCTTAAAAAAATGTTTTGGCCTAAAGGGCGAATAGTAAATCTCATACCAGGAAAAGATGGAATAGTGAGAGTGGCCCATGTTAAAACATCCACAGGAACCTTGATCAGGGCTCTACAACGCTTACACCCTCTTGAAATATCCTTGAATGTTGAGACGATTCTAATGGACAATTCAAATACCGAACCCCAATCTGAAGCATTTTTAGGAAATAGGCCCAATATTGAATCCAGGGACTCTAGAAATAGATATGGTAGGGTAATCAGAAAGCCTGCGAGGTATGACTCGAAGGACTAGTGAAAGTACCTGTAAAAAAAAAAAAAGTGTAATATGTGTATTCTTTTATGTGTATTTTATGTAATGTAATAGGCATATCTACTCTTGTGTGTATTGTGTATAAATATGCTCTTTTGTCTTATACTTAATTTTGGCTTCTTTCGGAGCAAAATTATGTGGGAGAATGTTAAAACTATTTTACCGCTCTTTTACTTTGTACATAGAAAGAAGGTCTTAGGTGAAGGGAGACAACGAGCAAGACATCTATATCTATAGATAGCCCCAGCTGAGACGAGGGGGCAAAGGTCAGCAGCGGGGAGGCAAAATCACGTGGACACCGCGATGTGATTGGTTGTTCTGAGGGACGACGGGGGCGTCATATTGCACCTTTCATCAGTTCTTAGCAGCGGATCTGGCGGACAGTTGAGTTCCCTTGCCTTGGGGCAGACGCGCCAAAGAAATACCCCACAAGCAGAGTCTCGTGGACGGAAAGAAGTCTAAGAAGACATATCCCACAAGCAGAGTCTCGTGGACGGAAAGACATCTTGGAGGATCCCTCAAGCAGCCACTTGAGGACGGAAAAAGACACTTAGACAACCAACGAGTCGTGACAATTGGACATAGCACAAGACAAGCCAAGCCTGCGACGGTGCTGCCACACCAGAGGTACTGTGTAAACAAACGCTCGACACCCCCCCGCCATTTATTTTTATCTCCCTTCCCTGAGATTAGTTAATATTTTTACTTTCTCTTTTGCTTAACCTTGTTTATTGTTTTTTTATACATAATCCCTTAGATATAAGTATAATTTAGCTTAACCATTTTTCTTGTTTTTACCCATAATAATAGTATAATAGTTTTTATCCCTTTTGTTTTTAATTTTTTAAAATAAATCCTTTTGTTATACTGTGTTTCTGTGCATTTATTTCCCCCATTGTTTTTCCTTTCAGTCGATCACCCTTTATTTTCTTTTTTTAAACGAACACGAACATATATATTAAAAATTTTAATAAAATATTTGAATATTCATCAATAAATTCGTTCTCATTCCAAATTTGAAAAAGCAAGTACTTAAATAGGGCTCAGGCAACTTTTATCTAATATTGCTTTATTTGAAATGAGTTTATATGATGTGAATGATCCATAATTATGATTTCAAAGCCAATCGCAGAGTGTTAAATATAAGAGAAACTGAAAAAATTGTAAAGGAAACAAGAGTTCAAATATTTTCAAACAAAGAACGTTTTTGATAGGATGAAAATTAATATGGAAGATTTGACTCAAAAATTTTAGATAATGTATTAAATATATTATCTTAGAAAAATTGAATATATTTTTAGAAATAAAAATATTATAGTTGATTTTAGTTATCACCATTCCAACAATTGTTTTAATACAAAATTTCGTTTATTTAATATTTTTCTATAGGAGAAAATGTTCTTTTCAACTTGATCAATAATGGAAATTAGATTGACTCATGATAATTAATGGTAATTCTTAACGTTTACTTTTGTCCTAGAAATCATTGCCAAAACCTTTTTGAAATTTTCATGATGAGGATGAAACTTCTATTTCATTTTTGATTGAAAATCCCAAATTGGATTATTTGCAGCTGTTGATTTCAAAAATACAAATGTTCAGGAACCCTGCTGATTTGAAAACTTATTGGGTGTAAAGAATTCCTCGTTTAAAGTGCATAAGTATCTCTTATTATGGCAAATATCCTTGAAATAAATATTTTCACACTGATAGGATATTATTTACAACACTGCCATCGAAATAATCTAGGCTCATTGAGGATTGGAATCCTACTACCTTTGGTTTTCAGAAAGATTTATCGAGGATTCATGCTCGAGTAACTCTATAGAAAGTGAATTAAATATACTCTCCTGATAATTGGTTAATTATTTGAATAATTGAGTAATTGTATTCTGAAAGATCGCTTCTCAAAGAATTCATACAGTGTGATGTACTTTGAAAATATATTGCAGAATACTACTCCTCTATATATTGAAATTATTTTTTGGAACATGATCTTTTCCATAATAAAACTTGGAACTTCTAAAGTTATTTTCCGAAATCTATTAATAAAATATATTCAGAAATAAATAACACATTTCTCAAATATTCCACATATTTCTTTGTATTTAATATTTTTTTGTATTATTTCCAATTAGCAAAGTTATTTAAATAATTTCAAATTGAAATATAGCTCACAGCGTTAGAAAATTATTGAGATAATCAGAATAATTAATAAAGAATACTTTATGTTAGACATAATATTTCTAGATAAATAATGTTATGCATTACTCTATTTATTTGTGTGCAATTTTTGTATCCAGTTTCATTATTTGAAAAATAAATATTATTATTATTTTTTTAGATTACTGAATTTCTCCATATTGTTCTTGTCTATGGATCAGACAGCCGAGATTGACAGGTAAGTCCAGGTAATTCAACATACTTTTGATAATACCAACTTAAATATTACCAACATTACCAATTTAAAGAGATAATATGTAGAATTTTGAGCCCCGATATGAAAGTAACCCCAAAGCTTTTGAACTTCTTTTTAAAATTAGTGTTATTAGATACCTATAAGATGTGAATGATCCATAATTATCATTTAAAAGCCCATCTCAAAGAGTTAAAATTAAGATCAACTGAAAATAGGGTAAGGGAAACATCAGTTTAAATATTTTATCAATATATTTCAAACTAACCACGTTTATTATTTAAAATAAAGGAATGATAATTAATATAGAATATTTTGACTAAAAAAAATGAATTTATTCCTACTAGAATTGGCAAGTAACTAAACGAGGCTCCGGCACCCTTTATCTATATTTTTCAAAGTTTGTTTATTAGGTGTAACAAGTTAGCACATGCATTAAAAGTTGTATTTAACTGAATAAAATGTTAAATTGGGTTGTATTAGATGTATTATAGATAATAAGTATAAACGTTTCAAAAGAAGTTGACACTATTTATATATTTACACTTTCATATATTTTTATTAAAAATTCCTAATTCCTTAATTATTCTGAACCAAGGATTTCTGAATATTTCATTTTGAAGGGATAATATGTAGAACTGGTGAGTCCTGAAATAACAGTGACCCCAATGCTCATATTCTCCTCTTTGAATATGGATCATATTTATACCTTTATATATCATATAATTACATCAATGCATCTATTTTTACTTTTTACAGTGTATCGCATTATTAAAAATGAGTTTAAAAGACGAAAATACTCTAGAATATGCTTTTAACAAGTAATCTCAGATTGTAAAAATAAGATAAACTGAAAATTTGGTTTTAGATGTATTAAAGATAATAAATATACATATTGCAAAAGAAGTTGACACTTTTCAAATATTTATACAATAATCCTTTTTATTAAAAATTCTAAATTTCCTAATTATTCTGAAACAAGGACTTCTGAATATTCCATTTTGAAGGGATAATATGTAGAACTGGTGAGTCCTGAAATAACAGTGACCCCAATGCTCATATTCTCCTCTTTAATTATGGGTTAGGTACATGCCTTTATATACCATATAATTTTATCAATGTATCTTTTTTTATTACTTTTTACAGTGTATTGCATCATTAAAATTGGGTTAATAAGACGAAAACAATCGATAATATTCTCTTTGCAATCAATGGCAGATTGTAAAAAAAGGATATACTGCAAAATTTCAAAGATGATTTCAAAGCCAATCGCAGAGTGCTGATGTTAAAATAAACTGAAAAAATTGTAAAGGAAACAAGATATCAAATATTTTATGAATATATTTCAAACAAAGCATGTTTATGATGTGATGAAAATTAATATGGAGGATTTGTCTCAAAAGTTTTAGATGATGTTTTAAATATATTCTCTCAGAAAAAATGGAAAATATTTTTAGAAATAAAAATTATAGTTGATTTTAGTTAACGCCATTCCAACAATTGTTTTATTACAAAATTTTGTTTATTTAATATTTTTCTATAGGACAATAGTTATTTTCAACTTGATCAATTAGGTAAATTAGATTGCTTCATGATAATTATTGGTAATTTTAACGTTTATTATTTTCCATGAAATCATTGCCAAAACCCTTTTGAAATTTTAATGATTAGAATTAAACTTCTATTTCATTTTTGATTGAAACCCCCAAATTGGATTATTTGCAGCTGTTGATTTGAAAAACACAAATTTCAGGAACCCTGCTGATTTTGAAACCTTTTGGGTGAAAATAATTCCTCGTTTTAAGTGCATAAGTATCTCTTATTATGGCAAATATCCTTGAAATAAATATTTTCACACTGATAGGGAATTATTTACAACACTTCCCTCGTAATAATCTGGGCTCATTGAAGATTGGAAGCCTACTACTCTTGGTTTTCAGAATGTTTTATCGAGCATTCATGCTCTAGTAACTCTATAGAAAGTGAATTAAATATACTCTCCTGATAATTGGTTAATTTTATGATTAATAGAGAAATTGTATTCTGAAAGATCGCTTCTCAAAGAATTCATACAGTGTGATGTACTTTGAAAATATATTGCAGAATACTACTCCTCTATATATTGAAATTATTTTTTGGAACATGATCTTTTCCATAATAAAACTTGGAACTTCTAAAGTTATTTTCCAAAATCTATTAATAAAAGATATTCAGAAATAAATAACAAATTTCTCAAATATTCCACATATTTCTATGTATTTAATATTTTTTTGTATTATTTCCAATTAGTAAAGTTATTTAAATATTATCAAATTAAAATATAGCTCAGAGCGTTATAAAATTATTGAATTAATCAGAATAATCAATACATAATACTATATGCTAGACATATTATTTCTAGATAATTAAAATTGCGCATTAATCTCTTTAATTGTGTGCAAATATTTGTATCCAGGTTCATTATTTGAAAAAGTAAATTTTATTGATTTTTTTTTAGATTACTGAATTTCTCCATCAGGCAGCCGAGAAAAAGAAGTAAGTCCGATGATTCAACATTTTTTTATAATACCAACTCAAGTATTACCAACATTACCAATTTAAAGAGATAATATGTAGAATTTTGAGTCCTGATATAAAGGTTACCCCAAAGCTCATATACTCCTCTTTAAAATAGTGTTATTAGATAGATACCTATAAGATGTAAATGATCCATATGTATCATTTAAAAGCCCATCGCAGAGAGTTAAAATTAAAAACAACTGAAAAATAGAAAGAGAAACATCAGTTTAAATATTTCATACATATATTTCAAACAAAGCAAGCTTATTATTCAAAATGAAGGGATGATAATTAATATAGAATATTTAACTCGTAATATTTTAATTAATTCCTACTAGAATTGGCAAGTCACCAAACAGGGCTCTGGCACCCTTTATCTAGATTTTTCAAAGTGCGTTTATTAGGGGTAACAAGTTAGCACATGGATTAAAAGTTGTATCTAACTGAATACTATGATAAATTGGGTTGTATTAGATATATTATAAATAAAAAGTATAAACATTGCAAAATAATTCAACACTATTTAGATATTTACACTTTCAAATATTTTTCATTGAAAATTCGTATATTCCTTAATTATTCTGAACCTAGGATTTCTGAATATTCCATTTTGAAGGGATAATATGTAGAACTGGTGAGTCCTGAAATAACAGTGACCCCAATGCTCATATTCTTCTCTTCAACTATGGATTATATTTATACCTTTATAAACCATATATTTATATCAATGCATATATTATTACTTTTTACAGTGTGTATCGCAACATTACAAATGAGTAAAAAAGAAGTAATTATCTCGAATATGCTTTTAACAACTAATCTCAGATTGTAAAAATAATATGAACTGATAATTAAAAAAAAAATATGATTCGGTTAATTTGTTTATAAATATGTATCAAAGCAGGAGTTTGATTATGTATTGAAAGACTGGTTAGCAAAATATCCAATTTTTATCAATTAATATCATTATTCCTTCCAGAATAATAAAGTAACCAAATGGGGCTCTGGTACCTTTT
The DNA here is from genome assembly GCA_030710605.1 of Cordylochernes scorpioides. Taxonomy (NCBI): domain Eukaryota; kingdom Metazoa; phylum Arthropoda; class Arachnida; order Pseudoscorpiones; family Chernetidae; genus Cordylochernes; species Cordylochernes scorpioides. The sequence continues at coordinate 55,534,379 of CP092881.1, forward strand.
GATAGAAATTTCAAAGTGCGTTTATTAGGTGTAAAAAGTTAGCACATGCATTAAAAGTTCTATCTAACTGAATACAATGTTCAATTGAATTGTAGACGTTTTATAGATAATAGATATAAACATTGTAAAAGAAGTTGACACTTTCTAAATAATAATACTTTAATCTATTTTTATTTGAATTCTAAATTTATTAATTATTCAGAGCCAAGGATTTCTGAATATTCCATTTTGAAGGGATAATATGTAGAACTGGTGAGTCCTGAAATAACAGTGACCCTAATGCTCATATTCTCTCCTTATCTATGGATTAGATATATACCTTTATATAACATATAATTATTTCAATTCATCCATTTTTACTTTTTACATCGTATTGCATCATTAAAAATTAGTTAATAATAAGAAAAAAATCTAGAATATGCTTTAAACAACTAATCGCAGATTTAAAAATAGGATAAACTGAAATATTTAAAAAAATATGAGTTTTTTAAATTTGTTCATAAATATATATCAACGCAGGAGTATGAATATTTATTGAAACACTGATGAGCAAAATATACAATTTTAACAATATATTTTATAATTCCTTCCAGAATAGTAAAGTAACCAAATGGGGCTCTGGTACCCTTTAACTAGATTTTCCAAAGTGCGTTCATTAGGTGTAACAAGTTGCCACATGGATTAAAAGTTGTATCTAACTGAAAACATTGATAAATTGAGTTGCATTAAATGTATTATAGATAATAAATATGGACATTGCACAAAAAAGGATGAAACTTTTAAAATATTTATACATTAATCTTATTTATTAAAAACTCTAAATTTCCTAATCATTCTGAACCAAGGATGTCTGAATATTCCATTTTGAAGGGATAATATGTAGAACTGGTGAGTCCTGAAATAACAGTGACCCTAATGCTCATATTCTCCACTTTAATTATGGGTTAGGAACATGCCTTTATATACCATATAATTTTATCAATGTATATATATTTTTACTTTTTACAGTGTATTGCATCTTTAAAAATGTGTTATTAAAAAGAAAACTATCGATAATATTCTCTTTGCAACCAATGGCAGATTGTAAAAAAAGGATAAACTGAAAAATTAAAAAAAAAATATGAGTTGGTTATTTACCTATAAATATCTATAAAAGCAGGAGTATGAATATGTATTGAAACAATGATGAGCAAAATATACAATTTTAACTATATATTTTATAATTCCTTCCAGGATAGTAAAGTAAGCAAATGGGGCTCTAGTATCCTTTAACTAGATTTTCCAAAGTGCTTTCATTAGGTGTAACAAGTTGCGACATGGATTAAAAGTTGTATCTAACTGAAAATATTGATAAATTGAGTTGCATTAGATGTATTATAGATGATAAATATGGACATTGCAAAAAAGGATGAAACTTTTCAAATATTTATACATTAATCTTATTTATTAAAAACTCTAAATTTCTTAATCATTCTGAACAAAGGATTTCTGAATATTCCATTTTGAAGGGATAATATGTAGAACTGGTGAGTCCTGAAATAACAGTGACCCCAATGCTCATATTCTCCTCTTTAATTATGGGTTAGGTACATGCCTTTATATACCATATAGTTTTATCAATGTATATATATTTTTACTTTTTACAGTGTATTGCATCTTTAAAAATGAGTTATTAAAAAGAAAACTATAGAGAATATTCTCTTTGCAACCAATGGTAGATTGTAAAAAAAGGATAAACTGCAAAATTTCAAAAAATATATGAGTTGGTTATTTATCTATAAATATCCATCAAAGCAGGAGTATGATTATTTATTGAAACACTGATGAGCAAAATATACAATTTTAACAATATATTTTATAATTCCTTCCAGAATAGTAAAGTAACCAAATGGGGCTCTGGTACCCTTTAACTAGATTTTCCAAAGTGAGTTCATTAGGTGTAACAAGTTGCCACATGGATTAAAAGTTAAATATAACTGAAAACATTGATAAATTGAGTTACATTAGATGTATTATAGATGATAAATATGGACATTGCAAAAAAGGATGAAACTTTTCAAATATTTATAAATTAATCTTATTTATTAAAAACTCTAAATTTTCTAATCATTCTGAAAAAAAGATTTCTTAATATTCCATTTTGAAGGGATAATATGTAGAACTGGTGAGTCCTGAAATAACAGTGACCCCAATGCTCATATTCTCCTCTTCAGTTATGGGTTAAGTACATGCTTTTATATACCTTATAATTATATCAATGTATCTTTTTTTTACTTTTTACAGTGTATTGCATCATTTAAAATTAGTTAATAAGAAGAAAAATATCGAGGATATTCTCTTTGCAATCAATGGCAGATTGTAAAAAAAGGATAAACTGCAAAATTTCAAAAAAAAATATGAGTTGGTTAACTATCTATAAATATCTATCAAAGCAGGAGTATGATTATGTATTGAAACACTGATGAGCAAAATATATACAATTTTAACAATATATTTTATAATTCCTTCCAGAATAGTAAAGTAACCAAATGGGGCTCTGGTACCCTTTAACTAGATTTTCCAAAGTGCGTTCATTAGGTGTAACAAGTTGCCAAATGGATTAAAAGTTAAATCTAACTGAAAACATTGATAAATTGAGTTTCATTAGATGTATTATAGATGATTAATATGGACATTGCAAAAAAGGATGAAACCTTTCAAATATTTATACATTAATCCTATTTATTAAAAACTCTAAATTTTCTAATCATTCTGAACAAAAGATTTCTGAATATTCCATTTTGAAGGGATAATATGTAGAACTGGTGAGTCTTGAAATAACAGTGACCCCAATGCTCATATTCTTCTCTTTAATTATGGGTTAGGTACATGCCTTCATATATCATATAATTTTATCAATGTATCTTTTTTATTACTTTTTACAGTGTATTGCATCATTAAAATTGGGTTAATAAGACGAAAACAATCGATAATATTCTCTTTGCAATCAATGGCAGATTGTAAAAAAAGGATAAACTGCAAAATTTCAAAAAAAATATGAGTTGGTTATCTATCTATAAATATCTATCAAAGCAGGAGTATGATTATGTATTGAAACACTGATGAGTAAAATATACAATTTTATCAATATATTTTATAATTCCTTCCAGAATAGTATAGTAACCAAATGGGGCTCTGGTACTCTTTAACTGGATTTTTCAAAGTGCGTCTATTAGGTGCAACCAGTTGCCACATGGTTTAAAAGTTGTATCTAACTGAATAAATTGATAAATTGAGTTGCATTAAATTTATTATAGATAATAAATATGGACATTGCAAAAAAGGATGAAACTTTTTAAATATTTATACATTGATCTTATTTATTAAGAACTCTAAATTTCCTAATCATTCTGAACCAAGGATTTCTGAATATTCCATTTTGAAGGGATATTATGTAGACTGGTGAGTCATGAAATAACAGTGACCCCAATGCTCATATTCTCCTCTTTAATTAAGGGTTAAGTATATGCCTTCATATATCATATAATTTCATCAATGTATCTTTTTTATTACTTTTTACAGTGTATTTCATCATTAAAATTGGGTTAATAAGACGAAAACAATCGATAATATTCTCTTTGCAATCAATGGCAGATTGTAAAAAAAGGATAAACTGCAAAATTTCAAAAAAAATATGAGTTTGTTATCTATCTATAAATATCTATCAAAGCAGGAGTATGATTATGTATTGAAACACTGATGAGTAAAATATACAATTTTATCAATATATTTTATAATTCCTTCCAGAATAGTAAAGTAACCAAATGGGGCTCTGGTACCCTTTAACTGGATTTTTCAAAGTGCTTCTATTAGGTGCAACCAGTTGCCACATTGATTAAAAGTTGTATCTAACTGAATACATTGATAAATTGAATTGCATTAGATGTATTATAGATAATAAATATACACATTGCGAAAGAAGTTTACACTTTTCAAATATTCATACATTAATCCTTTTTATTAAATATTCTAAATTTCCTAATTATTCTGAACCAAGGCTTTCTGAATATTCCATTTTGAAGGGATAATATGTAGAACTGGTGAGTCCTGAAATAACAGTGACCCCAATGCTCATATTCTCCTCTTTACTACTGGTAAAGTTAAATAACTATATATAACCTATTTTTAAATCAACACACCTATTTATCCTTTTACAGTGTATTGCATCATATAAAAAGGTTCATAAGAAAAATATGATTCAGTAAATGCTTTTAAAACAATTCTAAAATTGTCAAAAAAATAAACTTAAAAGTATTGAAACAAATAAGTTGGTTAATTTGTCTATGAATATCAATTAATGAATGTATAAGATTATATATTAAAATTTTGATTTAAAAAAATTGAATATTAATCAATAAATATGTGCGCATTCCATATTGAAAAAGCAAATTCCCAAATAGGGCTCTGGCAACTTTTATTTACTATCGCTTTTTAAATGAGTTTATATGATGTAAATGATCCATAATTATGATTTCAAAGACAATCGCAGAGTGCTAAAGTTAAGATAAACTGGAAATATTTTAAATGAAACAAGAGTTCAAATATTTTATCAATTTATTTCAAACAAAGCACATTTTTGATGGGATGAAAATTAATATGGATCATTTGACTAAAACATTTTAGATGATGTATTAAATATATTCTTATAGAAAAAATTGAATATATTTTTAGAAATAAAAATAATATAGTTGATTTTATTTATCGCCATTCCAACAATGGTTTTAATACAAAATTTCGTTCATTTAATATTTTTCTATAGGACAAAATGTTCTTTTCAACTTGATCAATGATGTAAATTAGATTGGCTCATGATAATTAATGGTAATTCTTAACGTATACTATTTTCCTAGAAATCATTGCCAAAACATTTTTTTTAAATTTCATGATCAGGATGAAACTTCTATTTCATTTTTGATTCAAAACCACAAATTGTATTATTTGTAGCTGTTGATTTGAAAAACACAAATATTCAGGAATCCTGCTGATTTGAAAACCTATTTGGTGTGAAGAATTCCTCGTTTAAAGATCATAAGTTTCCCTTATTCTGGCGAGATATCCTCGAAATAAATATTTTCACTCTGATAGGATATTATTTACAACACTGCCATCGAAATAATCTAGGCTCATTGAGGATTGGAATCCTACTACCTTTGGTTTTCAGAAAGATTTATCGAGGATTCATGCTCGAGTAACTCTATAGAAAGTGAATTAAATATACTCTCCTGATAATTGGTTAATTATTTGAATAATTGAGTAATTGTATAATGAAAGATCGCTTCTCTCAAATAATATACATTGATCTTATTTATTAAAAACTCTAAATTTCCTAATCATTCTGAACCAAGAATTTCTAAATATTCCATTTTGAAGGGATAATATGTAGAACTGGTGAGTCCTGAAATAACAGTGACCCCAATGCTCATATTCTCCTCTTTAATTATGGGTTAGGTACATGCCTTTATATACCATATAATTTTATCAATGTATATTTATTTTTACTTTTCACAGTGTATTGCATCTATTATTTATCTATAAATATCCATCAAAGCAGGAGTATGATTATGTATTGAAACACTGATGAGCAAAATATACAATTTTAACAATATATTTTATAATTCCTTCCAGAATAGTAAAGTAACCAAATGGGGCTCTGTAACCCTTTGCCTAGATTTTCCAAAGTGCGTTCATTAGGTGTAACAAGTTGCCACATGGATTAAAAGTTAAATCTAATTGAAAACATTGATAAATTGAGTTGCATTAGATGTATTATAGATGATAAATATGGACATTGCAAAAAAGGATGAAATTTTTCAAATATTTATACATTAATCTTATTTATTAAAAACTCTAAATTTTCTAATCATTCTGAACAAAAGATTTCTGAATATTCCATTTTGAAGGGATAATATGTAGAACTGGTGAGTCCTGAAATAACAGTGACCCCAATGCTCATATTCTCCTCTTCAGTTATGGGTTAGGTACATGCTTTTATATACCTTATAATTATATCAATGTATCTTTTTTTTACTTTTTACAGTGTATTGCATCATTTAAAATTAGTTAATAATAAGAAAAATATCGAGATATTCTCTTTGCAACCAATCGCAGATTGTAAAATAAGGATAAACTGCAAAATTTCAAAAAAACATTAATTGATTATTTATCTATAAATATCTATCAAAGCAGGAGTTTGGTTAGGTGTAACAAGTTGCCACATGGATTAAAAGTTGTATCAAACTGAAAACATTGATAAATTGAGTTGCATTAGATGTATTATAGATGATAAATATGGACATTGCAAAAAGGATGAAACTTTTCAAATATTTATACATTAATCTTATTTATTAAAAACTCTAAATTTTCTAATCATTCTGAACAAAAGATTTCTGAATATTCCATTTTGATGGATAATATGTAGAACTGGTGAGTCCTGAAATA
>CP092881.1:55540955-55684994 GCA_030710605.1 Cordylochernes scorpioides
CAAAAAAGGATGACACTTTTCAAATATTTATACATTAATCTTATTTATTAAAAACTCTAAATTTCCTAATCATTCTGAACAAAGGATTTCTGAATATTCCATTTTGAAGGGATAATATGTAGAACTGGTGAGTCCTGAAATAACAGTGACCCCAATGCTCATATTCTCCTCTTTAATTATGGGTTAGGTACATGCATTTATATACCATATAATTTTATCAATGAATATATATTTTTACTTTTTACATTGTATTGCATCTATTATTTATCTATAAATATCCATCAAAGCAGGAGTATGATTATGTATTGAAACACTGATGAGCAAAATATATACAATTTTAACAATATATTTTATAATTCCTTCCAGAATAGTAAAGTAACCAAATGGGGCTCTGGTACCCTTTAACTAGATTTTCCAAAGTGCGTTCATTAGGTGTAACAAGTTGCCACATGGATTAAAAGTTGTATCTAACTGAAAACATTGATAAATTGAGTTGCATTAGATGTATTATAGATGATAAATATAGACATTGCAAAAAAGGATGACACTTTTCAAATATTTATACATTAATCTTATTTATTAAAAACTCTAAATTTCCTAATCATTCTGAACAAAGGATTTCTGAATATTCCATTTTGAAGGGATAATATGTAGAACTGGTGAGTCCTGAAATAACAGTGACCCCAATGCTCATATTCTCCTCTTTAATTATGGGTTAGGTACATGCATTTATATACCATATAATTTTATCAATGAATATATATTTTTACTTTTTACATTGTATTGCATCTATTATTTATCTATAAATATCCATCAAAGCAGGAGTATGATTATGTATTGAAACACTAATGAGCAAAATATATACAATTTTACCAATATATTTTATAATTCCTTCCAGAATAGTAAAGTAACCAAATGGGGCTCTGGTACCCTTTAACTAGATTTTCCAAAGTGCGTTCATTAGGTGTAACAAGTTGCCACATGGATTAAAAGTTGTATCTAACTGAATACATTGATAAATTAAGTTGCATTAAAAGTATTATTGATAATAAATATGGACATTGCAAAAAAGGATGACACTTTTCAAATATTTATACATTAATCTTATTTATTAAAAACTCTAAATTTCTTAATCATTCTGAACCAAGGATTTCTGAATATTCCATTTTGAAGGGATAATATGTAGAACTGGTGTGTCCTGAAATAACAGTGACCCCAATGCTCATATTCTCCTCTTTAATTATGGGTTAGGTACATGCCTTTATATACCATATAATTTTATCAATGTATATATATTTTTACTTTTTACAGTGTATTGCATCTATTATTTATCTATAAATATCCATCAAAGCAGGAGTATGATTATTTATTGAAACACTGATGAGCAAAATATACAATTTTAACAATATATTTTATAATTCCTTCCAGAATAGTAAAGTAACCAAATGGGGCTCGGGTACCCTTTAACTAGATTTTGCAAAGTGCGTTCATTAGGTGTAACAAGTTGCCACATGGATTAAAAGTTAAATATAACTGAAAACATTGATAAATTGAGTTGCATTAGATGTATTATAGATGATAAATATGGACATTGCAAAAAAGGATGAAACTTTTCAAATATTCATCAATTAATCTTATTTATTAAAAACTCTAAATTTTCTAATCATTCTGCACAAAGGATTTCTGAATATTCCATTTTAAAGGGATAATATGTAGAACTGGTGAGTCCTGAAATAACAGTGACCCCAATGCTCATATTCTCCTCTTTAATTATGGGTTAGGTATATGCCTTGATATATCATATAATTTTATCAATGTATCTTTTTTATTACTTTTTACAGTGTATTGCTTCAATAAAATTGGGTTAATAATACGAAAACAATCGATAATATTCTCTTTGCAACCAATGGCAGATTGCAAAAAAAGGATAAACTGCAAAATTTCAAAAAATATATGAGTTGGTTATCTATCTATAAATATCTATCAAAGCAGGAGTATGATTATGTATTTAAAAAATTGATGAGCAAAATATACAATTTTAACAATATATTTTATAATTCCTTCCAGAATAGTAAAGTAACCAAATGGGGCTCTAGTACCCTTTAACTAGAATTTCCAAAGTGCGTTTATTAGGTGTAACAAGTTGCCATATGGTTTAAAAGTTGTATCTAAATGAATAAATTGATAAATTGAGTTGCATTAAATGTATTATAGATAATAAATATGGGCATTGCAAAAAAGGATTAAACTTTTTAAATATTTATACATTGATCTTATTTATTAAAAACTCTAAATTTCCTAATCATTCTGAACCAAGGATTTTTATATATTCCATTTTGAAGGGATAATATGTAAAACTGGTGAGTCCTGAAATAACAGTGACCCCAATGCTCATATTCTCCTCTTTAATTATGGGTTAGGTACATGCCTTTATATACCATATATTTTATCAATGTATATATTTTTTTACTTTTTACAGGGTATTGCATCTATTATTTATCTATAAATATCAATCAAAGCAGGAGTATGATTATGTATTGAAACACTGATGAGCAAAATATACAATTTTAACAATATATTTTATAATTCCTTCCAAAATAGTAAAGTAACCAAATGGGGCTCTGGTACCCTTTAACTAGATTTTCCAAAGTGCGTTCATTAGGTGTAACAAGTTGCCACATGTATTAAAAGTTAAATCTAACTGAAAACTTTATAATTTGAGTTGCATTAGATGTATTATAGATGATAAATATGGACATTGCAAAAAAAGGATGAAACTTTTCAAATATTTATACATTAATCTTATTTATTAAAAACTCTAAATTTTCTAATCATTTTGAACAAAAGATTCCTGAATATTCCATTTTGAAGGGATAATATGTAGAACTGGTGAGTCCTGAAATAACAGTGACCCCAATGCTCATATTCTCCTCTTCAGTTATGGGTTAGGTACATGCTTTTAGATACCTTATAATTATATCAATGTATCTTTTTTTTTACTTTTTGCAGTGTAATGCATCATTTAAAATTAGTTAATAAGAAGAAAAATATCGAGGAATATTCTCTTTGCAACCAATCGCAGAATGTAAAATAAGGATGAACTGCAAAATTTCAAAAACACATGAATTGAATATTTATCTATAAATATCTATCAAAGCAGGAGTTTGATTAGGTGTAACTAGTTGCCACGTGGATTAAAAGTTGTATCTAACTGAAAACATTGATAAATTGAGTTGCATTAGATGTATTATAGATGATAAATATGGACATTGCAAAAAAGGATGAAACTTTTCAAATATTTATACATTAATCTTATTTATTAAAAACTCTAAATTTCCTAATCATTCTGAACAAAGGATTTCTGAATATTCCATTTTGAAGGGATAATATGTAGAACTGGTGAGTCCTGAAATAACAGTGACCCCAATGCTCATATTCTCCTCTTTAATTATGGGTTAGGTACATGCCTTCATATATCATATAATTTTATCAATTTATCTTTTTTATTACTTTTTACAGAGTATTGCATCATTAAAATTGGGTTAATAAGACGAAAACAATCGATAATATTCTCTTTGCAATCAATGGTATATTGTAAAAAAGGATAAACTGCAAAAATAAAAAAATATATGAGTTGGTTATCTATCTATAAATATCTATCAAAGCAGGAGTATGATTATGTATTGAAACACTGATGAGCAAAATATATACAATTTTAACAATATATTTTATAATTCCTTCCAGAATAGTAAAGTAACCAAATGGGGCTCTGGTACCCTTTAACTAGATTTTCCAAAGTGCGTTCATTTGGTGTAACAAGTTGCAATATGGTTTAAAAGTTGTATCTAACTGAATAAATTGATAAATTGAGTTGCATTAAATGTATTATAGATAATAAATATGGACATTGCAAAAAAGGATGAAACTTTATAAATATTTATACATTGATCTTATTTATTAAAAACTCTAAATTTCCTAATCATTCTGAACCAAGGATTTTTATATATTCCATTTTGAAGGGATAATATGTAAAACTGGTGAGTCCTGAAATAACAGTGACCCCAATGCTCATATTCTCCTCTTTAATTATGGGTTAGGTACATACCTTTATATACCATATATTTTATCAATGTATATATATTTTTACTTTTTACAGGGTATTGCATCTATTATTTATCTATAAATATCCATCAAAGCAGGAGTATGATTATGTATTGAAACACTGATGAGCAAAATATACAATTTTAACAATATATTTTATAATTCCTTCCAGAATAGTAAAGTAACCAAATGGGGCTCTGGTACCCATTAACTAGATTTTCCAAAGTGCGTTCATTAGGTGTAACAAGTTGCCACATGTATTAAAAGTTAAATCTAACTGAAAACTTTAAAATTGAGTTGCATTAGATGTATTATAGATGATAAATATGGACATTGCACAAAAAGGATGAAACTTTTCAAATATTTATACATTAATCTTATTTATTAAAAACTCTAAATTTTCTAATCATTTTGAACAAAAGATTCCTGAATATTCCATTTTGAAGGGATAATATGTAGAACTGGTGAGTCCTGAAATAACAGTGACCCCAATGCTCATATTCTCCTCTTCAGTTATGGGTTAGGTACATGCTTTTAGATACCTTATAATTATATCAATGTATCTTTTTTTTACTTTTTGCAGTGTAATGCATCATTTAAAATTAGTTAATAAGAAGAAAAATATCGAGAATATTCTCTTTGCAACCAATCGCAGAATGTAAAATAAGGATGAACTGCAAAATTTCAAAAACACATGAATTGATTATTTATCTATGAATATCTATCAAAGCAGGAGTTTGATTAGGTGTAACTAGTTGCCACATGGATTAAAAGTTGTATCTAACTGAAAACATTGATAAATTGAGTTGCATTAGATGTATTATAGATGATAAATATGGACATTGCAAAAAATGATGAAACTTTTCAAATATTTATACATTAATCTTATTTATTAAAAACCCTATATTTCCTAATCATTCTGAACAAAGGATTTCTGAATATTCTATTTTAAAGGGATAATATGTAGAACTGGTGAGTCCTGAAATAACAGTGACCCCAATGCTCATATTCTCCTCTTTAATTATGGGTTAGGTACATGCCTTCATATATCATATAATTTTATCAATTTATCTTTTTTATTACTTTTTACAGTGTATTGCATCATTAAAATTGGGTTAATAAGACGAAAACAATCGATAATATTCTCTTTGCAATCAATGGCATATTGTAAAAAAAGGATAAACTGCAAAATTTAAAAAAATATATGAGTTGGTTATCTATCTATAAATATCTATCAAAGCAGGAGTATGATTATGTATTGAAACACTGATGAGCAAAATATATACAATTTTAACAATATATTTTATAATTCCTTCCAGAATAGTAAAGTAACCAAATGGGGCTCTGGTACCCTTTAACTAGATTTTCCAAAGTGCGTTCATTAGGTGTAACAAGTTGCCACATGGATTAAAAGTTGTATCTAACTGAAAACATTGATAAATTGAGTTGCATTAGACGTATTATAGATGATAAATATGGACATTGCAAAAAAGGATGAAACTTTTCAAATATTTATACATTAATCTTATTTATTAAAAACCCTATATTTCCTAATCATTCTGAACAAAGGATTTCTGAATATTCTATTTTAAAGGGATAATATGTAGAACTGGTGAGTCCTGAAATAACAGTGACCCCAATGCTCATATTCTCCTCTTTAATTATGGGTTAGGTATATGCCTTCATATATCATATAATTTTATCAATGTATCTTTTTTATTACTTTTTACAGTGTATTGCATCAATAAAATTGGGTTAATAAGACGAAAACAATCGATAATATTCTCTTTGCAACAAATGGCAGGTTGCAAAAAAAGGATAAACTGCAAAATTTCAAAAAATATATGAGTTGGTTATCTATCTATAAATATCTATCAAAGCAGGAGTATGTTTATGTATTTAAAATATTGATGAGCAAAATATACAATTTTAACAATTTATTTTATAATTCCTTCCAGAATAGTAAAGTAACCAAATGGGGCTCTGGTACCCTTTAACTAGATTTTCCAAAGTGCGTTCATTAGGTGTAACAAGTTGCCACATGGATTAAAAGTTAAATCTAACTGAAAACATTGATAAATTGAGTTGCATTAAATGTATTATAGATCATAAATATGGACATTGCAAAAAAGGATGAAACTTTTCAAATATTTATACATTAATCTTATTTATTAAAAACTCTAAATTTCCTAATCATTCTGAACAAAGGATTTCTGAATATTCCATTTTGAAGGGATAATATGTAGAACTGGTGAGTCTTGAAATAACAGTGACCCCAATGCTCATATTCTCCTCTTCAGTAATGGGTTAGGTACATGCTTTTATATACCTTATAATTATATCAATGTATCTTTTTTTTACTTTTTACAGTGTATTGCATCATTTAAAATTAGTTAATAAGAAGAAAAATATCGAGGATATTCTCTTTTCCACCAATTGCAGATTGTAAAATAAGGATAAACTGCAAAATTCAAAAATACATGAATTGATTATTTATCTATAAATATCTATCAAAGCAGGAGTTTGATTAGGTCTAACAAGTTGCCACATGGATTAAAAGTTGTATCTAACTGAAAACATTGATAAATTGAGTTGCATTAGATGTATTATAGATGATAAATATGGACATCGCAAAAAAGGATGAAACTTTTCAAATATTTATACATTAATCTTATTTATTAAAAACTCTAAATTTCCTTATCATTCTGAACAAAGGTTTTCTGAATATTTCATTTTGAAGGGATAATATGTAGAACTGGTGAGTCCTGAAATAACAGTGACCCCAATGCTCATATTCTCCTCTTTAATTATGGGTTAGGTATATGCCTTCATATATCATATAATTTTAGCAATGTATCTTTTTTATTACTTTTTACAGTGTATTGCATCATTAAAATTGGTTTAATAAGACGAAAACAATCGATAAAATTCTCTTTGCAATCAATGGCAGATTGTAAAAAAAGGATAAACTGCAAAATTTCAAAAAATATATGAGTTGGTTATCTATCTATAAATATCTATCAAAGCAGGAGTATGATTATGTATTGAAACACTGATGAGCAAAATATATACCCTTTTAACAATATATTTTATAATTCCTTCCAGAATAGTAAAGTAACCAAATGGGGCTCTGGTACCCTTTAACTAGATTTTCCAAAGTGCGTTCATTAGGTGTAACAAGTTGCCACATGGATTAAAAGTTGTTTCTAACTGAAAACATTGATAAATTGAGTTGCATTAGACGTATTATAGATGATAAATATGGACATTGCGAAAAAGGATGAAACTTTTCAAATATTTATATATTAATCTTATTTATTAAAAACTCTAAATTTCCTAATCATTCTGAACAAAGGATTTCTGAATATTCCATTTTAAAGGGATAATATGTAGAACTGGTGAGTCCTGAAATAACAGTGACCCCAATGCTCATATTATCCTCTTTAATTTTGGGTTAGGTATATGCCTTCATATATCATATAATTTTATCAATGTATCTTTTTTATTACTTTTTACAGTGTATTGCTTCAATAAAATTGGGTTAATAAGACGAAAACAATCGATAATATTCTCTTTGCAACCAATGGCAGATTGCAAAAAAAGGATAAACTGCAAAATTTCAAAAAATATATGAGTTGGTTATCTATCTATAAATATCTATCAAAGCAGGAGTATGATTATGTATTTAAAAAATTGATGAGCAAAATATACAATTTTAACAATATATTTTATAATTCCTTCCAGAATAGTAAAGTAACCAAATGGGGCTCTAGTACCCTTTAACTAGATTTTCCAAAGTGCGTTTATTAGGTGTAACAAGTTGCCATATGGTTTAAAAGTTGTATCTAACTGAATAAATTGATAAATTGAGTTGCATTAAATGTATTATAGATAATAAATATGGACATAGCAAAAAAGGATGAAACTTTTTAAATATTTATACATTGATCTTATTTATTAAAAACTCTAAATTTCCTAATCATTCTGAACCAAGGATTTTTATATATTCCATTTTGAAGGGATAATATGTAAAACTGGTGAGTCCTGAAATAGCAGTGACCCCAATGCTCATATTCTCCTCTTTAATTATGGGTTAGGTACATGCCTTCATATATCATATAATTTTATCAATGTATCTTTTTTATTACTTTTTACAGTGTATTGCATCAATAAAATTGGGTTAATAAGACGAAAACAATCGATAATATTCTCTTTGCAACCAATGGCAGATTGCAAAAAAATGATAAACTGCAAAATTTCAAAAAATATATGAGTTTGTTATCTATCTATAAATATCTATCAAAGCAGGAGTATGATTATGTATTTAAAAAAAACTGATGAGCAAAATATACAATTTTTACAATATATTTTATAATTCTTTCCAGAATAGTAAAGTAACCAAATGGGGCTCTGGTACCCTTTAACTAGATTTTCCAAAGTGCGTTTATTAGGTGTAACAAGTTGCCACATGAATTAAAAGTTGTATCTAACTGAATACATTGATAAATTGAGTTTTTTTTTTTCAAACAAAAACACTACATTTATTTCACAACACGACGGCTAGAGATTAATTAGGAAGAATTTTGGTTCGGTTTCCATTGTGGGGTTCTTCTTCCTCAAGAAGAAGACGGGAATCCCCGCTCCAGGTTCAGCAGGGACTGTCCTCGGGCCTCCTCCCCCGACGGCGGCGGGCCTGGTAGTACACGGCGATGGCCAGTCCGGCCGCGATGATGGACTCCACCATCGTCAGGACCAGCTCTGAACGGTGCTGCAGCTCGAAGAGGGGGCCACCTCCCTCCTGGCTGCTGGAGGGCAACGGGGCGGAACTCCGCTGAATCGGCATCGACGTGCCGGTGCTCGCAATGACAGGAGTAGATATGCTATCAGCATTGCCATGGTCACTTGGTACGTGGGTCTCAGCAGGGGGCGGTAAGTCAAGCTTTGAGTTGCATTAAATGTATTATAAATAATAAATATAGACATTGCAAAAATGGATGAAACTTTTTAAATATTCATACATTAATCTTATTTATTAAAAACTCCTTCCTAATCATTCTGAACCAAGAATTTCTGAATATTCCATTTTCAAGGGATAATATGTTCAACTGGTGAGTCCTGAAATAACAGTGACCCCAATGCTCATATTCTCCACTTTAATTATGGGTTAGGTACATGCCTCTATATACCATATAAATTTATCAATGTATATATATTTTTACTTTTTACAGTGTATTGCATCTTTAAAAATGTGTTATTAAAAATAAAACTATCGAGAATATTCTCTTTGCAACCAATGACAGATTGTAAAAATAGGATAAACTGCAAAATTAAAAAATATATATGAGTTGGTTATTTATCTATAAATATCTATCAAAGCAGGAGTATGATTATGTATTGAAACACTGATGAGCAAAATATACAATTTTAACAATATATTTTATAATTCCTTCCAGAATAGTAAAGTAACCAAATGGGGCTCTGGTACCCTTTAACTAGATTTTCCAAAGTGCGTTCATTAGGTGTAACAAGTTGCCACATGGATTAAAAGTTGTATCTAACTAGAAAAATTGATAAATTGAGTTGCATTAGATGTATTATAGATGATAAATATGGACATTGCAAAAAAGGATAAAACTTTTCAAATATTTATACATTAATCGTATTTATTAAAAACTCTAAATTTCTTAATCATTCTGAACAAAGGATTTCTGAATATTCCATTTTGAAGGGATAATATGTAGAACTGGTGAGTCCTGAAATAACAGTGACCCCAATGCTCATATTCTCCTCTTTAATTATGGGTTAGGTACATGCCTTCATATATCATATAATTTTATCAATGTATCTTTTTTATTACTTTTTACAGTGTATTGCATCATTAAAAATAGGTTAATAAGACGAAAACAATCGAGAATATTCTCTTTGCAACCAATGGCAGATTTTAAAAAAAGGATAAACTGCAAAATTTTAAAATAATATGAGTTGGTTATTTATCTATAAATATCTATCAAAGCAGGAGTATGATTATGTATTGAAACACTGATGAACAAAATATACAATTTTATAATTCCTTCCAGAATAATAAAGTAACCAAATGGGGCTCTGGTACCCTTCAACTAGATTTTTCAAAGTGTGTTTGATAGGTGTAAGAAGTTATCACATGCCTTGAAAGTTGTATATAACTCATTACAATATTGTATTAGATGTATTATAGATAGTAAATATGAACTTTGCAAAATAGGTTGACACTTTTCAAATATTCATACTTTAATATATTTAAATTAAAAATTCAAAATTTCTTAATTATTTTGAACCAATAATTTATCAATATTCCATTTTGAAGGGATAATATGTAGAACTGGTGAGTCCTGAAATAACAGTGACCCCAATGCTCATATTCTCCTTTTTAATTATGGGTTAGGTACATGCCTTCATATATCATATAATTTTATCAATGTTTTTTTTAATTACTTTTTACAGTGTATTGCATCATTAAAAATGGGTTAATAAGACGAAAACTATCGTGAATATTCTCTTTGCAATCAATGGCAGATTGTTAAAAAAGGATAAACTGCAAAATTAAAAAAATATGAGTTGTTATTTATCTATAAATACAAGGTATGTCCCATAAGTTCCCGGACTGGGTCCATAAAAAAAAAAGGTAAGATTTTTTTTATTTACTAGAGCGCCATCTGTTATCAAATTATAAAACTATTTTAGTGGCGTATTATTCTTTTTAAAATAAAACAATTTCTACTGTCCTTACTGCGATGAAAAAATTAAAGGGAGGGCCTGGCTCATCAGTGGTGAACCCTCCTATAAAAAACCTATAAAAGGAAGTTCCAAAAATGCAATATAACAGCGGTATGGTAGATTAAACTGGCGAAACCGCTGGGAGGGTTCACCACTGATGAGCCAGGCCCTCCCTTTAATTTTCTCATCGCAGTAAGGACAGTAGAAATTGTTTTATTTTAAAAAGAATAATACGCCACTAAAATAGTTTTATAATTTTTTTTATTTTTTTATTAAAACTTTTCAAAGTAATCCCCCCTTGCTTCAACGCACCAGCGCCATCGTTTCTCCCAATTGTCGAAACAGTTTTTATAAGCCTCTTTTGGAATGCTCTTCAATGCTAACGGCGATTTTTCTATTATGTCATCCCTGGTGTCAAAATGTCTTCCTTTTAGAACTGCTTTAAGTTTGGGGAACAGCAAAAAGTCATTTGGTGCGATGTCTGGGAAATAGGGTGGTTGAAGTAGGATTTGTGTCCCGTTTTTCGCCAAAAAGCTAGTCATCAAGTGCGCTGTGTGAGGGCGAGCATTGTCATGGTGTAGGATCCAGCCACCATTAGTCCATTTTTCTGGCCTTTTTTTCGAATCGCTTCCCTTAGACGGCGAAGAATGCCCAAATACATATCCTTGATAACTGTTTGGCCTGCAGGAAGATACTCGTGATGAAAAATGCCCTTTTTATCCAAAAAAGCGACCAGCAACACCTTGTTTCTGGATTTCAATAATCTGGATTTTTTGGGTCTAAGCTCACCCTGACATCTCCACTCGGCAGATTGATGCTTGGTTTCAGGATCATAGCCATAGACCCATGTCTCGTAGCCTGTGATTATCTTGTCTTTCCATTCCGGATCCGTTCTTGTCATTTCCAACATGTCCTCACAGGTTGCAAGCCGACACAGTTTTTGCTCATTAGTGAGGAATCTTGGGATGAATTTTGCAGGAGTCTTTTTGATTTGGTTACGATTCTTCCAATCGTTGTTTTAGAGATGCCTGTTTCTTGCTCTAGCTCCAGCAAAGTGGTTCGAGGATTTTCTTTTATCAAATCGGTGATTTTGGGCGTCCTTGACGAAGATCATCTTCAATGGAAATTCTGCCAGCTTTAAATCTAGAATGTCATTCAAAAACAATTGTTCTCTTTGGGGAATGCTTTATTAAGCATTTAAAAAGTTTCGGTTGCTGATATTTGAAGTTTCACACAAAATTCTATGCAAATCCTCTGCTTCAATTTTCGTTCCATCGTAAAATCGCCGCAGCGCTATGTGTAACCTTTAAATAAATTAGAATAACTTTGGGGCGCGTGCACGTACCGCCTCGATATTGGTACCACCGTGTAGCCAGATATTTTTTCTATAATAAACAGTCAAATTCATTTACATTTTTCATTTATTTATTTTTTTATGGACCCAGTCCGGGAACTTATGGGACATACCTTGTATATATATTTTTACTTTTTACAGTGTATTGCATCTATTATTTATCTATAAATATCTATCAAAGCAGGAGTATGATTATGTATTGAACCACTGATGAGCAAAATATACAATTTTTATCAATATATTTTATAATTCCTTCCAGAAGAGTAAAGTAACCAAATGGGGCTCTGGTACCCTTTAACTAGATTTTTCAAAGTGCGTTTATTTGGTGTAACAAATTAGCACATTCATTAGAAGTTGTATCTAACTGAATACAATGATACATTGGGTTGTAATAGATCTATTATAAATAAAAAATATAAACATTACAAATGAAGTAGACACTTTTTAAATATTTATACATTAATCTTTTTTATTAAAAACTCTAAATTTCCTAATCATTCTGAACCAAGGATTTCTGAATATTCCATTTTGAAGGGATAATATGTAGAACTGGTGAGTCCTGAAATAACAGTGACCCCAATGCTCATATTCTCCTCTTCAGTTATGGGTTAGGTACATGCTTTTATATACCTTATAATTATATCAATGTATATTTTTTTTACTTTTTACAGTGTATTGCATCATTTAAAATTAGTAAATAAGACTAAAAATATCGATAATATTCTCTTTGCAACCAATCGCAGATTGTAAAATAAGGATAAAATGCAAAATTTCAGAAGAATATGAGTTGATTATTTATCTATAGATATCTCTCAAAGCAGGAGTTTGATTATATATTGAAAAACACTGATGAGTAAAATATACAATTTTATCAATATATTTTATAATTCCTTCCAGAATAGTGAGGTAACCAAATGGGGCTCTGGTACCCTTTAACTGGATTTTTCAAAGTGCGTCTATTAGGTGCAACAAGTTGCCACATTGATTAAAAGTTGTATCTAACTGAATACATTGATAAATTGAATTGCATTAGATGTATTATAGATAATAAATATACACATTGCGAAAGAAGTTAACACTTTTCAAATATTCATACATTAATCCTTTTTATTAAAAATTCTAAATTTCCTAATTATTCTGAACCATGGATTTCTGAATATTCCATTTTGAAGGGATAATATGTAGAACTGGTGAGTCCTGAAATAGCAGTGACCCCAATGCTCATATTCTCCTCTTTATATATGGGTTAGGTACATGCCTTTATATACCATATAATTTTATCAATGTATATATATTTCTACTTTTTACAGTGTATTGCATCTTTAAAAATGAGTTATTAAAATAAACACTATCGAGAATATTCTCTTTGCAACCAATGGCAGATTGTAAAAAAAGGATAAACTGAAATATTTCAAAAAAAAAATATGAGTTGGTTATTTATCTATAAATATCTATCAAACAGGAGTATGATTATGTATTGAAACACTGATTAGCAAAATATACAATTTTAGCAATATATTTTATAATTCCTTCCAGAATAGTAAAGTAACCAAATGGGGCCCTGGTACCCTTTAACTAGATTTTCCAAAATGCGTTCATTAGGTGTAACAAGTTGCCACATGGATTAAAAGTTATATCTAACTGAAAACATTGATAAATAGTTGCATTAGATGTATTATTGATGATAAATATGGACATTGCAAAAAAGGATGAAACTTTTCAAATATTTATACATTGAACTTATTTATTAAAAACTCTAAATTTCCTAATCAATCTGAACCAAGGATTTCTGAATATTCCATTTTGAAGGGATAATATGTAGAACTGGTGAGTCCTGAAAAAACAATGACCCCAATGCGCATATTCACCTCTTTAATTATGGGTTAGGTACATGCCTTTATATACCATATAATTTTATCAATGTATATATATTTTTACTTTTTACAGTGTATTGCATCTTTAAAAATGAGTTTTTAAAAATAAAACAATCGAGAATATTCTCTTTGCAACCAATGGTAGATTGTAAAAAAAGGATAAATTGCAAAATTTCAAAAAATATATGAGTTGGTTATTTATCTATAAAAATCCATCAAAGTAGGAGTATGATTATGTATTGAAACACTGATGAGCAAAATATACAATTTTAACAATATATTTTATAATTCCTTCCAGAATAGTAAATTAACCAAATGGGGCTATGTTACCCTTTAACTAGATTTTTCAAAGTGCGTTCATTAGGTGTAACAAGTTGCCACATGGATTAAAAGTTGTATCTAACTGAAAACATTGATAAATTGAGTGGCATTAAATGAATTATAGATAATAAATATGGACATTGAAAAAAGGATGGAACTTTTTAAATATTTATACATTAATCTTTTTATTAAAAACTCTAAATTTCCTAATCATGCTGAACCAAGGATTTCTGAATATTTCAATTTGAAGGGATAATATGTAGAACTGGTGAGTCCTGAAATAACAGTGACCCCAATGCTCATATTCTCCTCTTTAATTATGGGTTAGATACATGCCTTCATATATCATATAATTTTATCAATGTATCTTTTATCACTTTTTACAGTGTATTGCATCATTAAAATTGGGTTAAAAAGACGAAAACAATCGAGAATATTCTTTTTGCAACCAATGGCAGATTGTAAAAAAAGGATAAACTGCAAAATTTAAAAAAAAATATGAGTTGGTTATCTATCTATAAATATCTATCAAAGCAGGAGTATGATTATGTATTTAAAAAACTGATGAGCAAAATATACAATTTTAACAATATATTTTATAATTCCTTCCAGAATAGTAAAGTAACCAAATGGGGCTCTAGTACCCTTTAACTAGATTTTCCAAAGTGCGTTTATTAGGTGTAACAAGTTGCCACATGGATTAAAAGTTGTATCTAACTGAATAAATTGATAAATTGAGTTGCATTAAATGTATTATAGATAATAAATATGGACATTGCAAAAAAGGATGAAACTTTTTAAATATATATACATTAATCTTATTTATTAAAAACTCTAAATTTCCTAATCATTCTGAACCAAGGATTTCTGAATATTCCATTTTGAAGGGATAATATGTAGAACTGGTGAGTCCTGAAATAACAGTGACCCCAATGCTCATATTCTCCACTTTAATTATGGGTTAGGTACATGCCTTTATATACCATATAATTTTATAAATGTATATATATTTTTACTTTTTACAGTGTATTGCATCTATTATTTATCTATAAATATCCATCAAAGCAGGAGTATGATTATGTATTGAAACACTGATGAGCAAAATATACAATTTTAACAATATATTTCATAATTCCTTCCAGAATAGTAAAGTAACCAAATGGGGCTCTAGTACCCTTTAACTATATTTTTCAAAGTGCGTTCATTAGGTGTAACAAGTTGCCACATGGATTAAAAGTTGTACCTAACTGGAAACATTGATAAATTGATTTGCATTAGATGTATTATAGATGATAAATATGAACATTGCAAAAAAGGATGAAACTTTTCAAATATTTATACATTAATCTTATTTATTAAAAACTCTAAATTTCTTAATCATTCTGAAAAAAAAAATTTCTGAATATTCCATTTTGAAGGGATAATATGTAGAACTGGTGAGTCCTGAAATAACAGTGACCCCAATGCTCATATTCTCCTCTTTAATTATAGGTTAGGTACATGCCTTCATATATCATATAATTTTATCAATGTATCTTTTTTATTACTTTTTACAGTGTATTGCATCATTAAAAATGGGTTAATAAGACGAAAACAATCGAGAATATTCTCTTTGCAACCAATGGCAGATTGTAAAAAAAAGGATAAACTGCAAAATAAAAAAATATATATGAGTTGGTTATCTATCTATAAATATCTATCAAAGCAGGAGTATGATTATGTATTTAAAAAAACTGATGAGGAAAATATACAATTTTAACAATATATTTTATAATTCCTTCCAGAATAGTAAAGTAACCAAATGGGGCTCTAATACCCTTTAACTAGATTTTCCAAAGTGCGTTCATTAGGTGTAACAAGTTTCCACATGGATTAAAAGTTGTATCTAACTGAAAACATTGATAAATTGAGTTGCATTAAATGTATTATAGATGATAATTATGGACATTGCGAAAAAGGATGGAACTTTTCATATATTTATACATTAATGTTATTTATTAACAACTCTAAAATTCCTAATCATTCTGAACCAAGGATTTCTAAATATTCCATTTTGAAGGGATAATATGTAGAACTGGTGAGTCCTGAAATAAAAGTGACCCCAATGCTCATATTCTCCTCTTTAATTATGGTTTAGGTACATGCCCTTATATACCATATAATTTTATCAATGTATATATATTTTTACTTTTTACAGTGTATTGCATCTTCAAAAATGAGTTATTAAAAAGAAAACAATCGAGAATATTCTCTTTGCAACCAATGGTAGATTGTAAAAAAAAAGGATAAACTGCAAAATTTCAAAAATATATGAGTTGGTTATTTATCTATAAATATCCATCAAAGCAGGTGTATGATTATGTATTGAAACACTGATGAGCAAAATATACAATTTTAACAATATATTTTATAATCCTTCCAGAATAGTAAATTAACCAAATGGGGCTCTGGTACCCTTTAACTAGATTTTCCAAAGTGCGTTCATTAGGTGTAACAAGTTGCCACGTGGATTAAAAGTTGTATCTAACTGAAAACATTGAAAATTTGAGTTGCTTTAGATGTATTATAGATGATAAATATGGACATTGCAAAAAAGGATGAAACTTTTCATATATTTATACATTAATCTTATTTATTAAAAACTCTAAAATTCCTAATCATTCTGAACAAAGGATTTCTGAATATTCCATTTTGAAGGGATAATATGTAGAACTGGTTAGTCCTGAAATAACAGTGACCCCAATGCTCATATTCTCCTCTTTAATTATGGGTTAGGTACATGCCTTCATATATCATATAATTTTATCAATGTATCTTTTTTATTACTTTTACAGTGTATTGCATCATTAAAAATGGGTTAATAAGACGAAAACAATCGATAATATTCTCTTTGCAACCAATGGCAGATTGTAAAAAAAAAGGATAAACTGCAAAATAAAAAATATATATATGAGTTGGTTATCTATCTATAAATATCTATCAAAGCAGGAGTATGATTATGTATTTAAAAACTGATGAGGAAAATATACAATTTTAACAATATATTTTATAATTCCTTCCAGAATAGTAAAGTAACCAAATGGGGCTCTAGTACCCTTTAACTAGATTTTCCAAATTGCGTTTATTAGGTGTAACAAGTTGCCACATGGATTAAAAGTTGTATCTAACTGAAAACATTGATAAATTGAGTTGCATTAGATGTATTATAGATGATAAATATGGACATTGCAAAAAAGGATGGAACTTTTCATATATTTATACATTAATCTTATTTATTAACAACTCTAAAATTCCTGATCATTCTGAACCAAGGATTTCTGAATATTCCATTTTGAAGGGATAATATGTAGAACTGGTGAGTCCTGAAATAACAGTGACCCCAATGCTCATATTCTCCTCTTTAATTATGGTTTAGTTACATGCCCTTATATACCATATAATTTTATCAATGTATTAATATTTTTACTTTTTACAGTGTATTGCATCTTCAAAAATGAGTTATTAAAAAGAAAACAATCGAGAATATTCTCTTTGCAACCAATGGTAGATTGTAAAAAAAAGGATAAACTGCAAAATTTCAAAAATATATGAGTTGGTAATCTACTTATATATTTGCCTTATTCTGTCTGTTTGTTTGTCTGTCTGAAGCTCACGAATGGGATTTTTCATAACCATCGGTGGTTCAGTGGTAGAATGCTCGCTTGCCACGCGGGCGGCCCGGGTTCGATTCCCGGCCGATGCATTTTTTTTTTTTTTACAATTTTTAAAACTCATTTATATATTATACAAGAATGACATCCACGGCGCCAATTTATAATTGTAACGAATCGTATTTGAATAAATCGGGTAAACCCGGGCGTTGCCCGGGTCATTCGTATATAATAATTGTATAAACGAATGCAAGACAAAATCACCGCGAATGTTTCTTTTTTTTAAGGCAATTTCTTTTTAAGGCAATTATCGTTATTTATCGTTAATTTTTATTTCGATTTTATTGAAAAAAAAACGATATGGTGCCTTTAAAAAATGATCTTTATTACTATGCAGTTTTCTATTTAGTCAATATACCTAAGTTCATGTTGCAAATGTTATTATCTCTATCGATTTAGTAGGTGAAATGCAAAAAAAAAAATCGACATGATGAAATCTTTATGAAAATTCACATTTTTATTTTTATATTTTCAAGACACACACAGTTTGGGGCGGGACGTTTCACAAGAGAGACATTCACGGCACCAATTTATAATTGTAACGAATATTATTTGAATTAAAACGTTTTTAAAATATATACATACTCGGTTAAAATCCGGGCGTTGTCCGGACAATTCGTCTAGTTTATCTATAAATATCTATCAAAGCAGGAGTATGATTATGTATTGAAACACTGATGAGCAAAATATACAATTTTAACAATATATTTTATAATTCCTTCCAGAATAGTAAAGTAACCAAATGGGGCTCTGGTACCCTTTAACTAGATTTTCCAAAGTGCGTTCATTAGGTGTAACAAGTTGCCACATGGATTAAAAGTTGTATCTAACTGAAAACATTGATAAATTGAGTTGCATTAGATGTATTATAGATGATAAATATGGACATTGCAAAAAAGGATGAAACTTTTCAAAT
Source organism: Cordylochernes scorpioides (assembly GCA_030710605.1). Classification (NCBI taxonomy): domain Eukaryota; kingdom Metazoa; phylum Arthropoda; class Arachnida; order Pseudoscorpiones; family Chernetidae; genus Cordylochernes; species Cordylochernes scorpioides. The sequence goes on from CP092881.1 coordinate 55,559,985, forward strand.
ATTTATACATTAATCTTATTTATTAAAAACTCTAAATTTCCTAATCATTCTGAACCAAGGATTTCTGAATATTCCATTTTGAAGGGATAATATGTAGAACTGGTGAGTCCTGAAATAACAGTGACCCCAATGCTCATATTCTCCTCTTTAATTATGGGTTAGGTACATGCCTTATATACCATATAATTTTATCAATGTATATATATTTTTACTTTTTACAGTGTATTGCATCTTTAAAAATGAGTTATTAAAAAGAAAACAATCGAGAATATTCTCTTTGCAACCAATGGTAGATTGTAAAAAAAGGATAAACTGCAAAATTTCAAAAAATATATGAGTTGGTTATCTATCTATAAATATCTATCAAAGCAGGAGTATGATTATGTATTTAAACACTGATGAGCAAAATATACAATTTTAACAATATATTTTATAATTCCTTCCAGAATAGTAAAGTAACCAAATGGGGCTCTAGTACCCTTTAACTAGATTTTCCAAAGTGCGTTTCATTAGGTGTAACAAGTTGCCACATGGATTAAAAGTTGTATCTAACTGAATACATTGATAAATTGAGTTGCATTAGATGTATTATAGATAATAAATATGGACATTGCAAAAAAGGATGAAACTTTTCAAATATTTATACATTAATCTTATTTATTAAAAACTCTAAATTTCCTAATCATTCTGAACCAAGGATTTCTGAATATTCCATTTTGAAGGGATAATATGTAGAACTGGTGAGTCCTGAAATAACAGTGACCCCAATGCTCATATTCTCCTCTTTAATTATGGGTTAGGTACATGCCTTTATATACCATATAATTTTATCAATGTATATATATTTTTACTTTTTACAGTGTATTGCATCTTTAAAAATGAGTTATTAAAAAGAAAACTATCGAGAATATTCTCTTTGCAACCAATGGAAGATTGTAAAAATAAGGATAAACTGCAAAATTTCAAAAAATATATGAGTTGGTTATCTATCTATAAATATCTATCAAAGCAGGAGTATGATTATGTATTGAAACACTGATGAGCAAAATATACAATTTTAACAATATATTTTATAATTCCTTCCAGAATAGTAAAGTAACCAAATGGGGCTCTGGTACCCTTTAACTAGATTTTCCAAAGTGCGTTCATTAGGTGTAACAAGTTGCCACATGGATTAAAAGTTGTATCTAACTGAATACATTGATAAATTGAAGTTGCATTAGATGTATTATAGATAATAAATATGGACATTGCAAAAAAGGATGAAACTTTTCAAATATTTATACATTAATCTTATTTATTAAAAACTCTAAATTTCCTAATCATTCTGAACCAAGGCTTTCTGAATATTCCATTTTGAAGGGATAATATGTAGAACTGGTGAGTCCTGAAATAACAGTGACCCCAATGCTCATATTCTCCTCTTTACTACTGGTAAAGTTAAATAACTATATATACCCTATTTTTAAATCAACACACCTATTTATCCTTTTACAGTTTATAGCATCATATAAAAAGGTTCATAAGAAAAATATGATTCAGTAAATGCTTTTAAAACAATTCTAAGATTGTCAAAATTAAAATAAACTTAAAAGTATTGAAACACATAAGTTGGTTAATTTGTCTATGAATATCAATTAATGAATGTATAAGATTATATATTAAAAATTTGATTAAAAAAATGAATATTAATCAATAAATTTGTTCGCATTCCATATTGAAAAAGCAAGTTCCCAAATAGGGCTCTGGCAACTTTTATCTACTATCGCTTTTTTTAATGAGTTTATATGATGTAAATGATCCATAATTATGATTTCAAAGACAATCGCAGAGTGCTAAAGTTAAGATAAACTGGAAATATCTTAAAGGAAACAAGAGTTCAAATATTTTATCAATATATTTCAAACAAAGCACATTTTTGATGGGATGAAAATTAATATGGATCATTTGACTAAAACATTTTAGATGATGTATTAAATATATTCTCTCTTAGAAAAATTGGATATATTTTTAGAAATAAAAATAATATAGTTGATTTTAGTTATCGCCATTCCAACAATTGTTTTAATACAAAATTTCGTTCATTTAATATTTTTCTATAGGACAAAATGTTCTTTTCAACTTGATCAATGATGTAAATTAGATTGGCTCATGATAATTAATGGTAATTCTTAACGTTTACTATTGTCCTAGAAATCATTGCCAAAACCTTTTTTTTAAATTTCATGATCAGGATGAAACTTCTATTTCATTTTTGATTCAAAACCACAAATTGTATTATTTGTAGCTGTTGATTTGAAAAACACAAATGTTCAGGAATCCTGCTGATTTGAAATCCTATTGGGTGTAAAGAATTCCTCGTTTAAAGATCATAAGTTTCTCTTATTCTGGCGAGATATCCTCGAAATAAATATTTTCACTCTGATAGGATATTATTTACAACACTGCCATCGAAATAATCTAGGCTCATTGAGGATTGGAATCCTACTACCTTTGGTTTTCAGAAAGATTTATCGAGGATTCATGCTCGAGTAACTCTATAGAAAGTGAATTAAATATACTCTCCTGATAATTGGTTAATTATTTGAATAATTGAGTAATTGTATTCTGAAAGATCGCTTCTCTCAAAGAATTTATACAGTGTGATGTACTTTGAAAATATATTAAAAAATACTGCTCCTCTATAAATTGAAATTATTTTTTGGAACATAATTTTTTCCATAATAAAACTTGGAACTTCTAGAGTTCTTTTCCAAAATCTATCAATAAAAGATATTCAGAAATAAAGAACAATTTTCTCAAATATTCCATTTATTTCTAGGTATTTAATATTTTTTTGTATTTTTTCCAATTAGCAAAGTTATTTAAATAATAACAAATTGAAATATAGCTCAAAGCGTTATAAAATTATTGAATTAAACAGAATAATCAATACAGAATACTATATGCTAGACATATTATTTATAGATAAATAATAATATTGTGCATTACTCTCTTTATTTGTGTGCAATTTTTTTAATCCTGGTTCATTATTTGAAAAAGTAAATTTTAATGATTTTTTTTTTTAGATTATTGAATTTCTCCATATTGTTCTTGTCTATGGATCAGACAGCCGAGAAAAAGAGGTAAGTCCTGATAATTCAACATACTTTTGATAATACCAACTCAAATATTACCAACATTACCATTTAAAGAGATGATATGTAGAATTTTGAGTCCTGATATAGAAGTAACCCCAAAGCTCATAAACTCCTCTTTAAAAATAGTGTTATTAGATACCTATTAGATGTAAATGATCCATAATTATCATTTGAAAGCCTATCGCAAAGAGTTAAAATCAAAATCAATTAGATCAACTAGATTTTTCAAAGTACGTTCATTAGGTGTAACAAATTAGCACATGCATTAAATGATATATATAACTGACTACAATGATATAATAGGTTGTAATAGATGTATTTTAGATAATAGATATACACTTTGCAAAATAAGTAGACATTTATTAAATATTTATACTCTAATCTATTTTTATTGAGAATCCATAATTCCTTAATTATTTTGAACCCAGTATTTCTAAATATTCCATTTTGAAGGGATAATATGTAGAACTGGTGAGTCCTGAAATAACAGTGACCCCAATGCTCATATTCTCTTCTTCAACTATGGAATAAATATATACCTTTATATTCCATATAATTATATTAATGCATCTATTTTTACTTTTTACAGTGTATCGCATCATTAAAAATTATTTAATAAAGAGAAAATAATCTAGAATATGCTTTTAACAAATGATCCCAGATTGTAAAAATAGAATACACTGATATTTTTCAAAAAAAAAATATGAGTTAGTTAATTTGTTTACAAATATATGTAAAGCAGGAGTTTGGTTAGGTATTTAAAAACTGGTGAGCAAAATTTACAATTTTCATCAATAAATTTTAAAAATACTTCCAGAATAGTAAAGTAACCAAATGGGGCTCTGGTACCCTTCAACTAGATTTTTCAAATTTCGTCTATTAGGTGTAACAAGTTGCCACATTGATTAAAAGTTGTATCTAACTGAATACATTGATAAATTGAATTGCATTTAGATGTATAATAGATAATAAATATACACATTGCAAAAGAAGTTGACACTTTTCAAATATTTATACATTAATCTTATTTATTAAAAACTCTAAATTTTATAATCATTCTGAACCAAGGATTTCTGAATATTCCATTTTGAAGGGATAATATGTAGAACTGGTGAGTCCTGAAATAACAGTGACCCCAATGCTCATATTCTCCTCTTTAATTATGGGTTAGGTACATGCCTTCATATATCATATAATTTTATCAATGTATCTTTTTTATTACTTTTTACAGTGTATTGCATCATTAAAATTGGGTTAATAAGACGAAAACTATCGTTAATATTCTATTTGCAATGGCAGATTGTAAAAAAGGATAAACTGAAAAATTCAAAAAATATATGAGTTGGTTAATTATCTATAAATATCTATCAAAGCAGGAGTATGATTATGTATTGAACCACTGATTAGCAAAATATACAATTTTATCAATATATTTTATAATTCCTTCCAGAATAGTAAAGTAACCAAATGGGGCTCTGGTACCCTTTAACTAGATTTTCAAAGTGCGTTTATTTGGTTTAACAAATTAGCACATGCATTAGAAATTGTATCTGTTGAAAAAGGAGGAAGATAGGAGAGGGCACTGAACACCGGAGGATTTTATTGAACCGATCACGGCAAGATAACATAACTAACCAATTAACAATGATATTCCATCCATATATACACCGCAACACACCACAGAGCAACAGGTCACTGGTCAAAAACAATTATATCATGAAATCCGAGAGAATGGCCATTTTAACACTTCCTCTCAATTCATCAGATTTCTACATTCCAAATCCAGTGACGTGTTTTTCATACAAAAACCTTGGTAGGCCTTTAGTAAGGATGTCGGCAACATTTTCTTGGGTTGGTGTGTGGACGACCTCGACAAGTCCATCGCTGCAAATGCTTCTGATGAAATGCCATTTGATGTCAATATGCTTAGTTCTGGCATGATAAACCGGATTCCTCGCCAGCTGTTGAGCACCCTGGTTATCCGTCTTCAGAACAGTCGGTCCATTCAGCAATTACCAAATCCCATCTCATCCAACAGCGCTCTAAAATAGACTGCCTCCTTTCCTGCTTCACAAAGTGCGACGTACTCAGATTCTGTGCTCGAAAGAGTGACAGTCTGCTGCTTCTCTGATTCCCAGGCTATTGGACCTCTTGCCAAAAAGTAAACAATTGCCGTATGAGATTTTCTATCCACGAGGTTTCCACCCCAATCAGCGTCGGCATAACCATGAAGAGCCTCATTAGATTTCCTGTAGGTAATCCTCAAACATGAGGTGCCTTTCAAATAGCGGAGGACACGCTTGGCAGCATTCCAGTGCTGTCTCCTAGGATCATTACTGAACTGTCCCAAAGCACTAACTGCATAGGCTATATCGGGCCTTGTCGACACTGAGAGATATATCAATGATCCAATCAGTGATTGGTATTCTACCTTTTTCACTGGCTCATTCTCACCTTCTATAGATGAAATATTTGTTAACTTGGAGTTCGAGTCCATGGGTGTAGAAATAGGCTTTGCCTCTTTCATCCTATATTTCGCCAGAAGTTCTTCAATATATCTCTCTTGATCTATGGATATTGAACCATCTTCTTTCATTTGTATCCTTATACCCAGGCAACAATTTATCCCTCCAAGATCCTTTATTTTTAATATCCTTTTCATACTTTCTTTAAAGGATTTCAACGTGTCTTCTCTTTCAGCCGCAATTATCAGATCATCAACATAGATTGCCACCAGGAGAATACCTTCATCATGCTTGATATAGACACAATTGTCAGATTGAAGTTGCTTCAGTCCCAAATTCTTTAATTCAGTGTCAAGCTTTTCATGCCAAACTATTCCAGCTTGTTTTAACCCATAAATGGCCTTCTTGAGTCGACATACCTTCTCTGGATATTTTCTTGAGACGAAGTTTTCCGGCTGTGTCATGAAAATTTCTTCTTTAATTTCTCCATTCAAATAAGCGGATTGAACGTCCATTTGACGGAGTATCAAGTTGTATTCAACAGCCAAGGCTAAAAATATTCTAATAGTACTTTGGCGCACTACTGGGGCAAAAGTTTCCTCGTAGTCTATTCCGTACTGCTGTGAATAGCCTTTTGCTACTAGGCGAGCCTTATGGCGCTCAACAGAACCATCACTATTGCATTTCGTTTTGAATACCCATTTGGTTACTATGATGTTTCGATTCTTAGGGGGATCAACCAATTCCCAAGTTTTGTTTTCAATCAAGGAATCAAATTCTTCCTCCATTGCTTTCTTCCAAAAATAAGAATCCCTTCCTGACAGCGCTTCCTCTGCGTCTTTTGGATCTGGCAAGTATTTCGCCTCTAGAAGTTCTTGCGTTGACAAATTGGCTGTAGGATATTCCTTTCTTGGTCGGCCAGGTTTTCCCGTTCTAATATACCTTGGTCTTCCTCTTCCTCTTCTAGAAATTATCACTCCACTTTCTGATGGCTCGTTTAACACTTCAGATACTTCTAGATCCGATTGGCTTTCAATTTCAGCTTTTGGATCAATTTCTGATGTACTTCCTCTTTCTTCTACTAGAGGAATTTCCTTGACAAAAGGATCTTTTTGTGGACTAACATCAATTTCAATGACTTCATTCCGAATTCTTGATAATTCTGGTTCAATAAAACGTACATCTCTACTTTTTATAATTGTACGTGTACCAGGCTTCCAAAGTCTGTATGCCTTAGATTCTGTGAAATAACCTATTAACTTGTATTCCTCACTGCGAGGTGCGAATTTAGATCTATTCGGCCTATTATTCACGGCAAAGGATTTACTTCCTATAATTTTTAAATGAGAAACTACAGGTTTTCTTTTGGTAAATAACTCATGTGGAGTTTTACAATCGTTATTTCTCGGGCATCTATTTCTGATATAAGTTGATGTATGTATCAATTCAGCCCATAAAGTTTCAGGTAAATCACCTTCGATCATGAAGCACCTAGTCATATCCAGTAGAGTTCTATTCGCTCTTTCAGCTACACCGTTCTGTTGAGGTGTATATTCGACAGAGAGTTGACGTCCTATACCTTCTCCTTCTAGGTAATCCTTGAATTCTTTGCTAAGGTATTCAGGCGCATTATCATTTCTAATACATTTCTAATCATTTCCGGTTTGTTTCTCAGCATAATTTTTGAATATTCTAAATCCTTTGAATACTTCACTTCTTGATTTCATTATAAATGTGAAGATAAATCCTGAGAAGTCATCAATAAATGTTGAAAAATAAAGGGCGCCACCCAATGATTTTGTTCTCATGGGACCACAAATATCAGTATGGATCAGCTCCAGTGGTTCCCTTGCTCTCGTAAAAGACTCTTTCTGAAAAGGTAGCCTTGTTTGTTTACCTTTCAAACAAACTTCACAGGTAAAATTTTTAACATCAAAATTTGGCAGGCCGTAAACAATATTTTGCATTTTTAGCTTTTTGAGATCTTGCAAATTTAAATGGCCAAATCTACTATGCCATTTTTCGTAATTTTTCTCTCCAGCTATGCAAATTTCTCTTGTCGCTAATGCCTTAGGACAATTGATTTGACTTAAGATGTAAAGTCCATTCCTTTCATAGGCCTGTATGCAAATTTTTGTATGCAAATTCACTATTTCAGCCTTTCTGTGCTTGAAATTAACGACATTAAATTTACTTGTGCACTTACTGATAGAAAATAGATTTCCATTTAATCTAGGTACAAACAGCACATCTTCTGAGGATAGGGTTACAGTTCCAGTATTGCTTCGACATTCCAATTTTACATTCCCCTTTCCTATAGCTTCAATGAATTGACCATCTGCCAGTGTAATTTTTACTGGTGCAGTCTCCTCAAAATGATCGAATGAGTCTCTTGAGCTGCACATGTGGGCAGTTGCGCCACTATCCAGACACCATTCATTTGCGCCAAGTTTGCTCAAATATTTTGTCCCAAAGGACGTAACCATTTCATTTTTAGGGTTCCTGGACTTTCTTTTTCTGCAGTCGGCAGCTTTATGCCCCTTTTTTCCACAGAAGTGGCAGCTAAATGGGAATCCCTTTGGCTTTGGTTTTGATGTGCTGGGAAAATTCTTTCTTTCTGGGTTTCCAAGGAAAGCTTGTTCGGTATTAGTTGTGCCGTTCAATTGAGTTTGCCTAATTTCCTCCTCCAGAATTTTCACTTTTAAAGCCTCAAAGCTAGGCAGTTCGTCCCTAGTTTCAATGGCAGTTCTAAAACCCTCATAAATCTCGGGAAGGCTACACAACAGAAGGATGGAAAGGAAGTCTTCTGGGACTTGAGCATCCATTTCACTCAGCCTGTCAGCCAAACTGCTAAATTTGTTGAGATAATCCTGCATCCTTTCATTTGGTTTCATTTTCAATAATATTAACTGTTTCGTAAGAAACACCTTCGTTGCAGGTCCTTTTGGCTGATGCACTTCATTTAAAAGCTTCCATGCCTCTGCTGAAGTTTTACATCGCTTCACGTGTATTATTTCTGAAGGACTTAAACTTAGGACTATAGTTGCTAGCGCCTTCTGGTCATTCTTCTCCCATTCAGCAGATTCTACTTCGGTTTCAGGTTTGATCCTTATGCTATTTGCATAATCCCAAAGTTCGGAATGAATTAGAATCATCTTCATTTGCATCTTCCATGTCTCGTAATTTTCGGAATTCAATTTTTCGATTTGGTAAAGACTTGACATTTTTGAAATATTCTTACCAGATGCAATTTTATTGGCGCATTCCTGGGCCCATAACCTGTTGAAAAAGGAGGAAGATAGGAGAGGGCACTGAACACCGGAGGATTTTATTGAACCGATCACGGCAAGATAACACAACTAACCAACTAACAATGATATTCCATCCATATATACACCGCAACACACCACAGAGCAACAGGTCACTGGTCAAAAACAATTATATCATGAAATCCGAGAGAATTGCCATTTTAACAGTATCTAACTGAATACAATGATACATTGGGTTGTAATAGATGTATTATGAATAAAAAATATAAACATTACAAAATAATTAGACACTTTTTAAATTTTTATACATTAATCTTTTTTATTAAAAACTCTAAATTTCCTAATCATTCTGAACCAAGGATTTCTGAATATTCCATTTTGAAGGGATAATATGTAGAACTGGTGAGTCCTGAAATAACAGTGACCCCAATGCTCATATTCTCCTCTTCAGTTATGGGTTAGGTACATGCTTTTATATACCTTATAATTATATCAATGTATATTTTTTTACTTTTCACAGTGTATTGCATCATTTAAAATTAGTTAATAAGACGAAAAATATCGAGAATATTCTCTTTGCAACCAATCGCAGATTGTAAAATAAGGATAAACTGCAAAATTTCAAAAAAATATGAGTTGATTATTTATCTATAAATATCTATCAAAGCAGGAGTTTGATTATGTATTGAAAAACACTGATATACAATTTTATCAATATATTTTATAATTCCTTCCAGAATAGTAAAGTAACCAAATGGGGCTCTGGTACCCTTTAACTGGATTTTTCAAAGTGCGTCTATTAGGTGCAACAAGTTGCCACATTGATTAAAGGTTGTATCTAACTGAATACATTGATAAATTGAATTGCATTAGATGTATTATAGATAATAAATATATGTAGTAATGTAGTTTATGCTGTTGGATGAATGCAATGTGGCATGTTGGTTAGAAGCAGTCGTGGTTGTTGAGCGATGGGTGGTAAGGACACACAGGAGACAGAATCCAGAGGCAAAAACCCGTGAGGAAATAGATCGGGGAGGAAAGATAGAAGGTCCCAGAGCAACCCCTAGAACAACTGGCGTCGAGACCACCTCGGTGAGAACTGAACCTTGATCACCCCGTCTAGCCGCTTTTAAGCCGCTTTAAGGAAGTTAAGTCCCCTAGGGGAGAATGAATTCGTGATACTTGTTTACCATGGGGGTTGTTTGTTAACCTGGCTATCTTCCCTCTTTCCTTGTACTCCCAAATAGGCCATTTTATTTTACGTATTTCCAAATATTATTATAGATGTCCCCCCCTTTCAAAGAAGAATTTGTGCAGGAAATTCTTTGAGGTTGGGAAATAATTTGGCTATGTACAAATTAATTTTACGTGTATGTTAATATGGTACAGAGTGTGGGTATGGACAATCATAGCTATGTACAATATGGATACGTGAATGAGGAGGTGAAGAGAATGGAAAGGTGGAAAGTAAGAGAGCTGTGAAGTAAGTGGTTCAACATTGTAAAATGAACAAAGGAAGCCATTAGAAAGAGGCTGGGCTGGAGCAAATAGTCATCTCTGGAGCATTCGTCAACAAAACATATTGAGACATTTTACAGAGATACTTTAGAATAAAGGAGATTGATTAGGCAGACAACCTTTGTGCGGTTTTCTTGATGACACTAAAATTGATAAATTTAACAAATAATAGACATGCACGTACGTGAAAAAGACCTTCGGGGTCGAGTGAGAAAAAAAAAGTGGACCTTTGCGGTCAATTGACAAAAATTAGACCTCTGAGGTCGAATGGTTGAGAAAAAATGCCTTGACTTTCAGAACCTAAGTTTCAATGTAGGAATAGATACACTGCAGAAAGACTGAGAGGTTCAGCGAAAATTTGGTCATTGGTTCATAAAAAACATAAGTTGATGTACGAAAAATTAAAGAACAAGAGTTGTTTTTTTTTTTTTTCAAGAGCGATGGTGAAGGATAAGAAAAAATTTCGAGAGAACATGTTATTAAGAAGACAATAAGGCATTGTAAGCTTGAAAGGTTGTGGCATGATATCTGAAAATTGTCCATTAATTGAATTATAAATGAGAGATATGTATGATAAATATAAAAGGAAAATTTAAAAAAAAACATAAGTAAAAGTGACATAAAAGTTGAAATAAATTTTGAAATTTGAAAAAAGTTTGTATGTGGTGGGGATTAAATTAAAAGAGATTTTAAAATTAACAATAAATAATAATAAAAGAGAAAAGTTGGTCGAGGTGAAATTAAAATTGTATTGGAGTTAATAAAAGGTTGAGGAGCAATATATAAAAATAAAAGAACAAATACATATTGGTTAACATGTTTGAACAAAAAATAATAATAATTTTTATGAAAAAGATTGATATGCCCCATGACCATTTAAAGTTGTATGTATAATGTATATTGGTAAGAGAGTAATTTTTTTAACTGATATTCAAATACAGTAGATACATTGTTTATGATAGTTTCAGGTAGAAATGGTACTACAGTGTGGACACGATTTTAAGAGAAAAAAAAATTGGTTACAGGTGAATGAAAAATGGGATAATTTGGTTGATTTGATAAAAAGTTCACGCTATGCCATGATGTGATAGTACCACACATAGGTTGTTGTAAATTTGAGGTTACTCTCTGGTGACCAGTTTGATTAAGGGAACATTAATAGTAAATATTAATTTTTAAAAATTAGTAACTCTTTAAAGTTAAGCAATTTAAGGAATTGAATTATAGTTAAATAAATGAAGTAAATTTAAATATAAAATGGGCATATTATGGTTTTTAAATTGATATGAGATAAGTTATTTAGAGCATACACTGTGCTAAAAGTGGCCTAACATGGATGTGATATATATAACAAACAAAAAATGTAAACGGACGAAATCAAAATAAAGTTAAACACTCACTGTTGATGGGTTTCTGTTGGACTTCGAAGCTGGGTTGTGTTGAAGACTTGGAGAGGTTCGGGGTCGCAGATTGAACCTTGGTTCATGTTGGAAAATCCCGATGGGGAATGTGGTTGCCGTACATGGCGTGTAGACGAGTCCGCGGGACGTAGGCGGCTTGATCTTCTCGTGGTGGCGTAGACTGGCAAGGGACGGCGTTGTTGGAAGAAATTGTTCCAGTGGGGTTCTGCATTACTCTACTACAGTCGGAATGCTCGCAGTCACCAAAGCTCTCGTAGCACTTCTCCTCACTGAGACTGGGGCTGTCTCGCTTGTCCGGCGTGCTAGAGTCACTGAGGTCTGTGTCCTCTAACAGTAGGCGGTGGTCATGTTGAGGGTTCTTGGACATCTCATCTTCCACAGTCAGCTCATATAGATCAGGGGTAGTGGGCTCTTGGGAAGTATGTGCAATAGGGACTTGGGAAGTCTGTTCAATTCGGACTTGGGAAGTATGTTAAATTGGGACTTGGGAAGTCGGTTCAATTGGGACTTGGGAAGTTTTTTCAATTGGGACTTGGGAAGTCGGTTCAATTGGGACTTGGGAAGTTTTTTCAATTGGGACTTGGGAAATCTGTTCAATTCGGACTTGGGAAGTCTGTTCAATTTGGACTTGGGAAGTTTGTTCAATTGGGACTTGGGAAGTCTGTTCAATTGGGACTTGGGAAGTCTGTTCAATTGGGACTTGGGAAGTCTGTTCAATTGGGACTTGGGAAGTCTGTTTAATTGGGACTTGGGAAGTTTGTTCAATTGGGACTTGGGAAGTTTGTTCAATTGGGACTTGTGAAGTTTGTTCAATTGGGACTTGGGAAGTCTGTTCAATTGGGACTTGGGAAGTTTGTTCAATTGGGACTTGGGAAGTCTGTTCAATTGGGACCTGGGAAGTTTGTTCAATTGGGACTTGAGAAGTCTGTTCAATTGGGACTTGGGAAGTCTGTGCAATTGGGACTTGAGAAGGTGCGACGTGAAAAATTTGGGACGTGGCTATTGGTTTTGTAATAGCTTGCTCGATGGGATGGATTTGCGCATCCCGGAGAGAAGACCTCTGCTCAGGAGTCTGTACCTGGTGGAGGAGAGTATTGTCGGCGGCGAATGGTTGTTTACGACATTGTTTGTTGCAATAGTTCTGGCCACAGTACCGACATGGTGAAGATGGCAGGCTGGGTGCACCGTGGAAAGACCTGGGTTGAAATATCTGGGTGCTGGTGTAGGATCCCGAGATATAAGGTGGACCACTGCTCGCTTGGCGTGTCGTAGGATGGATATATTCGCGAATCCTTGCTACCCTTTCATACCACTCGGTTAAGGAGGTTGGCGGTAGAATCCTTACTAACTGTTGGTCACCGAAAGGTAGTCTTCCGGTCAAGGTTTCCAAGATAGCCTCTTGAGGCAGGCCTAGTTGTAGCCCCATGGCGGTCTTGGTGCGGTAATATTCTTCCAGGGACTGACCTTGTAGGCGCAGGGTGAAGTATTTCGAGTAGGTGGCTTCGCTGGTCGAGGGGTAGAGATCCAGTAAGGTGTCTCTCGCCTGGAAGTAGTTCCGAGTGTCCAGCCGAAGCTGGTGGAAGTATTGCAAGGGCTGTTGGACCAGGAACAGCGGCAGTCTGTCTAGTTTTTCGGAAGCGGAGAGTCCAGCTCGGTCCGCTTGGTTGTCGTAGGTTTCGAAGAAGCTTTGTGCTGGATACGTACCGTCATACTTGGGCACCTCTAAGTCTTGACGGGCCTTTGGGCGGAGATTTTGTAAGGCAATTGTGAGCTGGGTTACCAAGTTCTCCAGAGTGATTGGGGCGGAGGGGAGCTCCACTCTCTCGTCGATCTGATCTACCTCCGATGGGGTCTGGTTCTTGTCCTTGTTCATCCTGTCGGCTCTCTGTAGTAATGTAGTTTATGCTGTTGGATGAATGCAGTGTGGCATGTTGGTTAGAAGCAGTCGTGGTTGTTGAGCGATGGGTGGTAAGGACACACAGGAGACAGAATAAAGAGGCAAAAACCCGTGAGGAAATAGATCGGGGAGGAAAGATAGAAGGTCCCAGAGCAACCCCTAGAACAACTGGCGTCGAGACCACCTCGGTGAGAACTGAACCTTGATCATCCCGTCTAGCCGCTTTTAAGCCGCTTTAAGGAAGTTAAGTCCCCTAGGGGAGAATGAATTCGTGATACTTGTTTACCATGGGGGTTGTTTGTTAACCTGGCTATCTTCCCTCTTTCCTTGTACTCCTAAATAGGCCATTTTATTTTACGTATTTCCAAATATTATTTTATATACACATTGCGAAAAAAGTTGACACTTTTCAAATATTCATACATTAATTCTTTTTATTAAAAATTCTGAATTTCCTAATTATTCTGAACCAAGGATTTCTGAATATTCCATTTTGAAGGGATAATATGTAGAACTGTTGAGTCCTGAAATAGCAGTGACCCCAATGCTCATATTCTCCTCTTTACTACTGGTAAAGTTAAATAACTATATATACCCTATTTTTAAATCAACACACCTATTTATCCTTTTACAGTTTATAGCATCATATAAAAAGGTTCATAAGAAAAATATGATTCAGTAAATGCTTTTAAAACAATTCTGAGATTGTCAAAATTAAAATAAACTTAAAAGTATTGAAACACATAAGTTGGTTAATTTGTCTATGAATATCAATTAATGAATGTATAAGATTATATATTAAAAATTAGATTTAAAAAAATTTAATATTAATCAATAAATTTGTTCGCATTCCATATTGAAAAAGCAAGTTCCCAAATAGGGCTCTGGCAAGTTTTATCTACTATCGCTTTTTTTAATGAGTTTATATGATGTAAATGATCCATAATTATGATTTCAAAGCCAATCGCAGAGTGCTAAAGTTAAGATAAACTGGAAATATTTAAAGGAAACAAGAGTTCAAATATTTTATCAATATATTTCAAACAAAGCACAATTTTGATGGGATGAAAATTAATATGGATCATTTGACTAAAACATTTTAGATGATGTATTAATTATATTCTCTTAGAAAAATATGATATATTTTTAGAAAAAAAAATAATATAGTTGATTTTAGTTATCGCCATTCCAACAATTGTTTTAATACAAAATTTCGTTCATTTAATATTTTTCTATAGGACAAAATGTTCTTTTCAACTTGATCAATGATATAAATTAGATTGGCTCATGATAATTAATGGTAATTCTTAACGTTTACTATTGTCCTAGAAATCATTGCCAAAACCTTTTTTTAAAATTTCATGATCAGGATGAAACTTCTATTCCATTTTTGATTGAAAACCACAAATTGTATTATTTGTAGCTGTTGATTTGAAAAACACAAATGTTCAGGAATCCTGCTGATTTGAAAACCTATTGGGTGTAAAGAATTGCTCGTTTAAAGATCATAAGTTTCTCTTATTCTGGCGAGATATCCTCGAAATAAATATTTTCACACTGATAGGATATTATTTACAACACTGCCATCGAAATAATCTAGGCTCATTGAGGATTGGAATCCTACTACCTTTGGTTTTCAGAAAGATTTATCGAGGATTCATGCTCGAGTAACTCTATAGAAAGTGAATTAAATATACTCTCCTGATAATTGGTTAATTATTTGAATAATTGAGTAATTGTATTCTGAAAGATCGCTTCTCTCAAAGAATTTATACAGTGTGATGTACTTTGAAAATATATTAAAGAATACTGCTCCTCTATAAATTGAAATTATTTTTTGGAACATAATTTTTTCCATAATAAAACTTAGAACTTCTAGAGTTCTTTTCCAAAATCTATCAATAAAAGATATTCAGAAATAAAGAACAATTTTCTCAAATATTCCATATATTTATAGGTATTTAATATTTTTTGTATTTTTTCCAATTAGCAAAGTTATTTAAATAATATCAAATTGAAATATAGCTCAAAGCGTTATAAATTATTGAATTAAACAGAATAATCAATACAGAATACTATATGCTAGACATATTATTTATAGATAAATAATAATATTGTGCATTACTCTCTTTATTTGTGTGCAATTTTTTGAATCCTGGTTCATTATTTGAAAAAGTAAATGTTATTGATTTCTTTTTTTTAGATTATTGAATTTCTCCATATTGTTCTTGTCAATGGATCAGACAGCCGAGAAAAAGAGGTAAGTCCTGATAATTCAACATACTTTTGATAATACCAACTCAAATATTACCAACATTACCATTTAAAGAGATAATATGTAGAATTTTGAGTCCTGATATAGAAGTAACCCCAAAAACATAAACTCCTCTTTAAAAATAGTGTTATTAGATACCTATTAGATGTAAATGGTCCATAATTATCATTTGAAAGCCTATCGCAAAGAGTTAAAATCAAAAGCAATTAGATCAACTAGATTTTTCAAAGTACGTTCATTAGGTGTAACAAATTAGCACATGCATTAAATGATATATATAACTGACTACAATGATATATTAGGTTGTAATAGATGTATTATAGATAATAGATATACACATTGCAAAATAAGTAGACATTTATTAAATATTTATACTCTAATCTATTTTTATTAAGAATCCATAATTCCTTAATTATTTTGAACCCAGTATTTCTAAATATTCCATTTTGAAGGGATAATACGTAGAACTGAAGAGTCCTGAAATAACAGTGACCCCAATGCTCAAATTCTCCTCTTTAACTATGGAATAAATATATACCTTTATATTCCATATAATTATATTAATGCATCTATTTTTACTTTTTACAGTGTATCGCATCATTAAAAATTTTTTAATAAAGAGAAAATAATCTAGAACATGCTTTTAACAACTGATCCCAGATTGTAAAAATAAAATACACTGATATTTAAAAAAAATGAGTTAGTTAATTTGTTTATAAATATATGTCAAAGCAGGAGTTTGTTTAGGTATTTAAAAACTGGTGAGCAAAATTTCCTATTTTCATCAATAAATTTTATAAATACTTCCAGAAGGGTAAAGTAACCTAATGGGGCTCTGGTACACTTTAACTAGATTTTCCAAAGTGCGTTTATTAGGTGTAACAAGTTGCCACATGGATTAAAAGTTGTGTCTAATTGAATACATTGATAAATTGAGTTGCATTAAATGTATTATAGATAATAAATATGGACATTGCAAAAAAGGATGAAACTTTTTAAATATTTATACATTAATCTTATTTATTAAAAACTCTATATTTCCGAATCATTCTGATAAAGGATTTCTGAATATTCCATTTTGAAGGGATAATATGTAGAACTGGTGAGTCCTGAAATAACAGTGACCCCAATGCTCATATTCTCCACTTTAATTATGGGTTAGGTACATGCGTTTATACACCATATAATTTTATCAATGTATATATATTTTTACTTTTACAGTGTATTGCATATTTAAAAATGAGTTATTAAAAATAAAACTATCGAGAATATTCTCTTTGCAACCAATGGCAGATTGTAAAAAAAGGATAAACTGCAAAATTTCAAAAAATATATGAGTTGGTTATCTATCTATAAATATCTATCAAAGCAGGAGTATGATTATGTATTTAAAAAACTGATGAGCAAAATATACAATTTTAACAATATATTTTATAATTCCTTCCAGAATAGTAAAGTAACCAAATGTGGCTCTAGTACCCTTTAACTAGATTTTCCAAAGTGCGTTTATTAGGTGTAACAAGTTGCCACATGGATTAAAAGTTGTATCGAACTGAATACATGGATAAATTGAGTTAAATTAAATGTATTATAGATAATAAATATGGACATTGCAAAAAAGGATGAAACAAATCAAATATTTATACATTAATCTTATTTATTAAAAACTCTAAATTTCATAATCATTCTGAACAAAGGATTTCTGAATATTCCATTTTGAAGGGATAATATGTAGAACTGAAGAGTCCTGAAATAACAGTGACCCCAATGCTCATATTCTCCTCTTTAACTATGGAATAAATATATACCTTTATATTACATATAATTATATCAATGCATCTATTTTGACTTTTTACAGTGTATTGCATCAATTAAAAATGATTTAATAAAGAGAAAATAATCAAGAATATGCTTTTAACAACTGATCCCAAATTGTAAAAATAAAATAAACTGATAATTTTCAAAAAAAATATATGAGTTAGTTAATTTGTTTATAACTATATGTCGAAGTAGGAGTTTGATTAGGTGTTTAAAAACTGGTGAGCAAAATTTACAATTTCATCAATAAATTTTATAAATACTTCCAGAATAGTAAAGTAACCAAATGGGGCTCTGGTACCCTTCAACTAGATTTTTCAAAGTGCGTTTATTAGGTGTAAGAGGTTATCACATGCCTTGAAAGTTGTATCTAACATATTACAATATTGTATTAGATGTATTATAGATAGTAAATATGAACTTTGCAAAATAGGTTGACACTTTTCAAATATTCATATTTTAATATATTTTAATTAAAAATTCATTTTTTTTAAATTATTCTGAACCAAGGGTTTCTGAATATTCCATTTTTAAGGGATAATATGTAGAACTGGTGAGTCCTGAAATAACAGTGACCCCAATGTTCATATTCTCCTCTTTAATTATGGGTTAGATACATGCCTTTATATACCTTATAATTATATCAATGTTTATTTTCTATTTTTTACAGTGTATTGCATCATTAAAAATGAGTTAATAAGAAGGAAATTATCGAGAATATTCTCTTTGCAACCAATCGCAGACTGTAAAAAAAGGTAACTTTCCATTGTAAATAGACAAAAGAATTGCTATAAATTATTAAATAAAAACAAACGATAGCAATGCGTCTCTTTATACATAAATTTTTAATATGCTAGCTTTCGGATCTTATCGATCCTTCAACAGGCCAAGCTGTAAATTGAGAGAAAGAATATATATATAAATGTAAATTATTATTTATATACACCAACGAAGATAAAGAATAAAATATAAAATAAAATAAATATAAACACATTTCACGAGTTCACGTTTTCTCGTGGCCAGGCTGCTGTTGTTTCATCTCTGTCCAAAGCTCAGTTTTGGAAAATCTAGTTAAAGGGTACGAGAGCCTTATTTGGTTACTTTACTATTCTATTCTGGAAGGAATTATAAAATATATTGATAAAAATTGTATATTTTACTCATCAGTGTTTTTCAATACATAATCAAACTCCTGCTTTGAAAGATATTTATAGATAAATAACCAACTCATATTTTTTCGAAACTGAGCTTTGGACAGAGATGAAACAACAGCAGCCTGGCCACGAGAAAACGTGAACTCGTGAAATGTGTTTATATTTATTTTATTTTATATTTTATTCTCTATCTTCGTTGGTGTATATAAATAATAATTTACATTTATATATATATTCTTTCTCTCAATTTACAGCTTGGCCTGTTGAAGGATCGATAAGATCCGAAAGCTAGCATATTAAAAATTTTATGTATAAAGAGACGCATTGCTATCGTTTGTTTTTATGTAAAAAAAGGATAAACTGCAAAATTTCGAAAAAATATGAGTTGGTTATTTATCTATAAATATCTATCAAAGCAGGAGTTTGATTATGTATTGAAAAACACTGATGAGTAAAATATACAATTTTTATCAATATATTTTATAATTCCTTCCAGAATAGAATAGTAAAGTAACCAAATAAGACTCTCATACCCTTTAACTAGATTTTCCAAAGTGCGTTTATTAGGTGTAACAAGTTGCCACATGGATTAAAAGTTGTATCTAACTGAATACATTGTTAAATTGAGTTGCATTAGATGTATTATAGATAATAAATAAACACATTGCAAAAGAAGTAGACACTTTTTGAATATTTATACACCAATATATTTTTCTCAAAAATTCATAATTCCTTAATTATTTTGAACCCAGTATTTCTAAATATTCCATTTTGAAGGGATAATATGTAGAACTGGTAAGTCCTGAAATAACATTGACCAAATGCTCATATTCTTCTCTTCTATTGTGGAATAGATACATACCTTTATATACCATATAATTATTTCAATGCATCTATTTTCTATTTTTTACAGTGTATCGCATCATTGAAAATGAGTTAATAAGAAGAAACCTATCGAGAATATTCTCTTTGCAACCAATCGCAGATTGTAAAAAAAAAGGATAAACTGCAAAATTTCGAAAAAATATGAGTTGGTTATTTGTCTATATTATCTATCAAAGCAGGAGTTTGATTATGCATTTAAAAACTGGTGAGCAAAATTTAATATTTTCATCAATAAATTTTATAAATACTTCCAGAATAGTAATGTAACCAAATGGGGCTCTGGTAGCCTCTAATTAGATTTTTCAAAGTACGTTTATTAGGTGTAAGAGTTAGCACATGCCTTAAAAGTTGTATCTAACTGATTACAATGTTAAATTGGGTTGTATTAGATGTATTATAGGTAATAAATATGAACATTGCGAAATAAATTGACACTTTTCAAATATTCATACTTTGATCTATTTTAATTAAAAATTCAATTTTTTTTTTTTATTATTCTGAACCAATAATTTCTCAATATTCCATTTTGAAGGGATAACATGTAGAATTGGTGAGTCCGGAAATAACTGTGACCCCAATGCTCATATTCTCCTCTTTAGTTATTGTTAGGTACATGCCTTTATATACCTTATAATTATATCAATGTATCTTTTTTACTTTTACAGTGTATTGCATCATTAAAAATTAGTTAATAAGAAGAAAACTATTGAGAATATTCTCTTTGCAACCAATCGCAGATTGTAAAATAAGGATAAAGTGCAAAATTTCTGAATATTTATGAGTTGGTTATATATCTATAAATATCTATCAAAGCAGGAGTTTGATTATGTATTGAAAAACACTGATTAGTAAAATATACAATTTTTATCAATATATTTTATAATTCTTTCCAGAATAGTAAAATAACCAAATGTAGATCTAGTACCCTTTAACTTGATTTTTCAAAGTGCGTTTATTAGTTGTAACAAGGTAACACATGGATTAAAATTTGTATTTAACTGAATACATTGATAAATTGAGTGGCATTAGATGTATTATAGATAATAAATATACACATTGCAAAAGAGAGAGAGATGTAGAGACTTTTTCAATATTTATACATGAATCTATTTTTATTAAAATTCCATAATTCCTTAATTATTTTGAACCAAAATTTTTTAAATATTCCATTTTGAAGGGATAATATGTAGAACTGGTGAGTCCTGAAATAACAGTGACCCCAATGCTCATATTCTCCTCTTCTATTATGGATTAGATACATACCGTTATATACCATATAAGTATATCAATGCATCTATTTTTACCTCTCACAGTGTATTGCATCATTAAAAATGAGTTAATAAGAAGAAAGCTATCGAGAATATGCTTTTTGCAACCAATCGCAGATTATAAAAAAAAAGGATAAAATGCAAAATTTCGAAAAAATATGAGTTGGTCATTTATCTATATTATCTATCAAAGCAGGAGTTTGATTATGTATTGAAAGACTGGTGAGCGAAATATACAATTTTTATCAATATAATTTATTGAATCAATAATTCCTTCTCTAAACTTTAATAACGAACCACTTGATGAGGAAAGAGTTTCTTTAATATACAATATCACAAGCTTTCGGGCACAATCACCCTTCTACTGGTGTAAAACGAGACAAAACATTAGTGGCAATCAGCTATGTATATATATACACAGATATATACATAGCTGATTGCCACTAATGTTTTGTCTCGTTTTACACCAGTAGAAGGGTGATTGTGCCCGAAAGCTTGTGATATTGTATATTAAAGAAACTCTTTCCTCATCAAGTGGTTCGTTATTAAATATAATTTATAATTCCTTCCAGAATAGTAAAGTAACCAAGTGGGGCTCTGGTACCCTTTAACTAAATATTTCAACGTGCGTTAATTAGGGGTAACTAGTTAGCACATGGATTAAAATTTGTATCTAACTGAAAACATTGATAAATTGGTTTGCATTAGATATATTATAGATAATAAATATACACATTGCAAAAGAAGTAGACACTTTTTGAATAATTATACATTAATATATTTTCTTGAAAATTCATAATTCCTTAATTAATTTTGTTAGATTTGTTCTTAGCTGAACATTAAGAACATCCATCTTCATTTCCTAACTAGCTCAGTGGTTAAATTTTTCCTTTAGCATATATGTGCAAAAAATGTAACACA
Source organism: Cordylochernes scorpioides (assembly GCA_030710605.1). NCBI lineage: Eukaryota > Metazoa > Arthropoda > Arachnida > Pseudoscorpiones > Chernetidae > Cordylochernes > Cordylochernes scorpioides. Next base: position 55,582,019 of record CP092881.1, read on the forward strand.
CGCCAAATGCTTACATCAACTTGTATATTAACTTGGGTTAAGACTCAGATACACACGTAATATGATATGGCGAACACAAAGGATCCATGTTTAATATTTAATATGTAATTTTGTTTCAGGGTAAAGGTATCACACACATCTCTACAAATAATAATAATTCAAAAGTTTTATTGCTATCACAGTGTACAAATTTCAATTATGGGTAATTTTTACATGGATAAGATTTATTGTTTAAGGATTTCAAGCAAGAATGAGATTTTATACTTATTAGGAACATAAATATGCCTTTCTCAACATATAAAAACATACCATAATTGGCAAACCTACAAAATAATACATAATGAACATGACGCCTTATTCTACCTTGGTAAAATTTTTACTTATAGAAGTGAGTTAAAATAAGTCTTTCTGACATATTAAAGTAAGCTCAAAATTAACAAAGAAAAGATGCTAACATACCGTTTCTACTGGACATCAGCGCTCCCCACCGATCAGCCATCTTTTTCCGCGTCCCGTTCAAAAACTTGATCCAAAACTGCCGTTATCTTTAAAATAACGCCCCGAGGTAAGTCCTCAATTTTTACTACAGAGTAATAAAATAATTAATATTCCTAGAATATAATAAAAATATATATATATTATTAATTTAAAAATAATATATTATTATTTTTAAAAGAGAGATATTGAAATAATAAATATAGATGCTTTACCTTTGAGAAATTTAAAATTCTTCTTTTCCTTTAACAGAAAGGTTTGAGGTAATAAAAAAATTGGTAAACTAAGGATAATAAAATATATAATTTTATCTTTAAATTTAAAGTGTTTTTTACTTTAGGAAATTCGAAATTAGGCTTCTTCTTATTAAAAGGTTTTGAGATAATAATAAAATTTATCAAATAGGGATAATAAAATATAAATTTATTTATTTTAAATTTAAAGTAATTTCTTCTTTAAGAAATTCTAAAAAAATACTAAATATGCCCAATCTATCTAAATGTGATATCATAAGTTATATACAAAAAAAATAGAAAAAGAAGGTGAAGAGATGGGCTGGTTTAACAAAGAAGCATGCTCGAAGTCCATTTCTTTCTTGTCGAGGCAGCTTCTCCATTGTCCACCAGGTTTCCATTTACACTGTGGGTGAACTTTAAAGGCATAGGTGCCATCTCCCGCTGGGCATCTTCTCCGGCTTCTGGTGTAGATCCTTCGCTGGACCTCCTTGCAATGGGCTCCAGGATCCTTGGGCAGGACTCGTGTCACCTCCACCTCTCTGGACTTTAAAGGCATACGCGCCATCTCTCGCTGGGCATCCTCTCCGGCTTCTGGTGTAGATCCTTCGCTGGACCTCTCTGCAATGGGCTCCAGGATCCTTGGGCAGGACTCGTGTCATCTCCACCTTTCTGGACTTTAAAGGCATATGTGCCATCTCCTGTTGGGCCCCCCCCCCCCCCCCCCCCCGGTTTCTGGTCTTCCTCTGGTTCTGTCTGCATCGGGCTTCTGGCTACTTAAACAGGGCCGATGTCATCTTCCTACAGCAGATCTTGGGATACACGTCCAGGGCTGTGTCCTCCCCTGCCTTGACCTTTAAAGCACCGTCGGCCATGGTTGTGGGACTTCCACCTGGACACCAAATACTTTCGGCGAGACACTGTGTATATATATGATGTAAATGTTTACATCTTTGTTGGGTCTGTTTGGTGGAAAATCTGGCCCAACAATTCCTCCCCTGCCTGAGTGAAAAAATGTGTTTATTCTAATTCATATCTGTTCATACTCTATGAGAAATATGAAATTGGGAGAAATGCATTTTTTATGATACCAGTATGCAATCACCGACACTCAGGCAAAGGGGGAACAAACGGGCCATGGAACCTGGGACAGGTTACTTCATCGTAATTACTGAAGGAAATTCTATCCTACCATTTAATGGGCAAAGTACTAAGCCCATCCTTTCGCTGTCTGTATTCGAGGGAGTCTTGGCCCAGATGTGAGTCGAATCCACACATTCCCGGCCGCAGTCCCTATGGGTGGAGATGGGGTGGTCTATACACAGATTCTGTGCAAACAGATTCTTAGGCCATTCTGGATAAACATAATCATTACGGGCGCCAAGGAATTGTGCGTGTATTGTAGATATGCCCAATTCCTAAAACACATCTAAAATAAAAAAAACTTTATTAACTCTATATGATACATACGACAGCAAAGGAATGACTGACTATACATGCTCACATAAGATAATGATAATTAAAAAAAAACTAAAATTGCAGCTCCTATCAAATGACATCAATAATAGGGCAAACAGAAACGTGGGAAGTGAATATACATATCAAAGTTGCATGGATACAATGTATGCCAAAATGGAGCAATGTAGATATACACGATGTTAAATAAAAAAAATTCTTAAATGGATATTTACTATAAGTAGAAAGGGAATGGCTTGATATATATATAGGATATACTATGGTAAACAAATGAATATATAAATTGTGATTAAATTCTTCATTCGGTACATTTGTCCGAAGATGGTAACAATGCTGTTACCAAAATGTCACACATATTAATTATTTGTTCTGGAATCGGTCTCGTTATCTTGTCTTTTTTAGTCTATAGCTCAAACTGCGCCTTATCTATATATGAATATACATGCAGATAATTAGGGAAAGGGTAAACATGGTGGATGATACATTAAATGAGTAAATATTACCTCTGTATAATAAATATGCCAAACTTCTTGAAGAATATGATATATGGGAAGGAAATAACATTGATATGGGAATATATTATGGTAAATAAACAATATATATATATATGCAGTGGTTAAAACTTGTTTAGTGCATTTTATCTGAAGATGGTAACAACGCTGCTACCAAAATGTCACACATCTATAAACCGAATCGTGCTTTCTATATATACAAATATACATAAATATAATAAAGGAATGATACATGATATAAGGTAATAATGAGTATATAATAATAATAAAACGAATAGATATGCACTGAGGGTCTAGGTCATTTCACTAGCATTTAAAAATCTATATGTAATATTTTAAAAACTCGTTCTTACCAACTCGTCACTGGGAGTGTTTGTCTGGCGTGTTCCCCGCCCCTCTTAATCCAAGAGAAAATCTATAGGAAAGGAAATCTTGGTAGTCAATTACTTCTCTAAACCAGATTATTTCTAAATTACCTTATCGTGATGACAATCTTACCTATCTCCGTTTTATAGTTGTACATTATTGTCAACCTCTGGTATACATTGTTTAGCTTATCTATAGAATGTGTACTCATATTTTTGACCAACAAATCCACTTTAAAAAAAAAACTTAAATTAACCCTGAAAATAAATTATGATGACTAACAACCTAGGTCTAACTTATACCTTATGATATATCTTCCCACTTGAGTTCTTGATATCTCCCTGAAAATCTGACTCTTTGTCCAAAAAAAATAGAATAAACTCATTGCTCTGGGCCATGTTACAGCCAAAACAAAATTGATATTCGATCTTCTCTAAAAAAAAAAAAAATTCTTCCTTCTCAAATCTGGAACACTATATTGGCTTGTTCTGGCAATCTGCTTCAAAAGTTCATTTAGGTGTCCTACTAATTTAAAAATTTATCTTTTCTCATAATGAGTTACTCTCGTTAAAAAAAAATTCTACTTACTAACTGGTATTTAGACTTGAATTCGTTCTAACTAAACGTATGGTAGACTATAGTCTTTAATTAGGTGATTAACTTTTGCTAGCCTGGGGCGATATAAAACGCAAAGAATCTGGACAGTCCATCTGTCACTTTGCTAATTGGTACCTAAAATCTGTAGACGGCATCGCCTCGTCTAATCGTAACTTTGTCTCTTGCACGCTCTCATTGTTAACCCTCATTAGAAACCCCCTTTAGACTTTGACTTAGGGACAAGGAGTTATAGGGAAATCGATTTCTTTACCCACCACATGTTCCAAGCTTTTGTCCATAGAGGATTGGTTCCAGGCTGCGCAATATATAGGAGAGCCTTCAACGTGCCGATCCTTCCCAACCTCCCGTCTGAATCACCCTCATCTCAGCCACGCTTAAAGCGTCGTAAACTACGATGTCAGATCGGTTATCCGAGGTTTGTCGCCGTACACTTAGCTTGCGACATCGGCAACTAAATCCCCCACCTTGCACAAAGTTCACCTGATACCTCTCCGTTCCCTCTAATGAGGAGAAGTCTTGTGGGCTTTCTGGTCTGATCATAACCTCCCACAATCTTCCAGTCTGAGAATCAAGACATGATCATTATCTACGATTCTTAGAATTCAAGTTGATATAATGAAATAGAGTGATTGATTACCCTAATAAAAGAAATCATACTTATACTCCCTTAGAAGGAGGCCTAACAAAATGGAGCGAATACCTTCCTATCAATAGAGTTGTACAGTCCTGTGAGGCTATCGATCCTAACAAATAAAGAAATCAAAAATCAAAATTGAACCTATTAAGTTCCCTAACCCTATTCTAATGTATTTTGGTCTCACAATATAATAGTTTTTAACCTTCTACACATTCATTATTCCAATCCTTTCATACACCCTCCCCCCTATCATTCGCGGAATGCACTCAAACTAAAGTTAAAAGCTGCTACAAAGGCCAAAATACTCACTTATCAATATCGATAGATCCTAACTAATAATAACATCTTTCAGGACACAATGAGAAATCAAATGAATAACTAAATTAAAACAAATTGGGGACAAATTTCCCAATTTACTCAAATAAAGTGCCTCTTACAAACTCTAACATAAATTATTTAAATTTAAATAGATAAATAAATCAAACTATGTTGATATATTGTCAACAATCAAATCTGAAATCTAACCTAACATTTTAACTGTGTGTCTAACAGTTTGAAAAATCTTCTCACGTGGTGTCTAAACAAAACGAATCATCAAAACTAGCACTTAAATTGGAGCGAATTGAACTTCGAGCGTTTACCTCATTGCCAATCATGATATATCTACAAGTGTCTGCTAACCCTACTTCCCATATAGGGTTATTGGCATTCTTCTTTCTCTGCTATTCAGCTAAACTCTTTCTTTGGAATTATAGGGCTTTCATTACCCAACCCGTTCTGGAGATTAACAACAGAGATCACTTGCTATCCTAACATATCAACTCTTAGACCACAACTGCCTTACACACTCTCATTAGAAATTCTCTTTGGGCTGTATTCTGGACCTATGGAATTACAGGGTGTCAAGTTTTAACCCAACGCATATTCCGAGCCAGCCCATAGAGAATATATTACAAGCACAGCAGATATCTAATGCGTCTAAGTTCCTTTGTTATTCTTAAAGTTGAACTACTGTTCAGAACCTTCAATAAAAAAAAATCAAAACAAAATATACTGTTGAACTCAAGTCTTAAATCACAACCTGCTATTAATACAGAATAGCCTCTTCAATAAAAAAGAAAAACTGAAAACTCCTTACAATGAACATTTAACACAAACACAAGGTTGTAGCCTTAAAAAAAAAGAAAAACAGAAAGAATCTGAAACCCTTTACAAAGACACTTAGAATCTAAAACCATGGTTGTAGCGTAAAAAAAACCTGGAAATTCTTTAGGACCACAATCTAGGGCCTTTAACTCACGTTCTAACACTTCATACTATGATCAAAATTTAACTAAACTCTAGTACACATTCTATAGGTTTACTCATTGGCAGCCTGGGCATGATTTACACCCAGTGGGCTTCTTGACCCTGGTCGAACGGCGTATTTCAGGGCCGCCAACATTGCCACCAATTGCCCTATTCACTACCTCTAGCGGGTTTCTTAAGATTGCTGTCTCTTGTGGTTCCTCTGGTCCTACAGTTCTATGGGAATATATAGGATACGTTGTATGTACCCAGTGATCTTCATCATTGATGATATACCAACACTAAAACAAGGTTGTGAAAACCCCTTTCAACGACGGACTAACATTAAAAACACGGTTGTGAAACTCTTTACAATGACACATAAACACTAAAACAGGTTGTGACAATGTTTTTAAAGATGACATACAAACGCTAAAACAGGTTGTGAGGACCTTTTAAAGATGACACACTAACATCAAAACGGGTTGTGACAACCTTTTGAAGATGACATACAAACATTAAAACAAGATTGTGAGGACTCTTTAAAGATGATCCTTTAGCACTAAGGCACATATTGTGGCTTAAAAAAAATGGAAAATGAAAACGCCTTAAAATCATCATAACCTTAGGACAAAGTGTAGCATAAAATAAAAAGTAAACTAAAATTCATCATAATACTGGAACAAAACTGTAGCTAAAATAAAAAAATGCATAAGGAGGACTGAAGACTCTTTAAGTCGCATCCTAACATTAAAAAACAAAGTGTCGTTAAAAAAACTGAGTAACTCTTTAAAGTTATATACCAACACAAAAACAAAATTGCAGCAAGAAAAAAAACTGAAAACCCTTTAAGGAAATTCTAGCTTCTCAAAAGGAGAATACATATTTGTTATCTAATATAACCTAATATTATAACTAATATAGACCTATGTATATAAATTAGTGTATACAGTTGTTGAAATTTAGATAAATCAGCTTATACAAACTCTCAGTGCATATTATGTACTATTTACAACCATTGACCTCTACGCCAAAACAAATCATCCATTAACCACTTGATGAAGAGTTAAAATCGTTCCATCGTTCTATCAGTCAACAGCTACTCTCTAAACGTTGAGCGCACCTTCTCCTATCAACCATTATATTCTCTATTTACAAACTCTTTATCAAACTTTCTTCAATTCTTCCTCTTTCAACACTTTCTCTCTGTCGAATTTCGACATGCTTCGACACCTTCCTAACACATCTTTCTCTCAACGATTTCCACCTTTTTCATCTCTTTCATCGTTTTTAGTACATTTCAACGCCTTTTCATCACTCTGTTAACGCTATTCAACCCTCTTTCATCCCTCTGAAGTCTCTTCGAAACCCGTCATCGGTAACCAATCCCAATTATTGCTCTAGTCTACTTTGATATCTCGGGAGTCCCTTCTGGGAATCTGTTCCTCCCCTGTCAGTTCTTATCAAAGCCGACGACCTTCCCTCCTATTTGCAAGCATGAAATTTCCTCTTATTCTGTCCCCTCCTAGCCTCCCTCTTTTCCAGGAGATAAGCTCATCTCGGCTGTCTTAGAGGTCCTGTCTAGACCGGTCGGTAAACATTACTGTAATTGCTGGGAATTTGACAAGTCACCTTTCTTTAGCATTGTCTCTCTCCATGCGAGATAGGGCAACTTTATCATGGAAAAGCAGAGATATATATATGTACAAAAGTCAGCTGTCCTATACATTGCTGAACAATATCCCTTTCAAGAAATTATGCAAGCCCTTCATAGAATCGGAGTTTCTAGATACTAACTATTACTTTGGTGTGATCTTGTAAATATTGTGCTCTGGTTGAATCAGACTATGCAATTCCTCTCGTCTCGAAGTTAGGTCTTAACATTGTTGACAACTCTTAACTCACAGGGTAGTAGCTTATAGAATTAAGTCGTTCATCTAAGACATGTTCATGCTGATGAATGAAGCCCTTCTAGTAGGTCATAAGCGTTTATCTGATAACAGATGATCTAAGTAAATTCGTTGTCTTGCGTCTTTTACTTTATGTAATAGGAGATGCCGCTCAAAAAGGACCTTAACATTAGGGTTAGAACTCGTTGCTCCTTTCAGAATGAAGTGGTTGTTAAAACATTGATGTGGGAAGAATCGTACATTTTACCAGTGTATATCGTTGAGTATAGACTATGCCGTCTCTCTCATTGCCACCCAGGTACTTTAGGGTGACACTTGGTTTATTGGCTGTTACACGCGAATCCCGTCCGGCATTCAATAAGATATCAATGGTGATCTTTGTCACGTCCAGGAGGCCATCCCATAAGCGACCAAATCAACTTTTCCCCGACTTATAACACCGTCTCATCGCGGTAATTGAAATTAATTGGAACCAAGTATGGATCTTAATCTTTTGTCGTAGTTAATTTTATCAGTTCAACTTGTTTTCTCAATTTCTTCTTGATACACTGGCCTGACACACCACACTTCTCCTAGTCAGTAGCAACTCCAATCAGTCCCAATGAGAAAGCCGCTTTAAGGCGTCAGTTTCCTGTTAAACTCACGTATGGTTCCAGGGAAAAAAAACTTACATATATTACAGTGGTATATACTCCCACTGGCATTATTATTCGATATGATATCCATTCACTTTATTTATTCAACTGTTATTAGCTGGATCGTGGTAATACCTTTCTATCATCACTCCTAGACCTCCGCGTAAACATTGTCTTTGACGTGACTAATTCCTTAAAGTTCTGCCTTTTTAATCACCCTGTTAGTTATAATTGTCTTAATTAATCACTGGAGTTATCTGCGTTGAGCGGATTATGCCACCTTATCTAGACTTCCACTCTAACTCCAGGATCTAGGCTGTCCAGATCCTTTATGAAAAAAAAACATATCTAAACACTATTGTCATTGAAAGGAACCATATATCTGATTCGTGAGCGTAATCGGAGCTTGCCTCTACAAAACACGATGATTATAGGAAGTCTGACATTTTAGATATTGCATCAACACTATTGGGATATCTCTCTCGTTTTCTCTAAGAGAAGTGGGTCTTAATTGAAAAGAGATGCTCAAACCCATAACACCAGAATACCATGACTTTTGTTGACATACATTCTCTTACATTTACCCTGACAAAGCAACCCCCTTTTCGTTGGTAAAGAAAGAAATGCTAAATATATACGAGCTTAAATTCGTATCTGAGCGGACCCTCTGCTGGTGATTACTTAATATAACTAGATGCAGGCAATGGTGTCTTTATTCGTCCTCATTCTAGGAAAGGTGCTACAGGGAAATGGACAGAATAGTTGGAAATTTCACAAAAAGGAAAAGTTAAATCTTAATTATGACATGTTGAATTTATCGTGACTGTACCACCACGCAAATGTCTATATCGTAGGGTGTGCCAAAAAAAATGTGGAAAGATGTTGGAATTCTACACTCGAAGGATTATATTAACTAGGAAAAACAGCTTGGGTTATCGTGTTACTGGTACTCAAGTGTTTACAATAATGTTGCTATAAACTAGATATATAATTAATATTAGACGGAATTTGCTTACAAGCACCACAGAGAGATAAAGACCCAGTAAATATTATTAATTCAGTCTGCCAGTTTCTTTATAATCCAAATATGGGTATACGCCCTTCGAATCAACAAGAAATCTTAGAGAAAAACATGTCGTTTTTTTTTTATTTTATAATAATCTAAAGCGCAATAAGTAAATGTTTGCGTTAACTAGATAGAAAGAATCACGATTTTGTGTTACTAAAAGAATTAAAAGAATTATCTTAAAGGTGACATGTGGATCATTTGCATAATATTCAATAACTTCATACAAAATGTTATTTATGGAACATCCTAGCGTTTAAAATTAAAAGGGTATATTAAGTATGGCGCCGTCCCTATGCATATCATATCCGTACAATATAAAATCGAAATATGCTAGTGTAATTGTGAAGGGGGTCAGGTTAAAAATTAATGCATAAACTTTAAAATGCTGATAAAATATAAAAATAAATTTATACTGCTTTATCACTTTAATGATTAGATTTGTGGTATATAAGGCTAAATGAATATAATTACTAGCCATTAAGTTGGATGTAACACGAATTGGAAAGTCGGGTGTTGTGCGCGTCCATCGGCCGCCATTTTGGAATTTTATCGTGATCGTATATCGACATGTAAGCAGCTATTGTAAATTATACCATATCGGAAAAAAAAAAGGAGGGATGACAAATTCAACGTTTCAAAGAAGCAATAGGAACTATTACCATGCAATCATAAAATTAGTTTTAAAAAATGTACATTCATTTAGAGTTAGCAAAATAAATAACCAAGGTGCTGTTTTATTTCACGTATACTACCGGAGTTTGTACTACTGTTACATAAAAAAATGCTCATTACATAAAATATAAGCTAAGGGAGAGGTTTATGGGAAAGCATGACTAAACTCATCTACGATTGATGACCGGGGTGGACACTTAAGTCTGGACATTATGTTCATATAAGGACAAAACAAAAATAAAAAATAAACAATTGAACTATTACAAAGGGGGAATTTATGCTTAATAATGGCTAGTGAAATTGTGTCCAATTTAATAATACCTAAACATTCTCAGGATAATTAAAAATAAGAAAATAAACAATCGTACTGTCAAACAAAGACAGAAGATCAGTATGGAATCACTTAGTAAAATTTAAAAGGTATATGGAAACATATAAAAATTAAATAAGTTGCGTGGCATATGCACAATTTTCTTCTAAATTAGATAAGAAAATAAAAACCCTCAAATCTTTATATTTATATTAATAACGCTCAATATCGTAAAGGATAAGAGAGAACTAAGCGTACAATCGTATTAATAAAATTTCAAAATATCTTCAGACTTATCGAGCGGAAATTTTGTTGGATAAAGTATTTGAAATAAATCATTAAACCTTGATGTACAATAGTACAAGTCATATTGAACTTACAGTTTGAAAAGAAAAATAATGGTGAAGAACTAAAAGGAGATGGAATATTTAAAGCGTGAAGCCTTAAATACAGAAAATATAATTGAAGACATTTATAAATTAAATAATTCGTATGTCAATGCACATCAGAAAAGAAAATAAATGCTTCGAATTATTATATTGATAAATGTTAAATACTATAAGGATAAGAGATAACTGGGAGAACAATTTGACAAATTCAAAAGAAATATCTTCAGACTTATCGAGGGGAAATTTTTGTTGGACAAAGTAATTGAAAATAAAATTATTAAACCTTAGTATAAAATAAGTCGCATTGATTTTTTTTTTTTTACAATTAAGAAGGTAATGGTGAAAAACTAAAAAGAAGATGGAATATTTAAGACGTGAAACCTTCACGCAAGAGCGGGGAGGGTAGCAAAAACTGACCTTTTCAACTCAGATGCTGGCAGTGAACTGACTTCTTAGTTGTTTTCTACTTCCCAGCTATTGTCAACACATGTGTTTTACACATGTCCTCCCCAAAAATAACTCTGTCCTCCACCCCCCATGCACACGTGTTAGCAGGAGGGGGAAACACATGTGTCATGTGTCCCTAAGGACTCCAAATTTGGAACTCGTGGGAAATTCTCAGGTTTCTGAGAAAGCGTTGGTTTTTTAGGCCTAAATTTCGCATTTTAATATATATATTTTTTTAAGAATCATGTAAAACGTACTATTCAGAAATATTAGGCTAAAGCATGAGTTTTTTTTTTTTACTCATAAACATTTACTAAATACACAAAAAAAATGCATATTAAACAAAATTCACTTTAGAGCCATGTAATACACTAAATAAATGAAATTATACATCAGACATCTTCTGAATAAAAGAAGAACATGCCACACGCGAGTGGCCAACGGTGTTTCTGGATATATAGAGAAATAATAAAATTAAAATTGTGTCTGTAGTTTAAAACAGTTGTAAAAAAAATTTAAAGCCTTGCATAAAAAAAATCAACGATCTTTTGAGAAATGTTTAACTCGTGGCGATTGCCCGCCGAGTATAACGTAATTTTAAAGTGGGTGGAAGACAATTTCGAAAAAAAAAGGTATAAAATTAAACGTGTGCAAAATATGTAAAAAGGCGTCGTGAACAGATAAAGAAATTTTCGACTCAAAATGATTATTCACCATTACAATATATTTTAAAAGTGAACAAAATAAGAAAAAATTGACCCATAAAACGACTGTACATCATTACTACGCATTTCTAGATATCCAAACAAAGCTTTTATCAAAAACATGAAAATACACAAAAATGGGCGTATTAAACGTTAAATATTTCTTTGAAATTATACAGAAATTGAACAAAAGGCATAAAATTAGCACGCTCGTAAAATATGCAATGGTGTCCTGAACAAAATAAAAAAATTTACTCGAAAAAGGTTGTTCATCTTTGCTACGTATTTTTAGATATTAAAGTAAAGCTCTTGTTAAAACATGAGAATACATTAAGATGGGTGTATTAAACGTTAAATATTTCTTTGAAGTTATACAGAAATTGAACAAAAGGCATAAAATTAGCACGCTCGTAAAAAAATATGCAACGGCGTCCTGAACAAAATAAAAAATTTACTCGAAAAAGGTTGTTCATCTTTGATACGCATTTTTAGATATTAAAATAAAGCTCTTGTTAAAACATGAAAATACATTAAGATGGGTGTATTAAACGTTAAATATTTCCTTGAAATTATACAGAAATTGAACAAAAGTCATAAAATTAGCACGCTCGTAAAAAATAGGCAACGGCGTCCTGAACAAAATAAAAATTTTACTCGAAAAAGGTTGTTCATCTTTGATACGCATTTTTAGATATTAAAATAAAGCTCTTGTTAAAACATGAAAATACATTAAGATGGGTGTATTAAACGTTAAATATTTCCTTGAAATTATACAGAAATTGAACAAAAGGCATAAAATTAGCACGCTCGTAAAATATGCAATGGTGTCCTGAACAAAATAAAAAATTTATTCGATAAAGGATTGTTCATCATTATTATACATTTTTATTTTAGGCTTAATGTGAATCGTGGTAGAGCATGAGATTTTTTTTTTCGGGTCGTAGGGTTTACTTCGTGCAAAGTTGCTTTGCACTTTTCGACAGTAACTTGCCTCGCGTGGGCGCCAAATGTTAGATTTGTTCTTAGCTGAACATTAAGAACATCCCTCTTCATTTCCTAACTAGCTCAGTGGTTAAATTTTTCCTTTAGCATATAAGTGCAAAAAATGTAACACACGCCAAATGCTTACATCAACTTGTATATTAACTTGGGTTAAGACTCAGATACACACGTAATATGATATGGCGAACACAAAGGATCCATGTTTAATATTTAATATGTAATTTTGTTTCAGGGTAAAGGTATCACACACATCTCTACAAATAATAATAATTCAAAAGTTTTATTGTTATCTCAGTGTACAAATTTCAATTATGGGTAATTTTTACATGGATAAGATTTATTGTTTAAGGATTTCAAGCAAGAATGAGATTTTATACTTATTAGGAACATAAATATGCCTTTCTCAACATATAAAAACATACCATAATTGGCAAACCTACCAAATAATACATAATGAACATGACGCCTTATTCTACCTTGGTAAAATTTTTACTTATAGAAGTGAGTTAAAATATGTCTTTCTGACATATTAAAGTAAGCTCAAAATTAACAAAGAAAAGATGCTAACATACTGTTTCTACTGGACATCAGCGCTCCCCACCGATCAGCCATCTTTTTCCGCGTCCCGTTCAAAAACTAGATCCAAAACTGCCGTTATCTTCAAAATAACGCCTCGAGGTAAGTCCTCAATTTTTACTACAGAGTAATAAAATAATTAATATTCCTAGAATATAATAAAAAAAATATTATTAATTTAAAAATAATATATTATTATTTTTAAAAGAGAGATATCGAAATAATAAATATAGATGCTTGATCCTTTGAGAAATTTAAAATTCTTCTTTTCCTTTAACAGAAAGGTTTGAGGTAATAAAAAAATTGGTAAACTAAGGATAATAAAATATATAATTTTATCTTTAAATTTAAAGTGTTTTTTCTACTTTAGGAAATTCGAAATTAGGCTTCTTCTTATTAAAAGGTTTTGAGATAATAATAAAATTGATCAAATAGGGATAATAAAATATAAATTTATTTATTTTAAATTTAAAGTAATTTCTTCTTTAAGAAATTCTAAAAAAAATACTAAATATGCCCAATCTATCTAAATGTGATATCATAAGTTATATACAAAAAAAAATAGAAAAAGAAGGTGAAGAGATGGGCTGGTTTAACAAAGAAGAATGCTCGAAGTCCATTTCTTTCTTGTCGAGGCAGCTTCTCCATTGTCCACCAGCTTTCCATTTACACTGTGGGTGAACTTTAAAGGCATAGGTGCCATCTCCCGCTGGGCATCTTCGGCTTCTGGTGTAGATCCTTCGCTGGACCTCCTTGCAATGGGCTCCAGGATCCTTGGGCAGGACTCGTGTCACCTCCACCTCTCTGGACTTTAAAGGCATACGCGCCATCTCTCGCTGGGCATCCTCTCCGGCTTCTGGTGTAGATCCTTCGCTGGACCTCTCTGCAATGGGCTCCAGGATCCTTGGGCAGGATTCGTGTCATCTCCACCTTTCTGGACTTTAAAGGCATAGGTGCCATCTCCCGTTGGGCCCCCCCCCCCCCCCCCCCCCGGTTTCTGGTCTCCCTCTGGTTCTGTCTGCATCGGGCTTCTGGCTACTTAAACAGGGCCGATGTCATCTTCCTACAGCAGATCTTGGGATACACGTCCAGGGCTGTGTCCTCCCCTGCCTTGACCTTTAAAGCACCGTCGGCCATTGTTGTGGGACTTCCACCTGGACACCAAACACTTTCGGCGAGACACTGTGTATATATATGATGTAAATGTTTACATCTTTGTTGGGTCTGTTTGGTGGAAAATCTGGCCCAACAATTTGAACCAGAGATATCTAAATTTTCCATTTTGAAGGGATAATATTTAGAACTGGTGAGTCCTGAAATAACATTGACCAAATTCTCTTATTCTCCTCTTCTATTATGGAATAGATACATACCTTTATATACCATATAATTATATCAATGCATCTATTTTTACTTTCTACAGTGTATCGCATCATTGAAAATGAGTTAATAAGAAGAAACCTATCGAGAATATGCTATTTACAACTAATCGCAGATTGTAAAAAAAGGCTAAACTGAAAAATTTCAAAAAAAAATGAGTTGGTTATTTGTCTATAAATATCTATCAAACTCTTAAGGTTTCAACTATATACAAGATCAGCAGACCAAGACTAAGCTCGGCTTAACGATGGATTTTAATTGTAACTATTGCTTCGTATGTTTTTGGCAGATCAATACTACTGTTTAAACTGTTAAGTTGTTTAGATATTTTTGATTCTATAACCAATCTTTGCTTCTTATATTGGATATTGATGTACTGTAGGTTCTGATAAATTGAAAGTTTGATCTGTTTCAATTAAACATCATATAAGTATATGTTGTTTTGTTATAACTATTTCCAGATCTCTACAAAACCATATTTCGGGCGCCAGTGGCTTCAGAAAGGCAGACCTCAAATTAATACATCTATGGCACATGTGGAGCCTTAAAGCTGTACCAACTAGCAAAAAGTGCTAAAGGGGTAATTAACTTATACTTTTCAGCTAAACATATTTTGGCTGAACATATTTTATTCGGTCTAATAAAACGCTTTCAAAGTATACAACAATAAAAATTTATATATACATTGTAGCAAACTATTTATTATTTTATTAGCAGATTGTTAATTTTAATTTTTATATATTTTATTACTCTGCGTAAACTTCCCTCGTTGCTTCTCTTGTATTTTATCAATTTTAGTTTGTGGTTGTGCCTTAAATAAATTGCTGTTTCAGTCTGAAGTTTGTCTTTCCTAATTTTCTACCTTACATTTGGTGGAGATGCTGGGTAGATTAAAGAAGACAAACTGAAGATCACCAAGAATACCTCGAGGCCATGGGTGCTGTGATCTACATTCTCCGAGACTGGCTCCAGGAATCCACCGCCGTGTCAAAGCCAAGACGTTCTTCTGATATAACAATATCCCTATAGACGATATGACGACGAAGACGTTCTTCACGCCGCAAGAGAATAGACGCAAAGCTGCTAGGAGCAGATTTCCAAGACGCCGAGGGAATCCTTGGCAGAAGAACGTCAGATCTATGTCAGCATCTACAATATTTGCAAGATGTGGGTCACGCTCAAAAAGGTGTTGCGTTCCCGGTTTGGATAGATGAAAAGGGAGGATACACGATGTGACTTATTAAAGTTTCCTTACTTAAGTATATATATCTTATATTTATAAATAAAAAAGATTTGATTTTCTGTTTGATTTGGATCATGTTGAGGACTATTGCAATGGCGGTGCAGTCGTGGCTAAATTTCTTAAAAGAATAATAATAAAATGGTCTTGATCAGATATTGCTTTATTGAGCTGAGAAATGAATTCATATTAAAACATAATTTTGTACAAGTACAGCCTGGCTTAAGGCGTAAGAATAAAAATATGAAAAACAAAAGAATATTTACATAATTACATATGGTTTGAGCCGACCAACGGGGAAGAACAACAACGAGTTTTTTTATAGGGGAAGCACGACCTCTGGCGGCCGATTTAGCAGTATATTTGTATCTATGAAATATATATTTTTTTATAAAATAATAATTTAATATAACATTTTAAATAATACCTTTATATAACATTTCCCCCCTGTGAAGAAAATAAAATGGGTACATTTAGAGTAAAGTGATAAAAATATAGTTAAAAAAAAAAGATAAAATGATTAAAAGAAAATAACATAAGAGATGATATTCACTTATCATATTGGTTTTTAGATGATAACCAATAGACAGGAAAATACAAAAGTTAAATGATAAAAATGTAAATGATTACAAAAATTATTGGTAGAGTGTGAAAATGAAATGCATGATTATCAAAAGTGAAATAAAAGAGTGATATTCCTTGATCATATTGGCTTGTTGTGAGCCAATAGATTGGAAAAGACATGAAAAGATGATACATAATAAGAATGAAGAAAGAAAATAAAATGCATGATTATTAAAAAGTGAGAAATAAAAGGTGATATTCCATAATCGTATTGGCTTATTGTGAACCAATAGATAGGGAAGATAAAAGGAAATGTAATAGAAAGAAAAAGTGTTCCATAATCGTATTGGCTTATTGTGAACCAATAAATTGGAAAGACATAAGAAAACGATACACATATATTATTAATGAGGAAGAAAAATAAAATGAATGAAAATTACAAAAGTATATTAATGAAAAATATAAATATGATAGCATTGAAAAATCATTGGTGATAAAAAAACACATTTATGAAAATAATTACATTAGTAAAAGATAGGTGGAAACATTTGATGATTATAAGAAGAAAGGCATTTGTGAAAAACAAGAAGTTGGGACAAAGTTTAGGTACAAAAGGCAAATGTGAAAACAAGGAATGGACATGTAAATATAAATGAAATTAATGTTAAGAATAAAGAATGGGCACTTGAAAAAAATGAATCAAGGTGGATAAAAATAAGAGTTAAAATTTACATGTGTTTACTACGCTAAATTTGCATATTTGTTAGGTGATATAAGAAATGGAAATAATTGTGTTATCAAAATAAAATAAAAAAGGAAAAGTTAAAATATGTTAAACAATGAAAAATATTAGCTAATTATTTGAAAGATATTGATAGTGTAAGAAAATGCTATTTATTATTGTTGTTCTCCTGGCCGACTGCTTTGCATATAGTGTTTTAAAACTGATATGGTGTTAATAGTTGAAACTTAATTGTAAATATTTAATAGTAAAGTATGGAAAGAGATATTTTGGGAACTAATTATACAAAGGAAAATAAAGGTTTACAAGGATCAAAAGGTGTGATAATATTTAACGGGGCAAAAACAACTATGGTAAAATTGATACATAAAATTAATTTGACAAAAAGGGTATAACTAAGCAAATAAGCGATTGAAACTATTGTAAACATGAATGAGAATTGAAAAGTTAAACTAAAGGTAACTGCGCAAAATGTTTAATACAAAGTACCTTGAAATGGATGATTCCGGCTGGAGTTGAATTCTCGGGAGATGGCCGGCGTTGGGCGGAAGGTGTGATGGCCGGAGTTGGCTATAGATGGAGATGACCATGTCTGCTTGGAGATTGGTATGTTTTCTTGTAGAGGCTATGTTTGCTTGTGGAAAATGACTATGGTTGTTTGTAGGTGACTTTTTTGATGGAGAAGGCTATTTTTGATTGGAGTAGGTTATGTTTGATTTGCATAATTAAAAATGAGCTATGTTTGGTTGAAATGAACTATTTTTGATTGAAATGAACTATTTTTGATTGTGAAAGCTATTTTTGATTGAAATGAACAATTTTTGATTGTGAAAGCTATTTTTGACTGAATTGAACTATTTTTGATTGAAATGAACTATTTTTGATTGGGAAAAGCTATTTTTTTTTTGGAAGATTTGCATATTTGAATTTGAAAATTTTTGCTTTTGGGATTTCGTTCACACAAGTTTCAGATATCCTGTCGACTATTCTTATAAAAAGAAAATGAGATTTGTTTTTCTGCTGTTTGAAACTTCTGGATATGTTTTCTGGTTGCGCTGGAGCGGATGGCGATGACCTGATTGAATTGGACTATGTTTGATTGTGGATGCTATGGTTAAGTTTGATTAGGATTGGCTATCCTGTCGACTATTATTATATTTTTAAATAAAAAAAGATGGGATTTCTGTTGTTTTGGATCATCTTGATGATTATGCTATGGTGGTGCAGTCGTGGTTGAATCATCTTGAAATAAAAATAATAAAAATGGTTTTGATCAGTAATTGCTTTTATTGTGCTAAAGGAGTATATAAAAGAACATAATTTGATAAAAGTGCTGCCTGACTTAAGGCGAATAAAATAAGGAAAACAAAAGATTATTTACATAATGTACAAAAGTTTGAGGTCGGCCAACGGGGAAGAACAACAATCAGTTTATATAGTAGAAGCGTGACCTCTGGCGGTCGATTTATACAGAGTATTTATATCTATGAAATTATAATTTTAAATAAAATAACATTTTAATATATAACATTTTTAAATAAAATATTTCAATACAACATATATATATAGCAATTTAGGCCAACAACCCCATGTATATAACCCGCAGCAAGACCTTAATGTTGTATAATAGAAGCACAGCTGTCAATGATACACTATCGACATATGTCTTTACATCATCACATGTAATGCAATTTGTGCAAACAGGATAAATAAAGAAAAAAAAAGACGGGGGAAACTCTGTAATTGATTAAGAGTTTGAGTTAAAGCAGGGATCGAGCATATAATATTGTCAGGACAAAGGTCTAAAGATGGAAACAACCACGACACTAGTATACAATTTCATCAGACAACCCATGAAATCGTTATTAAATTGGGCGATCTATAAAAGACTCCTTCTGGAGGTTTAGCAACCCACTGAAGACGCTGGGAGCTATTTCATAGAGGAAAATTATAGCAACAGATCTCTATAATTTCTACAGATCAACTGTAAATAGATTCACATTAAGGCATTTTTATAGCCCAAATAACAAAAACAACAGTCAAACATACAAATCTGTTTGCATCATGCCGTACCCTCCTAACAGCGTAAAAATAGCCCGAGGAATCAGAAAATATGGTATAATGGTAAATATGATGGAATAACGCACTGAAACACATAAAAGTACAAACATTACTAAAACCTGACAGATAATTACCCTCAAAGTAGCCCTAATAAAGTCGTAATTTTGCAACTGTTGCTGTGTCAATATATCACAGCAAAGATATAGTACACAACTCTATTTCAACAGAGTCGGTTGTTCTATAATTTGTACACTTTGTGAAATTAAGGTGTGGGGGGGTAGTACCATAAAGCAAAAGGAATGAAATATGTATGAGAGGAAACAAGAAAATTTCTCTAGATATTTATTTAAATAAATTAAAATTTGGGAACATGTCTATACTGACGAGATATGCTATTTACATAGTAAAAATTTAGATAGAGGTGACCTGAAGTTACTTTATAGCCCTTTAGGGCCCATGCGAAATCTAGGTTGGTTACTACACAAAAAAGGGGGGGGGGCGCTAAGTCATAATGACAAATGGCTTACCTTTTTTCGAAAGTGCCGGCAAAGGTCTGGTCTCCCGTCTGAAAACTGTCCTCTCACTGAGCGACTCCGATTCAATCCACCTTTTGACCAAGAAACCCTCTTTTATTCATGTCTCTCTCCGTTTTCATTCGCTGCCGAGCCAAAGTTTCTATTGGCTGGCATTTTCATTCGCCGAAAGAAACACCAATCAAAATGGCCAACGGCTCCAGTATGCAATTTCATAGACGCCCCAGGCCTCTCCCATCAAAATAGAACATATAGTATTACCAAAACAAAAAAATCTAAAGAGAGCAACAGCTACAGCGATAGTGTAAAATTTCAGACCCCAGGCCCCCCCTCCACATGGATTGAAATACTATCCTCCCTTTTTCTCGGGACGGTATATATATATCGCCCCCCCTCCGTCTTAGCTAAAAATCGACACAGGCCCCTTTTCACTTGAACTGTAATATAACGCTTTCCTTTCTCGGGAAGGATATTTTATAAGGTTCAGTCTTTTAGAGATCTTCCTTCTCCATTTTTTTTTTCTGGTCACCTTTACCTAAATTTTTGGTGAGGGGAATATATGTATGTCATAATATATGCTCTTCCAGGATTAATAAAACAATCCAACAGCCAACGAGAGAGAGATGGGCAGCTAAAGCTAAGATAACTAACTTGCGACCCTTTGTTGACCACATTCCTGAGGGGGGCGTCAACACCTGGCGTCTAATCTTTTGTTTGCCCCGCTTGTGTACACAGGGAAAAGACAGTCGTTCAGTAGATAGCACACTCGCCACCTCTTTTCTCTCTCGGCTGGCTGCCTGGATTTTTAGCTCTAACAACTCCTCGTGTGATTATTTCTCAACTCACCACATCATTACCACTATATTGTCACATTGAAAAGTCGACAGGATAAGATCTGACCGGGAAGCAAATCCCTCATATACCAGAGCATGAAGAAACAAGAAGCCAAGCCACGATGATCGAACAAACCCACAACCAAGTTCCACAAGAACCAACGACCGACGCTACTGTAGCCGCTTCCCTACGAACTCTCACCCTCTGTCTCGACCAACTTTTAAACCGTGAGTCTGAAGAAGCAATCACCTACGACGGAGATGAACCTGCCGCACACTTCTTCTCACAACTTGAGTCTCAGCCGAACTTCCACAACTTAGAGCCAGCACGCCAAGCTCGAAAGGCTCTATCATCACTCAGAGGCGAACCTCGCAAAGTTGCACAAGACTTAGCGCTACTCAATAAGACTTATGAAGAGGTCAAAGAGTCACTCTGCGCCGTCTATCCCCGACGCCCTAGCTTCACCCTTCAAGAGTTCTATGAACTTAAATGCACGTCGATGGCCGACATCGAGACCTACTACAAGAACAAGGTCCGAATAGGATTGGCGATCAACCTCCCTAAGAGTGCCATCGTGCAAGCACTATCCAACGGTGTGCCACGTAACTATGGCAACCTTTTAAAGATGGCACAACCCTCGGGACCAGAAGAATGGTTGTGCTTAGCCCAACAGCTGACCTACGAAGGGGATAACACCAGCACTAAAGCTGCCCAACAACGATCACCGCGCCAGAGCAGAACACCTTCCACCGCCGTGGACAAGACCCCACCATATCCTTGCCGTTACTGTGGCGGACAACACTGGCACGCACAGTGTCAGCAGCGAGGGCCCTACCAGCGGACTTTTCGGACCTTTACACCTGCGGTCCACAGCGTCGAGCAACCCCAAAGATCGACTGGGCCTGCAGGTGTCTACGAGACCGCAGCAACGACGAGCTCGGGAGAAACCAAGTAATGCCAGCTTCGGCAGCAGAACTCCTCCGAAGCTCAATAAACCTACCTGCACCCTAAACCAGCATATGCCTGTAAGTGCAATTATTTTAACCCCTATCATTCATTCTTTAAAGATACCATTCCTAATTGACTCTGGAGCCAATGTTTCCATAATTAGTTTAAACCAATTTGAATATATTAAAAATGTTAATAGTTTCATTTGTTCCACCCCTATTAACAATGATGTTATTATCCGTACTATATCTAGTCATGCCAAACCAATCGGATTAGTTACCTTACCAATACAATTTAATAATTTTAATTTTAATGAAACATTTTATATTTTAAATTCACCCCTTGAACATGGTATCCTATCTATTCATGTTATGCAATTTTTAAGATTAACAATAGATTTTCATAATCAATTGATACTTCAAAATAGTGTTCCAGTACCTAAACATTTGTACCATTTTGTATGTGACCTTCCCACTTGTAAGCACGGCTCGCGAATAATAACTTCTAACCCTAAACGACCCATAATTCACTCGGTTAACTTAGGCGTTGACGATTTTCAACCTCCACGTGAGCCTTACTTACAAACAACCCTTAGTAATATTTATCAACCTTCCCCTGAATGCCCCTCTCACCCTTACAACCTTATTAGCATTCCTACCAGCCCATGCGCCTCTAGAGAATTAATGATTAAAGAATTTATCGAACAACGCCCAGAACTGACTATCCCTTATCAGCAATTATTGTATTCTTTTAAAGATATTTTCCCTATCAATAAATTCAATGTATTACCACTCAACATAACCCCTGTAAAACTCAAAATTATTTCCGATAAGGTTATTTCCCTCCGACCATACCGAACTCCCTATGCCTACCAGAAGGAAATTCAGGACCAGATATCTCAACTTCTAAAACATGACATAATCACCCCCTCCTCTAGCCCATATTCCTCTCCTGTGACACTCGTTCGCAAACGCGATAACACCATGCGTCTCTGCATTGACTTCCGTCGCGTGAACGAACTAGTACCCTCGGATTTGCATCCTTTGCCATTGATAGAAACGGTACTGGATAACCTGTCGAAAGCCAGAGTATTTAGCACCGTTGACATAAGCAATGCATACTATCAAATCCCCATCGCGGAGGAGAGTCAACCACTACTCTCCTTCGTGACTCAACAAGGGCAATATAATTTCAAACGCTTACCCTTTGGGTTCAAATCAGCACCCCAAATTTTCGAACGTGTGATTACCCAGTTGATCCACAAACACCACCTCTCTTTCATAGCCCATTATTATGACGACTTCGTTATTTTTTCTGACTCCTCAGAACAACACCTTACGCACCTTCGACTTTTCTTTAAATTCTGTTTAGAGGAAAATCTCCAACTTAACCTTAAAAAATGTAATTTTTATCAAAATGAAATAGATTTTCTCGGCTACCACATCACCGCAGGGACTTACACACCTAATATTAAAAATACCGAAATCATCAACGCTATTAGAACTCCTATCAACGTTAAAACCCTACAATCATTTTTAGGAGCCGTCAACGTATATCATAAATTCATCCCAGAATATGCTAGACTTCGCCACCCCTTAAATCAATTACTAAAAAAGAACGCCAAATGGCTTTGGAGCCCGAATTGTCAACAAGCCTTTGATAAATTGAAGCAACACCTCGCAACACAACCTGTGTTACATCTATTTCAAGAAGGGCTCCCATGCCAGGTCTATTGCGACGCTTCCACGCAGGGCATCGCAGGTGTACTCAAACAAGTACATCCTGACGGTAACATCTACCCTGTACAATATTACAGTCGCGCGTTGCGTTCCTATGAGCGTAATTACACTATATCTGAACTGGAGTGCTTAGCCATTGTAGAGTGCGTTGACAAATTCCGAGTGTACCTCCTAGGTACAAGGTTTGTCATCTACTCGGATCATCACGCCTTACAATGGCTAAAGACCATAAAAGACCCCACCGGACGCCTCTTTCGTTGGAGCCTTCGACTCTCAGCTTACGACTATGAGGTCAAATACCTCAAGGGCTCGCGTCAGTACGAGGCGGACCTCCTCTCCCGTAACCCTTTCTGCGGATTTCTATCCACAGGTCAAATAAAAGATCATCAGGGCGAATTACGGAGGGACACAAGGTATATCCTCAATGACAAGGACCTTATGACCATCATACGACGGGGTGTCACTAAAATAATTGTTCCACCATCACTCCGTGGCACCCTACTACAACGAGCCCATCGCGATTTCAATCACCCCGGCATTTCGCAGATGACCAGACTGATCGCAGCCCAATACTATTGGGACGGCATGACAAATGACATCAGGACACATGTAAGAACCTGTTCAGTATGCCAATTGGTCAAACCACCAAAAGGACCTATCTACGGAGAATTGGGACAACTCCCCCCAGCGGTCCTGCCGTACGAACTAGTGTCACTAGATACTATTTCTGGATTCGCGAAATATGGAAATTCTCAGACCTGCTTACATGTCGTAGTGGACCATGCCACACGGTACGCGTGGGCATTTCCATCGCGGTCCACCAGCATTCTCACCTATACCCAAGTGATTAAAAAGGTGATGCAGTTTGGTTCTCCTAAACGACTTTTGACGGATAGAGCCCCTGCCTTCACCTCTCCGAAATTTCGTAGATTTTTGATTAGACATAACATTGGCCAACTTCTCACGACAAGCAACAACCCTCAGGCCAACGGATTAAGTGAACGACTAAACGCCACGATCACTGGCAAACTTAAACTGTTGCGCCTCCAACAACCTAAGACGGCCTGGACCAAACTATTACCTCAGGTCCTTCAGGCTTATAACCATACCCCACATTCTGTGACCGGGTTTCCACCGTCATACCTTTTGTTAGGTAGTTTTCCGCTACAACTATCCGAGCATGTACAAAACTACCCAAAAATCGACGACGCCAGAGAATTGGCCTATCAAAGGACACACGAACGACACTTACGCGACAAAGCGAGATTCGACCAAACACATAGAGCTTCCGATTTTGAAGTAGGCGATCTCGTTTTGGCAAAAACATACCACCATCCAGACACTGGTAAACTAGCACCTTTCTTCTCAGGACCTTATGAAATACTGGAGATAATTTCCCCTCAAATCGTACGGATCAACCGCTCCAACCGACCTCTAAGTCGTGAGACAGATACAATTCATGTCAACAAATTAAAACACTATACGGAAAACGAACAATTTATTTCACCGCCCGTAAATGATCGAGACCAACCCAAAAATACCTTCAATTTCCCATATAAACACTTCAATCACACTCTAATCCATACTAAAACGGCTATTAACTCACGAAAGCAACATGACTACACTTACAATCAAGATGATCAAAGATATTTGAACCACTTATCCCCTGAGATCTTTACCAATTACTAACCTGACAACAAGACTTTACGAACCCAGTAGTATCTAAATAATTAAGGTAGGGTGGCCCAAAGCAAGTTTCCCCTCGCTCTGTCCGCCTATATTCTACCTTTGCATCTAGAACCATTTTATCTTCGAAAATTAAATATAAATCCATTCGACTTCCTCACCTACACACGGGACTTTTCCCCTCGGACTCGCTACACAAGTAACTACATAGATAAGTTAGATTGGCCCAAAGCAAGTTTCCCCTCGCTCTGTTCGCCGAAATTCTAACATTAAATGTAGTTCGATATTTACCTCAGTCCTGAGCTCACACAATTGCCAACCTCAACCTCATTTCTCGTGCTCTACACTTATAGCATAGAAAGCCCATGACAAGTTTCCCCTTGCCATGTCCGCCTGAAAATTATCTTAAAGTGTAGAGTTCTCCAGTCTTAATGATCTTCAGAATTTCATCATATGTATGTGACTCTTCTTCTCCTTGTTCACACCTCTCAATAACATGTTCTCTCGAAATTTTTTCTTATCTTTCACCATCGCTCTTGAAAAAAAAAAAAAAAAAACTCTTGTTTTTAATTTTTCGTATATCAACTTATGTTTTTTATGAAACAATGACCAAATTTTCGCTGAACCTCTGTCTTTCTGCAGTGTATCTATTCCTACATTGAAACTTAGGTTCTGAAAGTCAAGGCTTTTTTTTTTTCAACCATTCGACCTCAGAGGTCTTATTTTTGTCAATTGACCGCAAAGGTTCACTTTTTTTCTCACTCGACCCCGAAGGTCTTTTTCACGTACGTGCATGTCCATTATTTGTTAAATTTATTAATTTTAGTGTCATCAAGAGAACCGCACATAAGTTGTCTGCCTAATCAATCTTCTTCATTCTAAAGTATCTCTGTAAAATGTCTCAATACGTTTTGTTGACGAATGCTGCAGAGATGACTATTTGCTCCAGCCTCTTTCTAATGGCTTCCTTTGTTCATTTTAGAATGTTGAACCACTTACTTTAGAGCTCTCTTACTTTCCACCTTTTCTTTCTCTTCACCTCCTCATTCACGTATCCATATTGTACATAGCTATGATTGTCCATACCTACACTCTGTACCATATTAACCTACACATAAAATTAATTTGTATATAGCCTTTTATAACCTTGATATTTTCAAAATCTCCCATAAATGTCAAACTCTCCGGTGTTGTAAAACTGCTTGTAAATAATATTTACTTGTGTACTATACAGTATTTTATTTACATAAAACTATGTCACCATTACCTTAACTAATTTTAATTGTAAAATTATTTTCTCTATTCCTGGCTTCTCTAGCTTTAAATATACTTAAACCATGTTCAGCCTTCTTCAACGGGGGCCATATGTCATAATATATGCTCTTCCAGGATTAATAAAACAATCCAACAGCCAACGAGAGAGAGATGGGCAGCTAAAGCTAAGATAACTAACTTGCGACCCTTTGTTGACCACATTCCTGAGGGGGGCGTCAACACCTGGCGTCTAATCTTTTGTTTGCCCCGCTTGTGTACACAGGGAAAAGACAGTCGTTCAGTAGATAGCACACTCGCCACCTCTTTTCTCTCTCGGCTGGCTGCCTGGATTTTTAGCTCTAACAACTCCTCGTGTGATTATTTCTCAACTCACCACATCATTACCACTATATTGTCACATGTACATATGGAACAACAGCTTCCAGCGCGGATGTCTCTGGATGTCACTGGTGTCTTCTTCACCAGGCATCAGCTTTCGGCATGGAAGTCTGGTGTCATCAATTGTCTAGGTTTCTGGGCAAAAAGTGGTCTGTAAGTCTATGTGGGAGGGAAGCCATGTATCCATTTGATTTGATTATACATACGCCTTCTGTTGGGGTATGGTTTCAAAAACGTGTCCCAACAATCCTGCCCCTGCCAAGTAATGGACAAATGCGTTTGTGCTACTCATTATTCATCTGCCTTTCATCAGTTACTATGAAAGCAGGCCCATTTCTAGCAAAATGCATTTTCCATTACTAGGTGAAGCCAGATGTACCGAAACCTATAGGGAAGATAAGGCTAGTCAAAATGATGGTATGCCATTCTAGATGTTTATTATTCCGAACATTAGTGGGCATTGCGCATCCTGGCAAAGGGGTTTTTTATGTGTTATTATTCTGTCAGCACACTGTTATCAACATAGGTTATGGGGGACAGTCATATCATATGTATGGAAGTAAGTAAGGTCATCTGTCTTACCATTCATGGGTATATATACCACCCTTCCACTTTCTTCTTTGGCCTTGAGGAGTAGGCCTTCCTTGTGGTAAGTCCTCTCAACCCCATCCTTGCCTCTTGTGGTGCTGGATTCATTGCTACCTTCTTTCTGCTAACAATACAGTTAGAACATTTCCCTATTACATATTATATATAAAAAATTGGGCGCCAAGAAGTCGTTTAGAAATAACTGACTAGTCCAACTCCTAAAACATGCCAGCATCTTTATTTAAGTACCAATCAAGATATTCGTGTGGTATAGTTATACATATACAATCAAAGGAAAGGATAATTATAGTTAGCTGAAAGAAATATCTTGATACATAATAATTAGCCTATGACATGATGACTTTTGCTAAATTAAAAAAAATTACAGAAACAAATTGTGAAAGTAATTATTAAATAAGGCACGAAATATGTAATGATAAAATGAATCCTTCTATGTTATATGATGAGTATAATATATATATTGAAGTAAACATATAATGTAGATAGTGATTAAATATGTTAAGATATAAGTGATAAAAAATCATCCCATGATAGATGACAAAAGAAACTACTACAAGATTATATATGGTGACAAAATATATATAATTAAATATTTAATATAAATATTAATATCATGAATATCAAAATAAAATTGTTGAAATGAATAGCATACGACTATAATATAATATATATGACATAAAAATAATAACATATTGAATAAGAAAATGTAAACATAATATATATTTGTGCGCTGAGGGTTCAAGGTTTAGTATCTCAGTTAAGTTTTCAATCTTATCCAGTCTGGAATCACGAGTTGGTCACTGGGTAATATTCGTCTATCCCGATCCTATTGGAGGGTGTGTTCTCTCTTGTGTGTTAGATTCCTCAAATTACAATACTCTCTCAACCCAGATGGGTACGTCATTTAGAATCTTGGTCAAATGGAACATAGCCCAGACCTCTATTAAACTACACAGTCCATTTAAATCTAGGGTGACAACCGTATGAAGAGAAATTTTCTGTTTTGGCAGAGCGACTAATCAATTTCTACTATTTTGTTTGTGGCTCCGTTTACCTTGCCTCTGGGGTGTGTACAGTTCAGCTACCTCCCCCTTCCAAGAAATTCACATTACTTTCATCTACTAATATACCCTCTATTCATTGACCTGAATCCTATAAATCTACATCTTATAAGTTTGAATTTTATCAATCTGAAATTTTGGTTCCTTTTACAAATTCCTTCAGAATTCTACTCCCTGTATAACTGCTCTTAATTCTACTGTCCTCAATACAACACTTCTAAAACTTTGACTCACTGGCTCGTTCTGGCGTCTCGTTCGCGGTCCTTATAGTTAACTAATACTTTAAAATCTTATCCTAACATGGAACGAGTCTAAACTCGTTGAAGGTCCTAATAATTACTTATTCTGCCTCTCGAATCGGTCTTATGCTCGAATTCATTCCAACAAAACGTATGGCAGGGCGAATCCTTTATTAGAAGAAACTTCCGCTAGCTATGGGGGATCAAACTGGTACCAAAAAAATTCAATAGACGGAAACTACTTCGTCTAGAATAACTGGGCAATCTCTGCCTACATGCTATTCTTACAGGACCTCCCGTCTGAAACACCCTCGCTCCAGCCACGCTAAAAGCGTCGAAACTACGGTGTCAGATCAGTTACCCAAGGTCGCGCCGTTATACCCCAGGCTATACGGCATGGCTAAAACAAATCCCCCATCCTGCATAAAATTCAATCTATACTTCTTCGTTTCCTCTTGCGAGGAGGAGTTGAGTGGAAAATTCGGCTTGATCCTTGCCTTCCACTATCTCCAAGTCTGAGGGTCGGGATAGGGATCATCTATCCACAATCCTTAGAATTCAAGCTAAACTAAGATAAAAGAAATCAAAGGAAAATTATATCCTCTAACGAGGGACCTAACAAAAGGGAGCGAATATTTCTAACTAGATAGAGTTGTAGTTGTCCTGTGAGGCTTCCGATCCTAACAAATAAAGAAATCAAAATTAAAAATCGAACCTATTAATTCCCTACACTATTCTAATATACCTTTGGTCTAACAGTATAATTGTTTCTATCCTTGGACACATTCACTAAGATTTCCCATTCATTCAATTTCATTCGCATCTTGCACATAAACTAAAGCTAGAAACTACTATAAAAGCCAAAGCACTTCAATCGTCAATGTTAACATTTACTCTAACTATTACTAATCTCCAGGACTAAATGTGAAATCAAATAAAATAATAAAATTAAAACAAATTGGGAACTAAAGCCCTAGGTTACTCAAAAGAAAATGCCTCTGTACAAGCTCTATATATACTAATACTTTATACTCGATAAATGATTGTTAATAAAATGGTTAACAATTCTAAATAATCTGAAAGCTAACCTACCTAAAAAAAATGTAATTTCAAAAACTGCCCTTGCTTTGACACTAAGTGACTATTCACGACAATTCTATAAAGACACACACAAATTATAATGGCGAATAAAGGACCATTAAACGTGACACCTCATAAAAGCGGATTGAGTCACTCCCCTAGCCACCGTAGGTGAAGTCACTTTCTTCTTACTTCCTCGTGCGTCTGCCCCCTTTGCAGTAGTCCTACCTCAACACTCTATTGAAAGATGGATTTATAGGGTTTACGATTCACTACCCAACACTAACATTCTCAAGTGCTTTCCAAGGATCGACTACAGTCTGGGCCTACTTAACTTCTACCCCTGGCTTAGGGTCCCTATACTTCACAACTTCACTCTGAGAGATTGACCTTTCATGTTCTCATTAGAAACCTATTTCAAAGCTACTACCTGAAGGCCAGGGATTATAGGGTTTCTGAATTACCCAACACAAGCCATAGGATGCCTATTAGGTTTGTTGTTTTAGACATAGCCCCCCTCTAAGTTGTGATTTCCTACACCTTCCTTCACCTATTACTCCTGATAATAACTAAAATTTCAGATTTACACTAAATAGTTAATTCACAATGGTATACATTATTCTCATTGGTCTTTGAAACTCGGGTTTTAACAAGGAATAGTTTGTATAAAAAAAAGGAATCCTAATGAAGTTCTACTTAAAAAAAAAGGTTTTTAAATGAAAAAAAAAAGGTTGAAATCTCTAAACTTCTCATTCTATCGAGCTGATTCTCCGTACACACTCCAAAATCCTAGTTAGTGGCGACAGTCTAAGCAGAATTTACACTGTGTGGGCCTTTTCACCCTTGTAGACCTGCGTAAAGTTAAACTGTTCACACTAACTCTGTCAACTTCCCCTCGTCTCATTACTTCTGAGTTCGCTCTGGTTGTCACCCCTTGTGGAACCACTACATTAACGGACCTATTAGGGAGATAAGCTGGACCTGTAAGATGAATCCAATGATCTTCATCACTGGAACCTTGACTTGAATTACCATCACTAGTTTCCTCCTCCTCTGTGGGGAAAATCTTAATTGGTATATGGTATTGTTTTAACCTATCTATATGGTATTTATCCAAATTCCCAGTTTCTAGATTCTTCAAGAGATATACAGTATCACCAGCTCTTCTTAGTACCTCATATGGACCCCCATACCTTGGCTCAAATTTGTGACGCCCCTTCGTCTCATGCATTCTCTCCACTAGGACTAAGTCCCCGTTATTGAAAGTTCTCAGCCTTTTGTTTTCGAACTTAATCCTAGCTTCTTCCTGTTCATTCAAGTAGGTTTGCCTTACCACCTCTCTTATCTTCTCGACCTCCTCTGTTAGTTCCCGCTCGTAGAAGGCTGCCGTTTGAGCAATCAAATCTTCGCTTGCAGGACTTTGTCCCGCTTCCTGAAAAGGTTGCGGAAGCCTCAGCTCATGTCCGAAGACGAGTTTCGCTGGCGTAAATCCTGTACTAGAATGTTCAGTGGTTCTGATAGCTAAAGCTACCATGGGTAGGATGTCATCCCAATTAGAACTTGCCTCACACCTACGCAAAGATTCGATTACTGTTCTGTTGAGCCTTTCTACAGCGCCATTACTTTGAGGTCTCCAAGCAGTGGTGTTCACTGCACTTACCCCCATGGCCTTGCAAATCCCTTTAAAAATACAGCTAATGAATGCCGAACCCCGGTCCGAAAGTATAGTTTTCGGTACTCCAAAGATAGTAATTACGCTTTCCAACAGCGCTTTAACCACTGTATTGACACACTGGTCTCTTGTAGGTATTAAAATAGGGAATTTGGTAAATAAATCGACTATGGTCAGGATGCTAGAATGTCCTCTGGAAGTCTTCTCTAAGGGTCCTATGAAGTCTAGAGCAAGATGCTCAAATGGTTTTCCAGGCCTGAAGTGGGGAGCATTACCAGCCTTGGTTACACCTTGATTTGAGAGCTGGCAACCCTCGCATCTGTATATATAGTTTCGGACCTGTGTCCTCATACCCGGCCAATAATAATCGTCCTTCAGCCTTCTCATTACCTTCTTGACCCCAAAATGACCTCCCGTCGGAACGTCGTGGTGATATTTAATCACCATCTCCCTAATGTCTGACGGAACCACCTTCACCCAGATACCCCCACTGTTCTTAGACACAAGGTAACCCTCGTGCATTTTATAATCCTTATTTTTATAAGTTACAGTCTCGGTAGACCGTCTGTCACCTATTAGTTTCAATAAGGGGGCCCATTTCTTGTCCTTAAGCAAACCTTCCCACGTCCGATCACTATCAAGGGGGGCCCACGATTTTTAATTACTGCGGCCACAACTCTCTTATCTCGTGATGGTTCAGGATCATCCTCACACGGGAACCTACTGAGGAAGTCGGCTACCGTGTTTTCTTTCCCCGGGACATACACAAATGTCACATTGAAGTCTTGGATGATCTCTGCCCATCTAGACAATCGAGCGTTCTTATAATCAGACCCCTTGTTATAAGTGATCGGTTTGTGATCGGTATGCACCTCAACCTTACTGCCCGCCAGGAGGTGTTTAAAGTGCTGCAGAGACAACACTACGGCATAAGCCTCCTTTTCGATTGTGGAATAGCGAGTTTCGGGGCCTATCAACCGTTTGCTATAGTAAGCTATTGGCTTGACAACCCCGTCTATCTCCTGTTGGAGACAAGCGCCAACCGCTATTCCACTGGCGTCTGTATTGAGGATAAATGGTCGCCCTATCATTGGATGAGCCAGTAAAGGCTCACTGGTTAGTACTTGTTTTATGGTCTCAAAGGCTGTCTGCTCTATTGTACCCCAAGTGAATCTTCGCCCCTTTCTCAATAAGTTACTTAGTGGAGCTAGGAGTTCACCTGCGTTGGGTATGAAGCGCCTGTAGTAGTTTACAGTACCCAAAAGACTTCTGACCCCCCTGATGTTGTGGGGACGTTTCAAATCCCTGAGAGCCGCGACATTATCCCACATGGGTTTTATCCCATCCTGATCAATTACATGACCGAGGTAATCTACAGAGCCCTTGAAGAAATAACTCTTCCCACGCCTAGCCTTTAAATTAAAGCGACTCAGGCGTTCGAGTACAGCGGCAAGGTCCGCCACATGCTGCTCATGAGAGTCGCTGTAGACGATGACATCATCGATGTACAAACGAACGCATTTATACAACAAATCCCCTAGGACCAAATTCATGGCCCATTGGAAGATCTGAGCTGAGTTCTTCGCTCCTTGTGGTAGACGTGTGAAACGATATCTCCCCCAGGGCAGAGAGAAGGTGAAATAATCTCTATCACCCTCCGGGATGTGAATCTGGAAAAATCCAGAGGTCAAGTCTAATGTGCTGAAGACCTTTGCGCCTGCAAAAGCACGCAGGTTGTCTTCAACACGAGGTATTGGGAACGGGAAGAATTCTGTCACCTCATTAATTAATCGCAGGTCCATTGTAATGCGGACGCTGCCGTCTGTTTTAGCAACGGGGAATAGGGGAGAATTCCATAAGGATGTACTCCCCTCGATTATTCCAGCTTCTTCCAATTCGTCTACTAAGGCCTTCACCTTTGAGACCAGCTTATTTGGGATCGGATACTGACGTCTATAGACTGGCTTTCCAGTCAGTATCTTTAACTTAGGGGCAATGATGGTTGACCCATCGCCCATATCGGAGATGTCGTCACAGAAACAGTGACTATATGCCCTAAGGACGTCTTCCCCTGTCCTGATTTTATGTAGAGGTATACTGGGTGGTCTGACAGGTACCTCACTGGCCTGTAACGAGGACAGGAAGGCCGACTTAGTCGGTTCTTCGTCCTGCTCAAAGTCTGATCTGACGCTTCCATCATGGTTGAGAGTGAGTCTTAGAGCCTTGAATCCTGGCATACCTAGGATTCCATCAAAGCCTAGCCCACCTAGATGGCAGTATTCAAATGTTGTTTTTACTTCCCTGATGGGTTTTCCCCTGATATAGGCCCTAACCTCTATTAACTCACTCCCCAGTGACCTTAACTCACTCCCACTAATCCCCTTAAGGAAGGTGGGTTTACCCAAACCTTCAGCGCTAATATCCAAGGAATCTATATTTACAATGTTGGCCTCTGAGCCTGTATCGATAATTAGTCTGATAGTCCTATTGCTCAGAGACCAACCTTTATCTACAAATGTACATGTGATTACAGGTAGGCCGGCTAGAGTTCCCCAATTCCCTGCTTTGAGGCAAGCCGGACCTATTTTTTTGTCATGGCTGTGCAAATTCTTGCCATGTGGCCTGTCTCCCCGCATCTGAAGCACCTGATGGGTGTCCGCGTTGCTTCGGGGCCCTCATACCCCCTTGGCGCTCCTCCCTTGGTTGTTGCTGGAGGGCCTTCCTTGCGCTGTTCTTGTGGGGCTCTACCGTTAGGGTTCTGTTGGGGTCTCTCCTGCCTGGTCCCTTGTATAGTGGGCTGGTTGTTCTGAGCGGAACCTCCTCTCCGCTGGAAACCTCTGGCCTGGTTGTTGTTCCACCTGTTTCCCATATTCATCCTGGGTTGCTCCCTGTGGGTCCTCCTCAGGTCTTGGTTTTCCGCCTCCAGGTTCTTTAACTTGGATTCCAGTCGGGCCATCTGGCTCGTCAACTCCCTCAACTTCCTGGCACTCCCCTCTTCATCTTCCATTTGGCATCTGGAGTACTCGTCATCCCTTTCTTCGATCTGGTGGAGACTGCTCACAATCACCTCCCATGACTCATTCTGGAGTTGGTGGGCTCTCTGCCACAGGTTTGGACAGAGTCCAGTGAGGAAGATATCAGCGACCTCAGTGATGTCGATCCTCAGGCCATCTGACTCGGCTTCTGAGGCGAGGCTCCGCACTCTGTTCGCGTATTCCTTAACCTTTTCTCCGGGCCTTTGTCTACAGGAGAAGAACTTCTTCCTGGCTTCTCTCTTGGGGGCCCTCCTGGAGAATCTCTGTTCCAGGTTTTCCTTTAATTCGTTGTATCCCAGTTTGATCTGGGAGGCCTGGAGGGTGAACTCTCTCGCAGCTCCTCGAAGGTGATTGTCCAGGAGGATCCTCCTCCTAGAATCATCCAGGGCTTTCACATCGTAGACCAATTCGAAGTCCCGGATGAACTTGTCGAATGGTATGAGCCCATTTCCCTCAAACTTCTCCAAATGGTATAGCGCAGACGGCAACGGCGTCTGGCTGGGTGAGGGGTCATCTCCAGGGTGCATGGTTCTCTCTCAGTCTGCTGTCTGAAATATTCCAGATTAGTAGTGGGGATTGGAGAAGAGAATCTCATGTATTAATGGGGGCAGGGAACCGAGGGGTGAAAGATGGGTTCATGGCCCAAAAGGGAAAGGAAATGGGAGAGGTACATGTTCATCCATGTGGGTGGATAGTAATCTTAGATCAATGCTCTTTCTGGGTGTATTGAAACTAACTAGCCATGATGGTAGAGGCGCTGTTCTCACTGCCTCTACTGTACATCAGAATGAACTATAATTATTACTAGTGTATTATTATTCCAACCTTTATACCTTCATATACACTCGACGGGGTAGTCACCTTGTTAATAAAAAAAAATCTATAATGTCATAGATCGGCTAGAGGGAGAACATAACAAAATTGTGCGAATAGTCTGTTTCAACTACTGATTGTAAACCTATTAAACTCGTTCTCTTTAGGTTGGCTCGCTCATTAATCTTCAATCTACGTTCAATAGTCATATTGAGTTCACATGGATGCTAGATGTAAACTGTATCAAAATAGTGTAGTTTTCTAGTTTCCGAATTATATGACAGTTAGAAAAAAGAAACAAACATTCTGGAAATATCTCGCACTGGCTACTATAAAAAAAATTGAATGGGGTACAGCTCTGATCTTACAGGATACCTCATGGCTCATAGAATTGAATCGCTCATTTCTCACTAAAATATTCACACAGGGTATGGAGGTCTCCAGCGGTTCTATAGCTATTGGTCAACTAAATTAATTAATGGCAGGAATTGAAGTTAGTTTAAATGCTCATGTTGTGTTTTGCCATGCGTCTTTATGTCATCTGCAAAGGAAAGTGTCGCCTCAAAGGACCTAATTCTGGGACTAACATCCGCTTCACATTTCAGGAAGGAGTGGTCGTCCATACAATAGCAAGATATCATTTTGCTGCCAATGTACAATGTTGAGCATTTTCCATGTCGTCATTTTGTCGATTTCCAATCTTCTAGGGTGTTTCTTTAAGCATTTCTTGATGTCATTTAATGTTTCATGCGATCCCGCCCGGCATTCAATAAGTAGTATTTGATCGTACCACCTCCAGGAGACCATCCCATTGCGGCCGAATCATTTCCACCCAACTTATAACGCCGTCCATATCGCGTAATTGAAATTAGTGTAAAACTCAAAGAATAATACCTTAATCTCTTAATTCTTTACTAATTTCAGTTGGCTCAACATAAATCTTCTCAATTATTAATTTAGTACAGTGGCGTGACATGTCACACTTCTTCTAGTTCTTTCGCAAGCTCGATTAATCCCAGTGAAAGCCAGTTCAGGCGTCAATCCCGTGCTAACCCGTCATGCATGACTTCAAATTTGGAAATTATTAGACCAGAATATTTGCAGTGGCATCTGCTTCCACTGAAAGTATTTAAGACACAAGGCTGCCTCTTATCTTGTTTAAATCACTGTCTTTACTCCCATATGCCTGTGTAAACTTTAACCATGACCTTATCAATTCTCAAAATTCTGCCTATCGAATATCCTGAGAATCAATGTTCTTCTTGTCTACGGCGGATTAACACAATAATTGTTCCCTAGAGTTATCTGCGTCGAGTGGTCAGTCTGTACTACTAATTCTCCACTCTAACTCCAGGATTCCTTTATCTACTCAGGCTGTTCAAAAATTTTCAAGACAGTTGTTCAAATCCCCAATGATAATCTGCTAAATTTCGATAATTATTGAAATTCTCATTAAACAGACTAATTACACCTTCCTGACACAGAAGTGTCCAGCATCAAGATATGGCGTACTGCCCATTTCTTCATTTGATGACTGTGTCAAATTACAGCTGAAGAAACATACTAAGCATATAACTGGTTTAAATTTCATGTAATCTCATCATGCCTTCTGCTGGCAAATATTTACTGTAAAATTCAATACTATCAAGATGGTTTTATTTGTCTTCATCCAAAAAAAAATGTTTCAGAAATAGAATCTTGGAAATCTCTACTAAAGACAAAAATTATACATTTGTCAATTCAGGATAACCTTCCATTGTCAGAGTGTATACAGGATATTTAAGATCATATGCAGTTGGAGGCATCATGAAAAAAAAAAAAAGTCGGTTGCCTGACGCGTCTTTTTAAGGTGATCAAACTTCTCTCTTCACGGGTACGCTAACTGGATCTTCAATTCTATTTTCACCTTAAGGCTCATATATCTGGATGCACAGGCTAGTATGATTTGATAGAAAGCGCTATTAAAATGAAGTTAAGATATTTGTATCCAGCAATAATTATCAGAACTCACCTCTGCTGTGAGAAAATTATATCAGAGCTATGATGAAAAAAAAATGCTAAGTCATTTCAGTAGACTACTGTAACGCACTGATTACCGTTCTAATTTTTGAACCATGGCAATCCAGCCTCATTTCCCCATACTGTATAAAATAATTTAAGAAAATAAATTTAAAATAATATAAAATTGTAATCAATGGTGCTCGCAACAGAATTAAAAAATGATTGAGACACAGAACATTATAAATAATGTCCAGCAAGCAGGATACCAAACCACCTCATATTACAACATTTTCACAAAAGTATAACTATCAATAACCCAATAAACAAAACCACAAAATATCTATAGGGCGATATGTTACATTCCATACTCACAAACATCTATAACAATAGCCAACTACTTAAGAAACTCTGGCATCCAAACATATTACTGTAATTCCCCTAACATAGGCTCCACCATAAAAGTACACTATCTAAAAATAATCCTACTATCATAAAACCCACTAACCAAAACAGAGAATAAAAGGCAATATATTCCGTAGAGTGTAACAGCTGCCAAGCCAAATACGCAGGGGAGACAGGAAGGAGAGTCAGCAATAGAATATATGAACATAGACGCAACGTTATTAATCAAGATAATAGGTCTCTAATTTTCCAATACTGCAAAGGAACAGGTCACACTTTCGCATTAGGAGAACCTAGAATACATTACAATAACATAAACAGCAAATATCAAGGCTTATAATTGAATCTCTATTATTCAGAAAACACAATAGCATTAATAGAAAATAGATTTGCCCGAAACATATAACACAATATATCCTAGTACCAGCTAATAATATCAACAATAATATAAATAACTTATATGTAATAGCCAATAACTATTATAAAACTACTTAAATAATAGAATTTCTAACCTATAAGATAATTCATAGAATATAGCAAACAATAGTAGAATATGTGTAAATACCTTAACCAAAAAAAATTGTCTTAAGAAAACAAATAATATGCAAAACTTCCTAATGTATATATATATATATGTACATAGAATAATAATAGTTTTAGCATCAGGCGACGTTATATTTTCTTGATATATTGTATATGTTTCTCCTGTAGAAGGGCGGACAAGCTCGAAAGCTTGAGAAGACCAGAATAAAAGATACTCATCCCCATAAACGTTTTACTTTGATATCAGAAATCAATGATAATATTAAGGTTTTTGCCACAAACAATGTGAATCGTAAAAGACAGCGACGAGAGATGCGGTATACACCGCCTCAACATAACTTTCATTGCCTGATAAAATGCCAGTGAAACGGAAAGCATAAATTAAAATTCACGATTTATAATA
This sequence comes from Cordylochernes scorpioides, assembly GCA_030710605.1. Taxonomy (NCBI): domain Eukaryota; kingdom Metazoa; phylum Arthropoda; class Arachnida; order Pseudoscorpiones; family Chernetidae; genus Cordylochernes; species Cordylochernes scorpioides. Next base: position 55,620,595 of record CP092881.1, read on the forward strand.
GACTGTTAATCTCAGGATGCGTGGACTACTTCACCAATACTTAAAAATAGTATGGCTTTTCATTAGGTATATATTTCTAAAGTATAGGGGAAGAAACATATACTAAATTCGAGCCCCGCGGCGGGCGACATTGTTGCGTTCCCGGTTTGGATAGATGAAAAGGGAGGATACACGATGTGACTTATTAAAGTTTCCTTACTTAAGTATATATATATATAGCAATTTAGGCCAACAACCCCATGTATATAACCCGCAGCAAGACCTTAATGTTGTATAATAGAAGCACAGCTGTCAATGATACACTATCGACATATGTCTTTACATCATCACATGTAATGCAATTTGTGCAAACAGGATAAATAAAGAAAAAAAAAAGACGGGGGAAACTCTGTAATTGATTAAGAGTTTGAGTTAAAGCAGGGATCGAGCATATAATATTGTCAGGACAAAGGTCTAAAGATGGAAACAACCACGACACTAGTATACAATTTCATCAGACAACCCATGAAATCGTTATTAAATTGGGCAATCTATAAAAGACTCCTTCTGGAGGTTTAGCAACCCACTGAAGACGCTGGGAGCTATTTCATAGAGGAAAATTATAGCAACAGATCTCTATAATTTCTACAGATCAACTGTAAATAGATTCACATTAAGGCATTTTTATAGCCCAAATAACAAAAACAATAGTCAAACATACAAATCTGTTTGCATCATGCCGTACCCTCCTAACAGCGTAAAAATAGCCCGAGGAATCAGAAAATATGGTATAATGGTAAATATGATGGAATAACGCACTGAAACACATAAAAGTACAAACATTACTAAAACCTGACAGATAATTACCCTCAAAGTAGCCCTAATAAAGTCGTAATTTTGCAACTGTTGCTGTGTCAATATATCACAGCAAAGATATAGTACACAACTCTATTTCAACAGAGTCGGTTGTTCTATAATTTGTACACTTTGTGAAATTAAGGTGTGGGGGGTAGTACCATAAAGCAAAAGGAATGAAATATGTATGAGAGGAAACAAGAAAATTTCTCTAGATATTTATTTAAATAAATTAAAATTTGGGAACATGTCTATACTGACGAGATATGCTATTTACATAGTAAAAATTTAGATAGAGGTGACCTGAAGTTACTTTATAGCCCTTTAGGGCCCATGCGAAATCTAGGTTGGTTACTACACAAAAAAGGGGGGGGCGCTAAGTCATAATGACAAATGGCTTACCTTTTTTCGAAAGTGCCGGCAAAGGTCTGGTCTCCCGTCTGAAAACTGTCCTCTCACTGAGCGACTCCGATTCAATCCACCTTTTGGCCAAGAAACCCTCTTTTATTCATGTCTCTCTCCGTTTTCATTCGCTGCCGAGCCAAAGTTTCTATTGGCTGGCATTTTCATTCGCCGAAAGAAACACCAATCAAAATGGCCAACGGCTCCAGTATGCAATTTCATAGACGCCCCAGGCCTCTCCCATCAAAATAGAACATATAGTATTACCAAAACAAAAAAATCTAAAGAGAGCAACAGCTACGGCGATAGTGTAAAATTTCAGACCCCAGGCCCCCCCTCCACATGGATTGAAATACTATCCTCCCTTTTTCTCGGGACGGTATATATATATCGCCCCCCCTCCGTCTTAGCTAAAAATCGACACAGGCCCCTTTTCACTTGAACTGTAATATAACGCTTTCCTTTCTCGGGAAGGATATTTTATAAGGTTCAGTCTTTTAGAGATCTTCCTTCTCCATTTTTTTTTCTGGTCACCTTTACCTAAATTTTTGGTGAGGGGAATATATGTACATATGGAACAACAGCTTCCAGCGCGGATGTCTCTGGATGTCACTGGTGTCTTCTTCACCAGGCATCAGCTTTCGGCATGGAAGTCTGGTGTCATCAATTGTCTAGGTTTCTGGGCAAAAAGTGGTCTGTAAGTCTATGTGGGAGGGAAGCCATGTATCCATTTGATTTGATTATACATACGCCTTCTGTTGGGGTATGGTTTCAAAAACGTGTCCCAACAAAGGGAAGGAGCTATGTAGCAAAGTATTTATTAATTTATTAACAGATTGTTAATTTTTATGTTTATATATTTTATTACTCTGTGTAAACTTCCCTCATTGCTTCTCTTGTAATTTATCAATTTTAGTTTGTGGTTATGCCTTAAATAAATTGCTGTTTCAGTCTGTAGTTTGTCGTTCCTAAATTTTCTACATTACAATATTTTTCAAAAGATATGTATTTTCAAATCTATATATAAAATGTTAAAAGTTTGGATTAAAATATATTTACATAAATTTAAAATATAACTGAAGAGGCCTATTTAGTTTATGAATCACCCATCTATCCCACCTACCTCTCAATTCAGCAAACCGAATCCAGGATTTGTAAAAGGCGGGCAAAGACGCAGTCAGGTCAGCGGCCTACGCTTTCAGCAACTCCACTTTGTTTAGTTGTCGCTGCCCTCCGCTTCCCTAGAAAAAATCTAAATATCCTGCTTACTTGACCCCAGTTTTGCTGAACTAACCCCCAAGGCTATCGTCTTTCTCTCTGTAAAAATAAAAATATTTTTAAATAATAAAAATATTAAATATATATTAAATAAAAAATCACTAAAATTAAATTTGGATTAGAAAGTATTGAATAAAAAATATTTCAAAAATACGATGAACATGGGGGGAACTTGGGGTCAGCTTGGGGAAAGTTTGGAGCTCGTGTTGAAGCTGGTATTCTGCCTGAAAACGGTGATATCAGCCACCATGGGTCTGTGGTTTGCCCATAGGAACATGGTATGCTGGAGTCTAACGTGGTACTGGTGGGGTTAAGTCAGCCACCGTAGGTCAGGTGGCTCGACCACAGGAAGGGGTTGGATGTCGAGTCCATCTCGGACTTTGGCTCGGTGTAGTCAAGGGTCGAGGGCTTCAAGACTCCATCTACACTTTACAATCACCAGAGGTTTGAAACTAAATGGGAAATGGTGGAGCATGGTTAAGTTAGGTGAGGTTCTGGGTGAATCGTGGCATACATGCATACAACCACAGGGAAGGGGCGTCTGAGCCCACCTCGGGCTAGCTTGGTGTTGGGGGTCAAGTCAGCCACCATAGGTCAGGTGTCCCGACCACAGGGAAAGGGCGTCTGAGTCCATCTCAGACTGGCTTAGTAATGTCAATCTGAAGGTGGTTTCAGACTCCATCTCTACGCCTCACAATCACCTCAGGTTTGCAGCTTGGATGAGGAAGGGTGGACATGGTTAGGTTAGGTGAGGTTCTGGAGGAATCGTAGTATATAGTGGTCACGAGGTGTCCTAACAAATGCAATAACCAAGATTCTCCCTACAATGTCATAAATACAATCACAATCGTGCAATGCAACTATAGAGCTCTAAGAGGCCGAAAGGTTGATTAAACTGGCGAAACCGCTGGGAGGAAATACTACTAATGAGCCAGGCCTTCACGATATTTTCTCATTAGAAAGTTTGTTTTATTTGAAAAATTCATGCTTAATAGTTTCATTATATATTATTTATATTACCTCCATCAACATAATCATTTACAGAGTCCGAAATATGCAAATCTATATCCATTTTAATTCTATCCAGATAGGTTAAATAATGTGAAAATATTTGCAGGAACAAACACATTTCTATATATTTTTTTAAATATAAATTCTATTTATTTTCAATATTTGTTTCTATTCTGCGTGTGCAATTTATTTTCAATTTCATGATTTCAATAGCCCAGGTTCCTGCAGCCACAATTTCATTTGAAAAATCTAAAAAATATATTTATTGCGAAATATTGAACAGTTTAATAAATATTAACAATTTTCGAACTTAAAAGACAGATAAATATATATATATATATATACCGACCGTGCGGCCACGCGTCGCACGAGCTCCGTGTATTTCGCCTTTTTCATCCCGTAAAGTCAATTTTTATTTAACTAATTTCATATCATCTTGTTCGCCTTAATTCAGGCATCATTTCAACCCATCTCTCAGAGAATCTCATCAAATTTCATATCTTCCTATTTTTCATAATTTAGCAAAGCTACAAGTCGTAGCTTTGCATCATTACCATGGCAACGGCCAAGTTGGTCGTTGCGTCATCAAACACGTCATCTGCTGCGGTAGTCTCATTGGTTGCTCATCCTCATGAAGAAATCTCATTTACATCAAAGCCATCAATCGCTGAATTACCATTTCAAAAGAAAAACAAACAAGACAATTTGCATACCCAAAGAAGACAATTTTCGCCTCAAGAGTGGAAAAAATTTGAAGAATCTCGAAAAGAAACATACGAAGAAAGAAGTAAAAACATAAACTCCACCATCCAATTCACCGCCCTCTCAGAGTGCAGTGCTGAGGAGCACCTTTCCTCAATAGCCAAAATAATAGGACATGAAAACATCCACTCGGTTGGAAAAATGAACAACCAGGCCGTTGTATCGGTTGCCAACGGTGAACAAGCCTTACTGCTTATTAACAACGGCTTTGCAGTCAGAGGCAACACCATCTACCTAACGCCCCTATTCAACCCCCCAAAGAAATACATTCTATCGGGAATCCTTGCCTTCATCCCGGATGAAGAGGTCACCAAAGCCCTGGCGCCATTCGGAGAGATCCTCAGCATCAGGCCCCTGCCTTTCCCCACCGAGAACCCACTATTTAAACACCTTTCATCTCTTAGAAGAGAGGTCGTGCTGAAGAGAAGAGAATCAACCGACATGCCGGCAATCATCCCAATCGACTACATGCAGAGGACCTTTAAGGTCTTTGTGGGTGAAGACACCATCTGCCTGAGATGTAAGAGACATGGACATATTAAATCCAAATGCCCATTCAACCCGGAAATCAGAGCCAACATCACAAGAACTTATTCAGAAGTCATCAATCCCACAGCCCCACCCGCTGTGCCAGGCCCATCAGGAGAAAAAGTTACAGTGAAAACCACCGCGAATGATGAAACCTTGGGCAGAAAGAGAACACTGTCTGAGACGTCTAACGACAACACCGTAGAGGAGTGTACTGACCAGGGCAAAAGGCCAAAACCAAGTCCACCAACAATCGAAACCCCACTTCCCAAGAACATCTCGATGAATATTGAAGTGAAAAGGATTAACGTCGCTAGTTCTGCTGAGGCTGACAATCTCGAGACTCCCCCCAACGAAATCCCTGTCGTACAATCCATTCTAATGAAAGACGGAAACGATTCAGATGACGACGCTCTTTCCATCAAGTCCGATTTATCAATGACGTCCTCGCAATTCGAAACCGAATTCTGCGAGGAAACAATACCAGTCCCCCCTGGTGGAGGAACAGCCATCCACCCGTGTTCTGAATCGAGGACCGACGCAGGAACCGAAGACTTTGACGAAGACACATCAGCCAGATGCTCACAGTGGTCGATGGACTCCTCTCAACTCCAGAGGGAGTTGATAGACTGCGAGCACAGAGAAAACCCTAAAATGGAAAGGATCATCGCGTTGGTATTCAAAAGGGCAGGTATTTCTAGACAGACCAAGGTCTGTCAACAGCTTGAACTGCACCCCGACCTGGAGTATAGGACCTCCTGCTACCTCAAGAAATGTGAAGATTTTAAGTCAAAAAACTTCAGAGACCTCAATACCGACCAAAAAAGAGCACTCAACGATAAAATAGGCAAATTGAGGTTAATTCAAACGGAGATCGACAAGTATAATGTAGTATACGATGCAATCCTCGATGCAAAATACCCGACGAAGTGACCGCTTAATGCGTCTCAACACGACAACTCTGACCAACAAGAAGACAGGAACCTAGATAAAAAACCTAAGCCCACTCCCCTAGAAGTGAAGACAACCCCTCCGCCATGTATAGAAATGGAAATAGACGGAAAGACTACAACAGATAGATCGACTCCTTCTTGATGCCCCTTCCCCTCTGACTGCCGACTGTATTTGCCTCTTTTAACTGAATAAAGACCGTTTTTCGCGTTTATATATATATATATATATATATATATATATATATATATATATATATATATATATATATATATATATAATAATAAATAGTTATTTAATTTTATAGTCCAGTTTTGTATTAAGATTATCTTCACTATTATGATCATTTAAATACAAATTATAAAATTTGTAAAATGTTATTAATTTGTAGATAGTTTCTACACTATATATATATATATATATATATATATATATATATATCAGACATTTAATGTCTTATTTAATTTCATTTCATTAAAATGTATTGGAAGTAGATATAAATCATTCAAAAATATATATATATAATAAAATTTTGATTGAAATATTTTTCTTAATATATTTTAATTTTAAAAATCATTTATTCAATCTCGAACTCCTTTTTGAAAAAGAACAATAATTTGCAAATATAAACAAAACAGGGTCTTTTGTTGTTATTAATATTATTTAATTGAGAAATTTGTAGAGAAGTTTGTAAATGTAAAAAATCACATTTTAAATAATTAAGGTAATTTTTGGTAACTTTCAAACTTGCATAGCGACTAAGATAAAAGCAAAAAGTTTCTTTCGAAACTATAAAAATTCGATGCCCAATTAATAATTTTTATAAAAACGGGTTTTTCAAACCAAATATTATATCTTTTTATTACTTAAAAGTAACTAATAATAATAACTAATCAATATTTATATATATAAGATAAGAGAGAGAGAGAAACTTCCACACCCACCAATAAATCATTTTAGTTTTCAAAAGATTAAACAATATCATTTATATATTAACCTTTAATTAGGCGCGCAAGGTGTATTATATATATCTATATGAAAAATAGAAACTATTTTAGACGTGTAAGATTCTTTTTGAAATTAAACAATTTCTACTGCCCTTACTGCAATGGAAAAATTAAAGGGAGGGCCTGGCTCATCAGTGGTGTACCCTCCCAGCGGTTCTAATTTTCATAACAGATGGCGCGCTAGTGCATTGTAATATATCTATATATGAATAAATTAGGAGTGTGTGTTTGTTTTTTGATCCTCATATAAAAATCCATATTTGATCTATCTGGATGAAATTTTTCTAGGTTATAGAGTAAGGTCTGGAATTCAACCCCAGAATACAGAAATTACTTCAATAACTGATTTAATTACATATTTTGATACAGAAAATGTGAAAATTGCCTTCAATCATTACAGCCATTACTAATAAGAGCAATGAAAATGTGAGAAAATTAAGTCACATCTTTATATCTATATAAATGGAGTGGATAAAGGTATTGTTGGAAGGATATGAATGGCTGAGAATGGAATTCTTGGACAATTTTGAGAGAAGACCTTGCAATGCCATCAAAAAGAAGCTCTGAGATGACAGAAGTGTTGAAATCAACAGATACATATATTTAAGATCAATAAAATAATTGTATCAATCAATATAAAGGTGAAAATCACATAGAAAATTAGGAAAGACAAACTTCAGAATGACACAGCAATTTATTTAAGGCCAGAACAAACTATAATAGATAAAATACAAGAGAAGCAATGAGGGAAATTTACAGAGTAACAAAATATAAATTATCAAAATCAATAATATCTTCATAGAATAATATTTCACTGCAATATAAATTTATTTTAAATTTTTAACAACAACAACAAAAGCCTTTATTGAGGACCTCTCGTCCTATAAAGGATTCGCCAGTTTACAGAGTAATTGAAGAGAAGAGAACTAAGAATACAGAGAGAAACCTATAAGTTAGTAGGTATAGTATAGTATTTTCTACACTGTGACTATATACGAGGTGTGTTCAAAAGGTATCGCGACTTTTGTGTTTTTTCAAAAATTATTTATTTATTCATGAATACCTATTTTGTCCCCTTCAAAGTAATCCCCATGAGATATTATACACTTGTGCCAACGGTTTTTCCAATCTTCGAAGCACTTCAAAAAATCATTTTTAAAATCTTTTTCAGCTCCTCCTTCGATGCCGTCTTTATCTCGTCAAGCGTAGCGTAACGTCGTCCTTTCATGGGCCTCTTCAGTTTAGGGAACAAGAAAAAGTCACAGGGGGCCAGATCTGGGGAATACAGTGGCTGCAGCATCATTAGTGTGTTGTTTTTGGCCAAAAAGTCGCGCACAAGCAACGATGTGTGAGCAGGGGCGTTATCGTGGTGCAAAAGTCAATTTTTGTTCTTCCACAAATCCGGGCGTTTCTGGTGGATTGCTTCGCGCAAATTGCGCATAACTTGCAGGTAATATTCCTTATTGACCGTTCTACCCTGTGGCAAGAACTCATGATGCACCACGCCCCTGCAATCGGAAGAAACTGTCAGCAAAACTTTCACATTCAATCGAACTTGGCGCGCTTTTTTCGGTCTTGGTTCGTGCGGCAGCTTCCATTGAGATGATTGAGCTTTGGTTTCCACGTCATAACCATAAACCCATGCTTCGTCACCAGGTATGACCCTCTGGAGCAAATTTGGGTCGTCGCGGACAGAATCCAACATCTCATTAGCAATGTTCATGCGATGCTGTTTTTGGTCGCAATTGAGCAATTTTGGTACGAATTTCGCAGCGACCCGTCTCATGCCCAAATCATTGATAAAAATCGAATGGCACGAGCCAATCGATATGTTTAGGTCCTCAGCAACTTCTCTAACGGTGATTCGACGATTGGCCAATATCATTTTCTCCACTTCATTAATTTTTTCGTCTGTTGTTGAAGTGCTCGGGCATCCGGCACGCTCTTCGTCGTTCACATCTTCTCGGCCTTCTGAGAACATTTTGTACCACCGATAAACGTTGCTTCGGTCCAAGGTAGCTTCTCCGTATGCCACAGTCAACATTCGGAATGCATCCACGCACTTAATTTCGTTTTTCACACAAAATTTGATACGGGTTCATTGATCCATTTTTTTTAATAGGTAAAAATCGAAGACGATCCAAAACACCTGCAAGCAAAGCAGCTGTCAACAATTAAGTGAATATTCAAAATGGCCGAGCTTGTCGGCATAAGTGAGAGACATGAGTACCAACATAAAGCCACAAAAAGATCGAAATTCGAATATACCTAACCCGCGAAAATTCAAAATTCGCGATACTTTTTGAAACCACCTCGTACAACAGCAACAACAAGCCTTTCACTGGAATCAAAGTCTCATACAGGATTCGTCATTCTAATCCTGACAAAAACATTTTAAATTACAATCTCTAGCTTTCAAGAATGAAAGCCCTTCTACAGGAGAAAATATTCTACAATAAATGGCCAATAGGACAAGAGTTCACATCAAATACAGAGGGTCTTACACAGTTATTTTAATGCCAATTTAACACAGACATCCATTTCAAGGCTTATTGGATTTATACTAAATAAAGAAATCCCCTATGAATAGCAGATCCAATAAGCCCGTGCAGCGAATTGACATTCAGATAACTATTATCACACTCTGTATTTGATTTTAACTCTTGTTCTATTGCCGATTCATTTTAGTGTAAAAAAAAAAAATAGTACAAAAGTGAGCAATTGTCAAATAATGAGTATCTGGCAGGTTGCCCCAACCTGGCTACTAACTGCTGTGATAGTTTAGGTGTTGTCACCTATCAGAATGGTTTGTCAACCTCCTACTTTCTCCGCAGATGAAAATGCATGTTTCTGATTGGCTGGAAGCACTTGCCATTTAGAGGGGTGCTACCAGTGTATTATTCAGCTAGTTAAAAATTCTTCTTTGATAAAAATCACAAACCCAATCTTTATAGAAGATCAGTGCAAGTTGACTGCTGTCCAATCTACAATGAAATCTTGGGCTCTTTCTTCTCATTCTTCAATAAATAAAGCTAGGAAGTTGTTGGGTGAAGTTTTATTGATGGAAAATACTTTCAACCACATTTACTGGGTAAAGGGACACTAGCAAGACTGAATTTATAAGGCATCTTAAAAGAGGCACTCAATTTACATTCTGCAATAAAATAAAAGAAAATAAGACCTAATCCAAATAATTTATTAGTGTGTGACGTTTCGGCAACAGCATTGTCACCATCATCAGACCTATATATAATTCAAATTGTGCTTTATCATTCTGCAATAAAGAAATATATGGTATACCAAGAACAAATCCAAATCAATGAAATGTTTGTGACGTTTCATTAACTTGTTACCTTATGTTTTATAATCTATATAATCCAAATTGTACTTTATCATTCTGAAATATATAATGCTAAATGAATACAGTGTATCAACTGAAGACTTGTGGTGAACCTCCATTCATTCTTCTGACATCCTGTTATTGCTCAGTGTGCCTGCCACTAGATATACTAGAATGAAGCCATTTTTAAATTGATAGTAAGAGGAATGATCCAATACAGTATTAGAGCCCTAAGAAACGGTCTAGTACAGGGGTCGGCAACATTTTGAGTCGGAAGAGTCAAAAATTACAGTTTACAAAATTTAAAAGTTTTTAAAGAGCCACAAAATGTTTTCTTGCCAACAATAAATAGTACTCGCTTAAATAATATTTACATATGGAAATATATAAAGAGCCGCAGTGTGTTGACCCCTGATCTAGTAGATTAAATTGGCGAAACTGCTGGGAGGTTTCACCATATATTTTTTCATCATTGTAAGGACAGTAGAAGTTTGTTTTATGTGTAAAATAATGTTTTGATTCCATATTTATATAGACGGGGCATTATTGCTTTATATTAATGAGAGGATTGGTTATCCATTTTTAAAACAATAGTCAAAATATACAGTGAAATCTTGTTATGACAGCCTAATTTATAACAGCAACTTGGTTATCTTGAAGATAAATTTTATATTTTTATTTATTCATCATTATTATTTTTTTAAATATTATTTTTACCTCCAAGATAATAGTCTTTGGTTAGTTAGATGTTTAATATTTACCTATGTTTTCTGTATACTCTGTTTGAAAGCCCGCGTGAGAAAAATCTTTTGTCCTCATCAGGGAAATATGTAAAATAAACTTTATGGAAAGGCGTTAAAAATATGTTTGAGGTATTATTGTTGAAACGTCAGAAAAAAAAAACTCTACTGGTCAAAGTGTCTCTCTTATTTCAAGAAAAAAAGCAACTTGGTTAGAACATTGTAATTGTAATCAAGAAAGTTTTAGGCCCAAGTTGTTTTAACCATGGTTATAATAATGATTATAGGGACATAAAATCTTGGCCCCAAGTGTTATAGCAAGGCTCAAGTGAATTAATGTCATAGAATAACTTGGTGGAATCCACACTAAGTGTTGGTTGTGTTGCAGCAACATGGCCTCCATATTTGAGCAGTATGAACAGTCGGGTGGAGCCAGACTTTCCCACCGGCAGTCCTCTCCAGACCTTGTAAGTTCTTATTTACATATAGAATGGCTCTTCAATGGCTTATACATTTTGAATTGCAAATAAAAACATTAAAACATGAATGTTTCTCTCACACATAAATCAAATTTCTAGTCTTTACTGCAATAGAAAAATAGCAGTTTCGCCAATTTTTAATCTACCAGACCACTTCTTTAGAACTCTAATACTGTATTGGATCATTTAAGCAAACTATGGACATAAGCTTTTGCGACAGCCCTATAAGCAGAATGATCCAATACAGTAATAGAGCTCTAAAGAAGCTGTCTGGTAGATTAAATTAGCAAAACCGCTGGGAGGGTTCACCACTGATGAGTCAAGCCCTCCCAATATTTTTCCATTGCAGTAAAGACTAGAAATTTGATTTATGTGCGAGAGAAACATTTGTGTTTTAATGTTTTCATTTCTTATATATAGATGGGGTGTTATTGATTTATATTAAATTTTGAATTGTAGATAACAAGTCTATAGTCAAATATCTAAAACATGTGTGATGGTGGCAGCATTGCTCCCTACTCTCATCAGATAAGGGCTGCTGTCTACTACATACACATTGTCCTAACTTGAATTACTACAAGCTAGGTGTGACATTTCATGAAACAACTTTGCTACCTCACTAGCTAGAGTATGTGGGGGTTGGTGGAAGGCTGGTTAAACCGTTTGGTTTTCGACCACTACAACCCGGGTTCGATTCCCGCATTGGACACTTTTTTCTGTTTAAAAAAAAAAAAGTGCTCCAATGGCCCCCGATTTTTGCAAAAGTCCAACCCCACCAACGAGTGCAAGTAACCAAACGGGGCTCTGGCACATTTGTAAGTGTAAAGTTGAACTGCTTTTCACATGTGTAGACATGTGGTGCGCTTACAGTAAAAGCAGTCACCTACTTCTACCCACCATGATTATCATGGCTTTGAGATAAGAAAGAAGAGACTAGCTAGAGTCAAGGAACCAAAACAATGCTAATTCAAAATGTATAATTTATTTTACTTTTTATAAAAAATATAAATTATACTTGGTTAACAGATAATTTTGCTCACTTATTGAATCACACCACATTGCTTGACATTGTTGTAACATAAACAGAAGTGTCCCAACAAACACATGGTTCCAGATCACCACATCCGGCTACCTCTCCACCACCACCCAGGATGAGGAGCTCCCCATCTTCAGGAAACAGAAGATAAACTTTGTGTAGGCCATTATTTTGACTGGAGAATTGAATGCTTATTTACATCATGTGGTCAGAATAACCTGGATAGTTTACTTCCCTTATACAAGGGGCTTGGCCCTCTATTTTTCCAGATTTTTTCACTTTATGGATTATTAGGTACAATATGGATCATTAATTTCAAAACACAATGTAATAAGACCAAATCCAAATAAATAATGTGTGACTTTTCAGTAACAGCTTTGTTACCAAAACATCACACACTATTTATTTATTTGGATTTGCTGGACCGTGACGGCGGGCGGCTAACTTCGGCAACACCGGAGCTGACGTCACACCCGTACTTTCACTTTCTGTTTTTTGTATCCTGCGTCGGCGTAGCCGCGCTGACTCATATTTTCTTTCCCCCATGATTACCATTTCATCAATATATATAATCCTTTCACCTTGTTGTAGTTAATTAAAGAATAATTAACATTAAGCGCTGTGTGTGTAATCAAATTGAAATACAACAGGATTTGGTTTTATTACCTTGTGACATTGTTGACGGAGTTTAGAGCTGTTTAATGCAGCAAGAACAAGGGGGAATATAGCGTAAGTTGTGTGAGCAGGCCTACAGCCTCAGTCACCCACCTGGCCGCCAACAGTGGCCACCTGGTGATGGCCATGTCCAACAGGATCTTGCTCTGGCTCAACCCACGGGACCCTGACCACCCTACAGGTACCCTCCTCACACCTTCTTGTTCTCTCTCTCTCTGTTGAAGATGGATATGGGATCTGAAACAAAGTGACCCATCAAATTTTATGGATTTATTTTTTTCCTGATCTAAAAGAAAAATTACTTTTTCAGCAACCTGCACTTCACTGTGTGGTATAAACAGCAGATTTTTTTTTTTTTCAAGGGGGTCGGTGGAAGGATGGTCTAAACCGTTGGTTTTCAACCACTATGACCCGGGTTCGATTCCCGCATTGGGCACTTTTTTCTTGATTAAAAAAAAAAAAAAAAATGAGCCAAGAGCCCCTGATTCTTGCAAAAGTCCAACCCCACTAGCGAGTGCAAGTAACAAAACATGGCTCTGGCACATTTGTAAGTGCAAAGTCGAATTGCTTTTCACATGTGTAGACATATGGTGCACTTACAGAAAAAGCAGTTGCCTACTTCTACCCACCATGATTATCATGGCCTGTACCACGTGTACTAGGGATAAGAAAAAAAAAAAACTTTTTTTTTCTCCGAAGAATGGGTGGAATCTGGCTCAGCTGGAGAGTAGTAACACCTTAAGTTGGGAAATTCAGCATCATATTGTAACACTTGTACCTTTTGGATCTTTCACCATAAATGAAACACAAGGTAATAAAATCAAATTTAATTAATAGTGTGTGGGATTTCAGTGACAGCATTGTTTGGTGGTTTTATTACCTTGTGTTTATAATCTAAAATCCAAATTTATTCCTTATCATTACCATGACTGATTTTGCAATTGCAAAATTGTCAAAGTATTAAATAATCAAGATTTAAGATTGCTTATATAAATACCCAAGATAGGTATTTCCAATGCTAGGAACTGTAGATAGGAGGAAATCAAAGGGCCAAATCTATAAACTCACCTGACATTTTAGTAGCAGCATAGTTAGACCTATGAATGAAATTCAATGAATGAAAGTGATGTATATAGTTGTTTATTTGTTTTGCATATTTTTCATTTTTATAAATTAATCTCATAATTTAGTCTATGAAAATAAAAATATTGGACCAGTGACGAAAACAAAAAAATATATAGTTGGCTTAATGTTATGTAGTTATGATATATAATTGTTTGTGATGATATATAATTAAATGTGATTATAAACACAAGGTAATAAGACCAAATCCAAATAAATAAATAGTGTGTGACATTTCGGTAACAGCGTTGTTACCATCTTCAGACAAAAGTACTGAATCAATACTGAAGATGGTAACAACGCTGTTACCGAAACGTCACACACTATTTATTTATTTGGATTTGGTCTTATTACCTTGTGTTTATAATCTACAATCCAAATTGTGCCTCATCAATTAAATGTGATGTTTATGTAATTTTGATCGTAATTGAATAAAATATATAAAATGTAAATGTGTTTTAAATATTAATGACAAGCACAAAACAGAAAGGAAGAAAAAATTGCAACGAGTTTCTTTATTCTGAATGTTGGCGGGCTTTCAGGCGTTAGCCTATCTTCAGGCCGATTTCGCAAAAAATAATATATATTTTTTGCAAAATCGGCCTGAAGATAGGCTAACGCCTGAAAGCTTGCCAACATTCAGAATAAAGAAACTCGTTGCAATTTTTTCTTCCTTTCATTCATTGAATATCTAATTGCAATTATTTAGGATTTTATTGTTCATGGTTAGACCTAGTTTACTCTCTCAACAACAACAAAAACCTTTATTAAGACACTATTGTCTTACAAGGGGATTCCCCATAACGGTTATATATGTACATGAGTAAGGAGGAAAAGCAATTTAGAGGGGAGGGGGAGCAATCAGCCGTTGTCTGTGGAGTTGAGCACTTCTTCTCTCATTTTATCAATCGACTTGAAAATTTTAAAATATTTATAAACAAATGTTTTATCCAGCAGGAGTGCAGTGAAGATTTTATATACATGTTGTTCATTGTAGTGAGTTGGCCCCGAAATTTCGCTAATTTCCAGTCTCTTTTCATGTAGGAATGGGCAATAGAATAGATAGTGGACCAAATTATCTTGGATGCCAACATTGCAGAAGTAGCAATTTAAAGGGTCGCTGTTCCAAAATCTCGTGATATCCTCTCGGAAAAGTAGCCATAGAATCCTTTGACGGGCTATAAATCATTTAATTTTCAAAGGGAGGTTTGATAGTAAGTAGTCCTCCGTCGTGAAGGAGCTACTTAGAGATTGGTAGCGAATAAAACGAGTTGAGTTTTGTATCTTAGCTCGATCAAATTGGAGTAGCTGGTCCACTGTGGTTTGAATAATTCTAGGCATTTCTCCTCGCACAACCATATAATCTCCACAGTTCTTAAGAAAAGAAAAAACCCTAGAGTCAATGATGTTATTCAGGTTATGAATAAGTTGTTTCCCGCTTTTCCCACAATTGAAACTTTCCAGAGCTGGGACAAGCAAACATAGGGTAATCTTGTCCTGTCCATTTTTAAAATCCGTATCCAGAACTTTAGAATCAATTTCGTAATGTTTAATTCGAGGGACATCCTTCTGGTTTCTGTTCGTACGATATAGCCCGGAGTATATTTGGGAAGGTCAAGAAATCGCCGTAGGAAAATATCCTGGATCTGGTTTACAACTCTTATATGATTCGTTGCCCACAGTGGGGCCGAGTATAACAACGCGGATAAAACTATGGAGTCAAGTAGTTTCATCACTGCTCCAAACGATTTGGTTCTTGACTTAGATAGTATTTTCCATACTGCGTTTGTAGCAACCAATGCTTTGCTTTTAAAGTGCTGCGCCACGTAAGCAGTTGTATTCTTGGTGGTTAAGGGGTAGCCAAGGTACGTATATTTTAAAGATACTGTCAAGGGTTGTTGGCCCCAAAACCAAACGTCAGATCTGGCCAAGCGGCCTCCATTTTGAAACACTACGATTTTAGACTTGGATTGGTTCAGAGTTAAACCATTTTCCTCAACATATCTTTTTATTAAATTAATCTTTATTTGGAGATTTATCTTGGATTCACCAAAGAGGACTATATCATCCGCGAACAGGAGGAGGTGTATAGTTCCATGGCCCGGTAAGTATATACCTGGCAGGTCAGAATCATCCAGCGTAGCAACCAGATCGTTAATGAAAATAATAAATAAATACGGTGAAAGAGGTTCACCCTGAAGAACATCTGATTGTATTTTGATAAATTCTGTAAAAGAGCCGTTCCATCTGACCGCTGCCTCATTGAGCATAGTAGTTCTGTATAAGTTTGATAAATCGCCCACTTAAACCAAAGTTTACTCTTTCTCTATTATATCCATTTCTAAATCCAAATTGTTGCTTTAAGGACCACTTATAAAATTGAATAGAAATGATAATGCTATTTAAATGAGGGATGTCTTAATCCTTGCGGAATTTATGTTCCTCAGTCACATCACAGGTCAATTTGGTCAGCCCTACCTCCCTCTTCAGTAACTTGACTACTGAATCAGAAAGATTAGAAGACCAAAGACTATATAAAGAACAGTATAGACAGGAGAATTGAAATTCCAGGACATCTTAGTAAAAATATCCTAGTACACTAGGACAACTTCCTCCCGTTTCACATCCCTTCGACACATTATCTATAGACACCATAGCCGGATTTTCAAAATATGGCAGTTCGAAAACTTATCTCCATGTGATCGTCGACCATCTAAGCCGTTACGCATGGACCTTCCCCTCTAAGTCAACTAGCACACTTACATACTTACAGTGTTTAAAAAAGGTAATGCAGAGCAATACACCCAAATGCCTCCTTTCGGATAGAGCACCTGCGTTTACCTCACCTAAATTTAGGAGATTTTTACTAAAACATCGTATACAACCCCTTCTCACAACTAGTAACAACCCGCAGGCCAACGGCCTCTGTGAACGTCTAAATGCGACACTCACAGGCAAGCTTAGAATCCTCCATCTAGAAAACCCCAAAGTATCCTGGATCAAATTAATAAAAACCGTAACAGATAAATATAACCAAACACCCCACACAATCACTGGGTTCCCCCCTTCGTTTCTTATGTATAATATAATTCCAACAGAGTTAAGTTCCCACATCGATCCCTATCCTCCTGTCGAAGAAGCTAGGAAAATAGCCATTAAACGCACACTCGATAGGCACGCCAAGGAAAAAATAAAATACGACAGCAAACATAGAACGCCCCAATTTGAAGTCGGAGATATAGTTTTAGTCAAGGCCTACCATCACCCGAACAGCGGTAAATTGCTTCCCTACTTTACAGGTCCATATACTATATTAGAAATAATTTCTCCCAACGTTGTTCGTATAAATAGAGCCAATCAGCCCTTAAACAGAGACAACGACACAGTACATGTGAACAAATTAAAATATTACACTGAAGTGGTCCTTTATATCGCACCACCCCAAAAATATTCCCTTCCAAATAAAAATAATAGAAAACCTACCAATCTATCTCCATACAACCACTTCCCTCCAGACCTTTTCGACAATTCAACTAACCGCCACATTCCCCCCAGATCTAGTGAACCGTTCCTACATTTAACACCAGACACTTTTAAAGATTTTTAACACCCTAATTGACCTATGTTTCGTTAAAATCATAACTTTATAAACAACACATCTATATCATCTATACTACTTTTTAATATTTCGCATATTTATTATTTACTTATTCTAATTATATCTCAAGTTTTTTGTTATTTTTAACTTTTGTCTTTTTATTTTTATGCTATTGTACAAACATTCATCACACACAATTTAAATTTTAATTTTTTTTCTCAACTTCAATTTTTAAATCCTATTTTTAGATTTTTAGGTTAAAATTTTAGAAAATGCATCGACACCATTACCCACCAAATTCTCATGGCATCACAGCCCATACTTTATCAGAGAGATCGTTACTATCCGCTAGAACTTTGATTTCTCACATTTATTCCATCTTAACTACAAACGCTTCTTCGCTGTAACCTTCCCAACAGTCGAACTTGAGCAGCTAGTTAGATGAGTTTTTTTTTTTTTTATTATTCGGGCAATTTTTTTTTTCTCAATCACCTCGCTTTCACTGCCTTACCGCGGCCAAATCGTTATTATTATTTTTTTTTATGCGACAGAACGACTCTCTCTCTGCCACACTTTCTATCACTCTTTTTCTCGACCAAAGTTTCCACCACCTATTCCCAAATCCGTCTGATAGGACAGCCCATGTCGAATACCTTCAGCATACTGTAGATAGACCAATGCCTACAATCCCATAATGTCGCATTGCATCGCAGTACCAGAATCTATTCTATGTCCACCTATCTAGACTTTTTAAATTAGCTCACCCTATAATTCAATGCACTTTCAATTATTAATTCCAACATTCAATGCTGTATATAATCACCCAAATTTATATTTATATCTTTACATTTTTTAAAAATCTTTTTTCATATATTTTTATACATTGGGCTTAATATTATTATTTGTTAACATTTCTCTTTTTGTTGTTAATCATTATTATTAAGGAAAACATACCCAATGTTATAATTCTACAATCCCATAATATATTAAACCAATTTGTATACAAATTATTTTCCCCAATTTTAATTATCTTATGATTTCATCTGTAATCACCATAAGCTAATTTTCATCAACCGGGGCATAAACTGTTGTAATATATTCCAATATATCTATGTCTCCATGTATTGTATAAATGTATAATGTAATTGCCAAAGTGACAAATAAAATTTCGAGTGAGTGACAGTCGATGCCAGAAGGAGGAAAGAGGTCCGAAAAACAAGTCGGGTATGCCCCCTTCTTATGCAAACAGATTAGTCGGCTTTGAGACACAATACTTACAGACGCCTCTAGACAGAGCTCTCCCCTACCGGCGCCGGCTACACTCGCTTTTTCGCCATCTCCGTGGTGACATCTACCATGTCTCGTTCTTTGGTGCAATACATTCACGCCTGAACCCACTCTAACATTGAGGCCACAACGATTGCATTTGACCAACACACTACAATCATCCTACAGGATCGACTACCTTACTACATATACATATTCTAAATTGTACCATATCCTATAAATGTTCATTCTTGGTTGATGTTTTGTCCCGTTGAAGAGTAAAGGCCTGCTGTTGTATTGACAATCATTGTGAACAACTTTATTTCATTTAAGAATTTCTATCACAATTTTCACCTATAGAAATGTACACAATGTGGCAGAGGTGAAACTCACCAGTCACCCCCACCACCGGGTGCACCGGATGTTCCTCGACCCCACAGGGAAGTTCCTAGTGATCAGCTTGGCCTCTCAGGAGCCCCAGGGATCAGCAGAGAACCTGCTACTGGTGGCAGGCACTACGCGGCCCCTGGTCCTCTCCCGCACCAAGGTGTGATGGTGGTGTCCTCAGCTGCGCAGTGGTGGCTGAAGGGTGGGTGTGAGCAGGGCCATCTTATCTCTGCCCTGGCCTGGAACCCTGAGCCTTCTGCCGACAACTCCACCAGCTTCATTCTAGTGGGAACCTCCAAAGGTGGGTGGATCCAATTGTCACTTCTTCCTAGCTACTACCACTGAGCATTGAGAGATAGGCTTGTGATTTAATATAATTAACTTTATATCAAATTATACAGTAGGCTCCCACATGAAAGACCACACAATAAAATATGGCTAAACCCTGGAGGTGATGTCTCATCAGAGACTGGTGTTTTGGTTGAAAGATTGAAGAGATCACCTCCAGGAGACACCAGGTGTTTTTAGGTGGTCTTTCATGGGGGATTCCACTATGCAGTACATAGACATTTTATACATAGCATTCTACCTACAAAAATAATTTTTTTTTTATAGATATGGATGTTTTTTATATAGTCTCTTTAAAGGACACCTAGTTGAAGAGCTATAATGCCCTTTATGGAGAGATGTCCTCTTACCAGAGATCAGCTAAATAGTTAAATTGGAAATTTTGATGGTGAAAACTGTGTAGAGAGGTTTCCTCGCATGGTTCTACTGTAGTGAGGTTATCAGATTAACAAAGCCAAAAAAAACTAGGACTTGTGAGCTTTAAGGTGGTGTTACCAGAATGCCATTCCTATGTATTATTACTTGGTGGTCTGTAATCCAATTTATTTATAATCTCAAGAGCAAATCACTGTAAATAGTCATTTATTAAGTTGTATTATAGACACCCTATCTGTCCAGGGCTGGTGTACGAGACTGAACTGGGCCAGAGGAGCTCCCCTGACCTCTATTGGAAACAGGTATTCTTTGAGAGAGAATAGACAAGTTCCACAATGGCCAAGTTGGAACTCACAAGTTCCACTTTGCTGGATATAGACCAAACCTGTTGACCTCATAGAAGTTGATTTGTACATATTTGATAACAGTTTTGTCCCCATCATCAGACCATTTCTAAGTTTCTCATTTCATTTAAAGGATAGAAGGCCCTGAGTGAATAACCTTATAGATCTACAGGTCGCACCTCTCCCTTCAAAATAGATGCTAAAACTAAATGCCATCTATTACTAACCATCTCCATGAACTAGCTAACTCTCAGGTCAGTGACAAAGCCACAACACCAGCTTTGACAAGTTCAGAATGCTCACCTGGGGGCTTTGTCACTGACCCACTAATTTGTGGAAATGTCAATAGATAGGGTTTAGTTTTAATGCCATTTTCAACCCGAGAGAGGGAGAGCTGACCTTTATTTTTATAAAAATCAATTTCTTCCTGGCAAAATTTCCAACCATTTCATAGAAATATTATTGAAAGAGAGGAGAGAAATAAACTTCAATAGCAACACTCCATACAATACAAAAGAAATGGATTTATACTGGCAACATTGTTTTTCTTAATGTTGCTTAGTATATCACTTTATTCAGACACTTCCTTGCAAAACAAAAATCGCCAGTGGGCTGTGTCAAAATGTTTTTGAAGGTTAATGATCAATAATTTAGATAAAATTTCTCTTATTTTCATCAATTTGTTTGCCACAAGTTCAAACTCACCCGTGCCAGTTTTTACACCTTTGTTTTGGTCAATCTCTTCTTATTAAACCTTTCCTAAATCAAGCTGACACGGATCATTTGGAAATGAATGTGTGTGTACCCCCTACTTTTTCAAAATATGCACTTGATTATGTTTATCAAAATATATTCTTAAAAATTCACTGAGTATGAAACTTTGCCCCAAATTTGCCTAAAAATATCTTGGATTTCCTCAATATTTTCTTCATGATAAGGTACACAATTTGAATTATAGATTAGAAACATAAAGTAACAAGACAAATCTAAATAACTAAATAGTGTGCGACATTTTGGTAACAGCGTTGTTACCATCATCAGGCAATGAAACATCACACACTATTTTTTTATTTGAAAATTTAACTAGTTACCTTATAAACACAAGGTAATAAGACCAAATCCAAATAAATAAATATGTCTAATAAATTAAAATATAATAAAATAAATTGGTCTTATTACCTTGTGTTTATAATCTATAATCCAAATTGTGCCTTATCATCCTAGTTGCCTTATGTTTAGATTTATAGATCAGATATCTTCACCCCAATCAATCAATGTAGGACTATAAAATCTCCTTTTAAATAATTTGTTGTGTTTTATATCTCATTCTCCAAGTTAGAACACCACCAACATATCCTGTGGTGATAGACTACTGTACTGTGTGCAGGTGTTTGACATAGGCAGCCAGAAGACAGAGATCACCGGACTGGTGCTGGGGAAACTGACCGGGGGAGGCCACCACTACTTTGTTGTCCTCACCACTTACAAGTACGTCTATATCTAGTATTATCACATTTGAAGGAATCTGGATAAATTATGGGTTCAACAATCTATCCCCGTATATAAAAGTTAATGTATGTATATTTATCTATTTGTGTGTGACACTTATACGTTTCTTCAAGATTTGAATATGGAATCTGTTCAATCTGGAAGGAGTATTTGTCACATTTTTAACCAAGGAATCAAATACTGACTCATTGACTTATTTTCTACATCAGAGTGAGAGAGAGAATGATGATAATGTAGCTGCATCATGGGCATGGGCAGAAACAAAATTCGGCAAACATTCATTTGAGTAGGGCACAGGTGAAGCCAGGTCATATCTATGCATATATATAAATTAAGAAAAAGGCATCTCCTGATTGTGCAACTAATATTTGATGATGGAATAAATATCAACTAGTCATTGATTTTTAATTATTCCACTATTGGCCAAATATTTGTAACTGCTGTGCTAGAGATGTACAGAGACATCCGAGGCTCTTCATTGGACACAACAACAATACACTGTTGATTTTTTAACCCTGCCTTGACCAGAGTTTAGATCCCAGAATGAGCACAATTCTTACACAAGTCTAGCCCTGCCGGTGAATGCAAGTAACCTAACTGAGCTCTAGTATCCAATAAGTGCAAAAGTTTGACATTTTACCTCTCTAGATATGTGGTGCACTTACAGTAAAAGACAGGCACTAGCTACCAACCATGATTATCATGGCATGTACCATGTGTACTTGGGAGATATGTAAAAACAGATTTCTCCCCTGTCAGACCACCCACCAACTGACTAATTACTACTCTGATCAAAAAGTTTCGACACTTTGCTCATAAAATCCTGACAACTCAATATATTTTCTCCCTGTTTGTGGCAAACACAAGCATCACCCTTGGCTTGGAGACCTGCCAATTTTCAAAAATCACGCGCCATAACAGCGCGAGCAGTGGCTGTTCGAAGTGAAGCCATTTTGCCCGTGCTTCGATTTCGTTAGTCACCGAAATGGAGGATCAACGAATTTGCATCAAGTTCTGTGTGAAAAACTAATTCAAGGGTGCCGAAATTTTTTTGATGTTGCAAACAGCCTATGGGAATGCCGTCATGAGCCGAAGAAGAGTTTTCGAGTGGTACAAGCGCTTCAAGGAGGGTCGGGAAGAGACCGCCAACAACGAGCGTTCCGGGAGACCATCCACATCAACCACGCCTGAAAAAGTGGGCAAGGTGTTGGAACTGGTGCTTGAAGACCGACGAATAACTGTCAGGGAGGTCACCGAAGAAGCAGGGATATCATTCAGGTCAACTCAATCGATAATTAAGGACATTTTGGGAGTGAGAAGACTCAACGCCGTTCTCGTTCCCAAAGATTTTACTTTTGATCAAAAGAACGCCTGGAAAGAAACGGCCAGTCTCAATCTCGAAGCGACAACCGATGACCCCGAATTGCTGAAGAGGGTCATTACTGGAGACGAAACATGGATTTACGGCTTTGATTCGGAAACTACCCAACAGGCATCAGAGTGGCGCTTCAAAAATGAGCCGAGACCAAAGAAAGCGAGGAAGGCTCCCAGCAAAGTCAAGGTCATGTTGACAGTGTTCTTCGACTACCAGGGCATCGTTCATCATGAATTTAAACAACAAGGCTCTACAATAACTGCTGACTCCTACCTGGGAGTTTTGAGGCGATTGAGGGAAGCGATCACACAGAAACGGCCGGAGCTGTGGAGGAGCAAGTCGTGGATCCTCCACCACGATAACGCGCCGGCGCACACAGCTCTCAAATTCTCGAAGTACCTGCAGGACCACCCAACCTCTGTGTTCCCCCAACCCCCTACAGTCCCGATTTGGCCCCCTGCGACTTCTTCCTTTTTGGAAAGCTCAAAAAAAGTTAATGGGTCGGAAATTTAAGAGCATAGAAGAGATCAAAGTGGAATCGAAGAAGGCCATGAAGGCGATCCCGAAAACAGACTACCAGAGGTGTTTTACCGACTGGAAAAAAAGGTGGCTGAATGCATCGCTGAATGCCAACAGGGACTACTTTGAAGGGGACAATTTGAATTTGGTAGAATAATAAAGTTTTTTTTAACTTATGAGCAAAGTGTCGAAACTTTTTGATCAAAGAACTATCTGGTTTATTTGTCCTGCTACTTACACAGTACCTAAGCAGACATACACGGCAAGTTCCAACCTGGGTGTGGCAGCCGGATGTATGAGTTTGTCGGGGCAGCTGGGACTCCTGGTGGAGAGCCTCCCGCCTTGCTCCACCTCTTCACCAGACATCACGACATCCAGGGTAGGTCACTACCTGCCCTCTTTCTGTCCTCTGTCCCTGCAGCAGCAGTGTGCAGACAAGTGCCAGGAGGTCCCTGGCAGTCCCAACATTGCCGACATGGAGTTCTTCTGCCCCACCCCTCGCTCCCCTCCCACCATCTATGCCTGGATGATTCGTACGTTTACTCCCTAACTTCACTCTTTTATGTCGCCGCACAAGGCGTTCCTCATGTTAGAGGCGGCCATTTAATACCAGGTCAAAGTCCAAGTTACACCTCTGTAGGTGACCTCGGGGAAATGCTGGATAAAACCAGCGCTTTAACATAACTGGCATATAACCTATATGGAGTCTTGTGTTGAGGATAAGTAAAAAATAAAACTCTTTTATGCTAAGTTGGCCCGGTGGGTCTGTGGGTAAAGTCCTCTTAGACAATCTGGATTCACTCTTCATTACTACATTTATGGAAAACATTTCATTTTCTAAATCAAACATTTTTTCCAATCAATCCTCCAATTGCTTCACAGGTCCAACTTGTAACTACAGAGTAGAAATGCATGGGGTGAAGTGACCAACCACCAAACCTTTCTTGGGACAAATAAAATAATTTTATTTAAAAAACAATTTTTATTTGGTTTTGTAAAACTCGTAGCAACAAAGGAATGAGATTAAATATCATTAAGGTCTTTATCAATTTGGCATTATTTTGGATCAAAATGCCATTTTAGAAATAATTTCCTATTACCAGCCTGCTAATCTCTTTCAAGGTGTTTACAAAAGGTTCAGTTGAAGCCCATACCTCTCCCACATTTTAAAAATTCCCTTCTCAGCCTCCAGACCTGTCCACATCCCCCTTTAATTTCCATTTTCTGCTCTCATTCACCAATTTTTTCTTTCTTGTAGTAAATCTCTTACATCTACTTATATATTTGCCTTATTCTGTCTGTTTGTCTGAAGCTCACGGATGGGATTTTTCATAACCATCGGTGGTTCAGTGGTAGAATGCTCGCCTGCCACGCGGGCGGCCCGGGTTCGATTCCCGGCCAATGCATTTTTTTTTTTTTTTACAATTTTTAAAACTCATTTATATATTATACAAGAATGACATCCACGGCGCCAATTTATAATTGTAACAAATAGTATTTGAATAAAAGCATTTAATCGGGTAAAACCTGGGCGTTGCCCGGGTCATTCGTATTATACTTATATTATATATTTGCCTTATTCTGTCTGTTTGTCTGTATGTCTGAAGCTCACGGATAGAATGCGCGCCCATTGGCTGCCAGCGAACACGTGGCCTCCCTGCCCCCCTCTAGACAACCCTGTTATCAGCTGTGCGATACATACACCTGTCTATAGCGGCCACTCTAGACAACCCTGTTATCAGCAGTGTGCTACATCCACCTGTCTAAACAGACCACTCTGTCTATAGCGGCCACTCTAGACAACCCTGTTATCAGCTGTGTGATACATCCACCTGTCTATACAGACCACCCTGTCTATAGCGGTCACTCTAGACAACCCTGTTATCATCAGTGTGGTACATTCACCTGTCTATACAGACCACCCTGTCTATAGCGGTCACTCTAGGCAACCCTGTTAACAGCAGTGTGATACATACACCTGTCTATACAGACCACCCTGACTATAGCGACCACTCTAGACAACCCTGTTATCAGCTGCCTGTCTATACAGACCACCCTGTCTATAGCGGTCACCTTAGGCAACCCTGTTATCAGCAGTGTGATACATCCACCTGTCTATACAGACCACCCTGTCTATAGCGACCACTCTAGACAACCCTGTTATCAGCTGTGTGATACATCCACCTGTCTATACAGACCACCCTGTCAATAGCGACCACCCAAGACAACGGTTTTAAAATATATTCGCACTCGGGTAAACCCCGGGCGTTGCCCGGGCCATTCGTCTATGATTTATAATTGCAACCCAATTAAAAGATCAATTTATGAGAGTGTAACTTATATAATGTATTCATTGTTCAATAGATGGTGCATAATGTCTAGTTTGACAGTGACTATATTGTAGCGTAGAAATCAAGCCTTGAAATATCTTAAGATGTAAAAGTATTTATTGATGACGTCACGGCGACAAGTCGACAATTATTAACAAGTCAGCAAAAACTATTTACAGCTAGAGAATCTTGAGCAAGCAAGCAAAGAGATATTTTGATAATTATTTTACATAAAAAATTAATATATATTTATATAATCTGTTGAATAGTTTCATTGAATAATTTAATTAATAAATTATTTCTTCGTCACATAGCCTCCTCCTATAAAGAGCATCGACCCGATGCTCAGAAGGAGACTTACATCTTCAGTCTCAAGGCTCGAGAACGGGTGATAGGGCCTGAGATCTCTACGCGGGTCTGTGGTTGTTGTGTTCGTTCAGTGGGGATGTCTTCTTCCTGGAAGTTTGTCGAGTCATCTTCTGGGTCCTCTTCTAGGTGGTCCTCCTGGTCCTCTGGGTTTAAATATGGTTTCATCCTACAAATGTGAACTAAATCTTTTGTCCCTTGGCAGAGCTGACTGCTATAGGGCGCGTCCCCAGGTGGCAGATAGGGGAACGACCTTCAGATATGAAGGCCAGCTGCGAAACAAGCAGAATAACTGACGAATAAGCAGTCGCGGACCAACAGCAGCATTGTTAGAAGAGGAGTAGACCTCTTTAAAAATCCTGACTTCAACTGACCCAGTTGATAGACCTCAGCAAGGGTCCCACTCCAGGGATACGGAGGAGCTGCGTCTGTACTCATGTTAGAGTCGGCAGTAAAGGCGTCTGCTTCCATGTTAGGAACGGCCTCAAACTACAGGCAAAGTCAGACTTTCACCAAAGTGTGCCTGGATCATGGTGCCATGATCAACGAAAGCTGCACCCCTACACCCCATTCCATGAGATCAGATGTTGATTTGCATGCTGCATCGCCCGTCGCGCAGAATAAACAGGGGCGCGTTCAGGACTTAGGTAGAGGGTTCTGTCCGATAAGTATAATACAGTCTCCACAAACTTCTAACTTTGCAGCTTCCAAGCAATTGAGAATTTTGCAGTGCAACATAAATGGATTGTGCTCAACAGCAACAAAAATAAAATTAGAAGAAATAATGGAAATAGCTGAAAAACAAAAGATACAAATTATAGCCCTACAGGAAACCAAATTAAATGAAAAATACAATCTCAAATACAAAAACTACAATATCCTCAGAAAAGACAGAAATAAAGAAGGGGGTGGCCTTGCATTTTTAATCAAGAATTTGTACTATGAAGACATAGCCATTACTATTCCAAAAACATCAGACCTCGAAGCCCAAGGTATCAAAGTCTACCTCAGTCAAAACAAAACCATCAACATATTCAATATGTATCACCCACCAAACAATAAACTTATTGACGATGGAACAATATCTCAATTTCTTACAGACAACACTATTATTGTAGGTGACCTTAATGCCAAACATCAACTATGGGGATGTTCCATGCCAAACCCAAGAGGCAAAATACTTTCAAACTTATTTGACGACAATGCCTTCATGTGCTTAAATGATGGGAATCCTACCCACCATTCCTACAGCTATAATACTGCACAAGCACTTGATATAAGTTTCTCCAGTCCTGACATTTTCCACAAATGCAAATGGCAAATATTAAAAAGTATTGGAAGTGATCATTTGCCTATTTTGATAGAAATTAGCACCAAGACCAAAACAAGCTCAATTAAAGAAAAATTCTGGAACTTCAAAAAGGCTAATTGGAATCTTTACCAGCAAAACACCAATGAAGACTTTAGAAAAGCACCCACTAGAATAAAAGATCTGGAACAAAATTGGATATCTTTCAAAAACACCATTATTAAAGCAGCCAAAGTTTCAATACCAAGAGGTAATATTAAGAAATGGATTCCAAATTATACACACCAGGCAAAAGATATTCAAACACTTATAACTAAAAGAAATGAACTACAAAAAAAGTTCACCCAAAACCAAACAAATTGTAGAACTGAACTGAACATTGTGAATGCAAAAATAAAAAGGTTATATGTAAATATGAAAAGGGAAAAATGGAAACAAACTTGTGAAAACCTGAACCCAAGAAACCCAAATAAAAAACTTTGGCATTTGGCAAAACAAATTGACAGAGCCCAGCCACAAACTGAAAACACAAATATGATTAAGAATACAGATGGTACCCCAGCAACTAATGACAAAAATGCTGCTAATCTTTTAGGTAATTCATATCAAATAAGTAGTAAAATCAAATTTGAAATAAAAGATAAGAAAGTTGAAAAAAAGGCCCGAAAGATTATTCATGACTGTAAAAATTTCACCAGCACTCATAATATTTTCCATGAAAACATCAATATGAAAGAGCTAGATTATGCATTAGAAAACACTGACCTAAACAAGACTCCTGGACCAGATGGAATCCATGGCCAAATGATATCAAACTTGGGCAAAAATGGCAAAGAAAGACTTCTTGATATTTTCAATAACTCCTGGAAAACCGGAAAATTGCCTCAAGACTGGAAGACTGCAACAATAATTCCTATTAAAAAACTTGACAAATCTGCTGATGACCCAAAAAACTACCGACCTATCTCCCTCACAAGTATTTGCTGCAAATTAATGGAAAAAATTATACTCAGACGACTCACCTACCACCTCGACACAAAAAATCTCTTACCAGAAGAACAATATGGATTTAGGAAAGGACATGGGACAATAGACCAACTCTTATTTTTCACACAAAAGGTAAAAGATGCACAAAACAGAAAACCAACTAACCACACCATAGCTGCTTTTTTAGACCTTACACAAGCTTTTGATAAAGTATGGAAAAACAAGTTAATTACAAAATTATACAAGCATTTCAAAATTGATGGAAAAGCTATCACTTGGATAAATGATTTCCTTAAAAATAGATACATCAGGGTCAAATATAATGGAACTCTATCTAAAACCTTCAAATTGTACCAAGGATTACCACAAGGATCAGTCCTTAGCCCAACTCTCTTCACCCTATTTATTGCAGGCATAGAAGAAAAAATTTCACATAAAACCAATATTGGACTTTTCGCTGATGACATTATTCTATGGAGCAGTAACACTATATGGAAAAAAGCTGAAAGGGATTTGAACAAGACTCTTTTCCACCTAGAAAAATTTGCTAATAAACATAAATTAGAATTTAACCCTCAAAAATCTGAAACCTGTCTTTTTACTACTGATAAGAAACTATACAAAATAAGGCCAAAAATTATTCTGAAAGAACAACAATTACAATATAATAAACATCCTAAATATCTTGGCTACACCCTGGATCCAGAAATTAACTCCAGTAAACATATTGAAGAAGTTATTAGAAAAGGAAGAGACCGACTAAAAATCCTGAAATATATTTCAGGAAGAGAGTGGGGAGCCGATGCAGCCACACTAAAATTAACTTACACATCTCTAATTAGACCTATCCTGGAATATGGATATCAAATCTATGGTACAGCATCTGAAACAAATCTAAAATCACTGGAAAGGATACAACTAAGTGCAGCTAGAATTATTACAGGTCTTCGAAATACCTGCCCTAACGATATTGTACTTTACGAGGCGGACATTATGCCCTTAAAGGATAGAAGAAGCTACAATCTGCCAAAATATATAAACAAAATCAAGAGTTATGGAAACAAACACAGAACTTCCAATTACATACTTAATTGGGAATCCAATCTAAGACTCAAAAAAGAAGGCCCTCTCCACCTGGCCAAAAGAAATGGATTTTTAAAATATAAAGTAGAAAAAAATTATTTAGCAGAAAAAATTTCTCCATGCGAACCACTACAAAATGTTATTTTTAATGCCTCTTTAAATGAACCCACCAACAAACAATGCCAAAATCCAGAATACTTAAAACAATTATCATTAGAAATAATTAATAACATTCCTAAAAATGCAATAACTATTTATACCGATGGTAGCAGAGACGAGCTAGGACACACTGGCAGTGGCTGTCTCATCAAAACCACAAATAGCATTGAGAAAATGAACAGAAGAAACCCAGATTTTTGCTCAGTCTTCAGATCAGAACTTATAGCCATCTATGAAGCCTTAAAATCCATCAGAAATACTAATTATCAAGATATCTGGATTCTTACTGATAGTAGAAGTGCCATACAACACTTGAGTCACACAGGGGAACTCAGAGACAAAGTAAGCAGGAACATAATTGGCTATCTCCAAAAACTCTCAAAAACCTCAAAAATTCACCTTCAATGGATACCCTCACATGTTGGAATTGAAGGCAATGAAGCTGCTGATGTGCTAGCGAAAAAAGGCACAAAAGAACCCTTGCCACAGAAAAATAAACTTACTTTTAAAGAAATAGAAACAGTAGTCAAAACAAAAATAAACAAGAACTGGAGGATCCCACCTATGCACAGTTGGTACAGTGGAGTGAACCCAGGAGGAGCTCTGAACATCAGAAATAGACAGCATCAAACAACACTAACAAGATTTAGAACAGGCCATCTCAAGCCATTGAAGATAGAAAATAATAACAAAATCTACCCCACTTGCCCAAAATGTAGCTTGGCACCTGCAGCTCCAGATCACATTTTGGCTTGCATTAGATGCACTAAACAGGACCTTTGGGAGAGGCCGCTGCTCATCATAAAACAGCTCGAGGAGCATGAACTCATGGAATTCGTGTAATCTTTACACAAGGGGATAAGAAACAACAACAACAACAAATCTTTTGTTTTACGATGACCTTGCTGGTTTCCGAATGTTTCAACTTCATAGGTCACATCAGATATTTTTCGGGTTACTTTGTATGGGCCGAAGTAACGTCTCATTAGTTTCTCCGAATATCCCACTTTACGCACAGGGATAAAGATCCATACAAGATCTCCAGGCTGATAAATTATATTTCTGTGATGGGCGTCATAGCGTTGTTTATTGCTATCTTGAGATCTCATGGAGTGGATACGTGCCAGTTTTCGTGCTTCTTCGGCTCTTGCCCCTAGAGTTTGGATGAAATCGTCGTCTTCTGGCAATAACTTGGGGAATAACACGTCCAGTGGAGTCTCGGCTTCACGCCCGTGTACAAGGAAAAATGGGATGAACCCAGTTGACTCTTGTTTTGCTGTGTTGTATGCAAATGTAACGAATGGAAGAATCCTGTCCCAATCTTTCTGGTTGACATCTACATACATGGACAGCATGTCTGCTATGGTCTTATTCAACCTCTCCGTGAGGCCGTTTGTCTGGGGGTGATAGGCGGTCGTCTTCTGATGGGTTATTCTGCACTGGTTGTTCAGATCACTTATCATTGAAGATGTGAAGTTCCTTCCTCTATCCGTGATTAATTCCCTCGGCGCGCCGTGCTTTAAGATGACATCTTCAATGAAGAATTTGGCAACTTCCATGGATTCACTTGTGGGTAGGGCTTTAGTTATCGCATATTTCGTTAGGTAGTCCGTACATACAATAATCCAACGGTTGCCACCTTCTGATGTTGGAAATCTCCCCAGGAGATCCATTCCTACCTTTTCAAAAGCAACTTCAGGAACAGGTATTGGCTGTAAGTGCCCTGAGGGGAGTTGGGGCTGATGTTTACGCCTCTGACAATCTGAACAGTGTGCCACATACTTTCTAACCGTTCTATACATTCCGGGCCAGTAATACTTTTTTCTTATTCGGTCATAGGTTTTAGTAAATCCGAGGTGACCAGCAGTGGGTGAATCATGGAAATTTTTCAGTAATTCCTGTCTTAAATGGCGTGGAACCACCAAATGCCATGGTTTCCCCATTGGATCATAATTTTTTCTGTAGACCGTGTTATCGATTTTTACAAAGGTATTATTAGGAGTACTTTGTAATTGGTCAGCAATTTTTCTAAGAGCTTGATCATTCATCTGCTCTTCGCTAAAGTTCTGCAAAGTCACTATGCTTGGAATATCTTCCTCCATATCTTCACTGTATTCTAATGGACTTCTTGATAAGCAGTCTGCGTCCTGATGTTTCCTTCCGCTCTTATACACGACAGTGACGTCAAACTCTTGCAGCCGAAGTGCCCATCTTGCTAACCTCCCACATGGGTCTTTGAGGTTGGTCAGCCAGCACAAAGAGTGGTGGTCTGTAACAATAGTGAACGGCTGTCCAAAGACATATGGTCGGAATTTATTGATAGCCCAAATGATGGCAAGGCATTCCCTTTCTGTGGTTGAATAATTTTTTTCTGCCTTATTTAAGGTTCTGGATGCATAAGCAATGGCTCTTTCCTTTCCCTTTTGTATCTGCACTAATACTGCTCCTATTCCGTAGTTGCTTGCGTCAGTGTGTATTTCGGTTGGGGATGAGTAATCAAAATGTCCAAGAGCGGGTTCGGAAATTAACGCTGACTTGAGAGCTTCAAATGCATTTTGCTCTTCCTGGTTCCAATTAAATGCTGAGTCTTTCTTCAAAAGGTCATTCAAGGGTTGGGCTACGTGGGCATAATTGGGTATGAAGCGGCGGTAGTAGGATGAAAGGCCAAGAAAACTTCTAACTTCCTTCAATGACCTTGGCGTAGCGAAGTCGTGGACTGCTCGAATCTTTTCTTGGTCGGGACGAATTCCATTTTCACTCACCTCATGTCCAAGAACCGTGATAGTTTTTGCACCAAACTTGCATTTCTTGGAATTGAGACATAATCCGGCTTTCTTAAGGCAATTTAATACAAGTTGAAGGCGTCTTAGATGTTCTTCAAAGCCATCTGAAAAAACGATGATGTCATCAAGGTAACACAAGCAAATAGTCCACTTAAGACCCTTCAGAAGATTATCGATCATTCGTTCGAAGGTAGCTGGAGCATTACATAACCCAAATGGCATTACTTTGAACTCATACAGTCCATCTGGAGTTATAAATGCTGTCTTCTCACGGTCCGATTCTTCTACGTCGATTTGCCAGTACCCTGATTGGAGGTCCATGGAAGAATAAAATCTAGCTCCCCGTAAGCAGTCTAAAGTGTCGTCGATCCTTGGGAGAGGGTAGACATCCTTTTTTGTTATTTTGTTAAGGCGGCGGTAATCGACGCAGAATCTCCAGCTTCCATCCTTTTTTCTTATCAATACTACAGGTGAGGCCCACGGACTTTCAGAGGGCTGAATGATGTCAAGTTTTTCCATCTTGTTTACCTCATCCTGAATAATTTGGCGTTCTCTTGGTGCAACTCGGTAAGGTCTTTGTTTGGTCGGTAGGTGGTCTCCAGTGTTAATTCGGTGTTTAACATTGACGTCCTTGAATTGTTTTCTTTTATTAAATTCGAAAATATCTGTATAGTTTTTTAACAAATTTCTTAATTTTTCTTTTTGAGATTCATCAAGCGAATCATCTATAAAAAAATCCGAGGTTTTTGGGTCTTCAGAATGTTCCGCTTCTGTTTCAACTTGGTTACAATCGGCTAGAGTACATAATTGACTATCTTCGATGACAGCACTATCGGCTACATGCATCCCCTGTGGGATTAGTTTCGGATATGGACTCCAATTGACCACCCAAAGTTTACCTCGGTTATTGGTAAGTGAAATGACAGAGGAGGGAGCCGTTAGTTCTCTTTCCAGCAATAGCTCTTTTCGACATTCTGCCACCACAATTGCGTCATTAGGAATGTCACGACTTGCTACTTCTATTAACTGAATAGAGGCGGGTTCGATTCTATATTCCAATTCCGAGTAGAGAGGTGAGCTGTTCTTAGGGGTATCCTCAAAAAGACATTTTTCTAAGAAGAGTGTGTCGTCAGCTGAATCAATTATCGCCCTAGATAACTTCAAAAAGTCCCAACCAAGAATAACTTCGTGACTACAGTCTTCCATAACGACAAATTCAAAGCTTTCCTGTAGTCCATTCAAGTCCAGTTTCAGTGTGCAGCGTCCTTTTGGTCTTACAATTTTACCGTTGGCTACTCGTAATGTGACGTCAGTTTCGGCAAACATTATTTTTTTTAGTTTGAGTCTGAACCTCTCAGAAATGACAGAATATGAGGCTCCTGAGTCGACGAGGGCACGCGTCATTTTCCCTTCTATTTTAATGTCTATGTAATTTTCTTTTAATTCTAATGTAGTCGATAAGGGAGGATTTATAAATTTTGCGGCCTTACCTCCAAAATAGGACGCATCTTCTAGTTTTCCTGACGGGAACGGCGAGGCGACTGGCTGGCTCTTCTATCAGGAGACGAATATTGTCCTTTTCGGCCAGTGTGAGGAGAGGGGCTTCTGTAGCGGCGTCTATTTTCTCTTGGCAGGTCGTCATTGGGCTCTTGTCTGCTCCGAGAATTATAGAATGTTCTAGGCTCTAGCCTATCTCTCTGTTTGTAATTCCAAGTTTGTTCTCCTTCATATTCTCTCCTCCTGTCACGGCAGTAGCGCACGACGTGGCCAGGGCGTCCGCAGTGGAAACAGATTGGCTTACCTTCCGTGGTTCGCCATTCATTGGTATCGCGTCTTCCGTTTAATTGTTTTGGCTGCTGTGGTCTAGGTTGGAAATTTCTGGGTTGAAACTCGTACCTAGGGCTTGGTAATGGCCTTGGCGCTCTATTTTGAGGGACACTTCTAGAAATTGGCGCAATTGTTTTTTCAATTTCTTGCTGCACCATATGTTCAATTGCAGAAATTTCTGGTTCTTCTCTAGGAGAGGCTAATGCTCGCTGTACCTCCTCGCGAACTATTTGCCTAATCATAGATGACAGATCTGCCCTGTCATCATGATCACTGAGAGACGCCACATTTGGTAGTCGCTCGTACCTGGTTGGGGTCACTCGCTTACAATGTAGCGCTTCAATGCGGTGACACTCGGTGACGAATTGTTGAGTGGTATGTGCATCTCTTGGGAGAAGTGCCTGGTAGAGCTCCTCTGCTATCCCTTTCATCAAATGGGATATTTTATCTTGCTCATTCATATGAGGGTCTACCTCTTTGCAGAGGCGCAGGACGTCTTGAATATAAAATTCGGTGCTTTCACCTTTTAATTGTGCGTGAGTTTTTAAGGTTTTCTCTGCTCGTAACCTCAAGTTTTCGTTTTTTCCGAAAACTGATTTTAACTGGGACATGAACTCCGTCCATGTCAGGATGCTCTCCTCATTGTTCTCAAACCATTTGAGAGCAGTGCCGGTCAAATAAAAGTAAACGTTGGCGAGACAAAGTGTTTCATCCCATTGGTTATGCTTCGCCACACGTTCATACTTTTTCAACCAGTTATGGGGATCTTCAGAACCCTCACCAGAGAACATTGAGGGGTTTCTAGGTAGATGTTGTATAAAAAATGAACCTACCTGATTTGTTGCTTCTTTCTTGATGGTCATGGTTGTTTCTTCTTGCTCAACCGAATCAATTTTACGTTTTTTTCTGAATGGGTATCGATCCAGCTTCTTCACCAGTTGTAGCGTAGAAATCAAGCCTTGAAATATCTTAAGATGTAAAAGTATTTATTGATGACGTCACGGCGACAAGTCGACAATTATTAACAAGTCAGCAAAAACTATTTACAGCTAGAGAATCTTGAGCAAGCAAGCAAAGAGATATTTCGATAATTATTTTACATAAAAGATTAATATATATTTATATAATCTGTTGAATAGTTTCATTGAATAATTTAATTAATAAATTATTTCTTCGTCACAATATATTTAGACCAATAGCCACTTTTACCAGCTCTTTGGTAAACTCTGAAGTTTTCATGAATCCCCAGTAAGGTCTTCAAACCTGCTGCTTCCTGTCCATATAATCAGGGAAGTATACTGCAGAGGAATGTATTCCCAATTGTCTATTGCTCTAGTTCCTCATTTTTTCTATACCTGTCCTTCTAAACATGACCTTTCATATCTAAATTTTTACCTCTCTGTGGAAGATCTTAAATCATTCTAGTTCATGTGTGGCCTGTGTGTTCTCCATAATTCCCTGTATCCCCTGTTGATGGACTTGAATTATTGTTACATATTGTGTCTAGTGTCACCTATATAAATTGTGTACACTTTATCTCTTTAAATAAAAAAGGCATATATTGGATCAAAATATCATTTGTTTTACCAATATTTCAGTTGGCTGAACGCTAACCTTTATCAAGGTATTATAACATTACCAAGCACTTAATTCTCCATACATTAAATTAAATATATAAAGAAATGACAAAAAGTTCAAAGAAATCAAAACATTTGGTTTAGTACTGTAAATAAAATAAAATTTTACCAATAGATAGTACAATGAAATATGGAATAACATTCATACAAAAACATATAATACATGAGTGCACATATCTAGGGGAAACCAGATGAAAGGGAACAAGAGTTAAAAGGCCATCAACAGGGGATACAGGGAATTATAGAGAACACACAGGCCATACATGAACTGGAATGACTTGAGATCTTCCACAGAGAAGTAAAATTTAGAAAGGAAAGGTTAAGTTTAGAAGGACAAACATTGAAAAGTTAGGAACTAGAGCAATTGGGAGGACATTGATCAGTTATATACTTCCCTAGTAATGTGCTTAATATAGGACAAGCAGCCACAGTATATGGGATTGTTCAAAGGAGAGAGCCAAGGCTGCATTATAAATCCACATTGGAGGACTCAAATAATCTTTGCTACACTGATGACATCACACTGTTAGCAGAAAGCAAGGACGACCTAAAACAGATTGTTGAGAAAGTTAAAGAAGGTGAAATATTTTTATATTGAAATTAAATATCAGTGCAAGATCAAAATTATAACTACTCTAAGCAACCTCCCATCTTATCAATCCTGGATCCTAGAACATGAAGTGATCAACTATATCAATTTTTTCTCTGATGAATTTCAAATCTATTTATTATATCTGTAGTTATATATAAGACAAGATTATGAAATACATTTCTCTTAAGACAAAGAAGAGAATTGTAGTGCCATTGGTATTTCCTTTGGCCACTTATGGATGTGGGAGTTGGACTCTCAGAAAAGAAAAAAAAAAAATTAAACTTTTGAAATGTGGACATGGAGAAAACTATTCAGAGTGCAGTGAACAGATATTTTAATCCCAAATGAAATTTATCTTGGTAGATCCCTAGAATTCCAAATGTGAAAACAAAAACTGACCTACTTCAGACATGATAAGGCACAATTTGGATTATAGATTATAAACACAATATAATAAGACCAAATTCAAACAAATAAATAGTGTATGAAAAGTGTGTACTCACTTGTTCAGCGGTACATATACTAAAATTGGAATGAGAGAGAAGATTATCATGGCTCCTGCACAAAGATGACATGCAAAATCGTGAAGCGTTCCATTTTTTTTTTTTACACACTATTTATTTTTTGGATATAGTATTCCTTGTGTTTACTTCAGGCACTTAATGAAAACAAATTGATTTGAAAAGATGTTGATGTTAGGAAAAATGAAGGAAGAAGAAGAGGAAGATGCTCTAATGAGCTGACTGGAAGGGGTCAAGGAAGCTACCAGAAGCCACTAGATGAGCTGGGAGTGGTGTTCACCAATAGACCATGTTATCTCTCTATACAGTCACCAAAAGTCAGTTTTAAGCAAAGTGTAATTATGATTGCATTTTTCTCAACACTGCCAAAAGTCAAACTTGATATGGACAAAAATTAATTATACTTCACTAGTACTGTTTATACATTTGGAATACACAGCGGAAAGGGAGAGGGATATTTTGCAAATAATATGGGCATAAATATTAGATGGTGTATTTAAAATATCCCCATAGTTTCTATTTATGTTTTGAAAATTGAGAAGCCCATGTGAAAATAGAGCTTAAGAATTGTAAATATTTTATGGTTTGTATTTCATCTTTGATCCTGATAAATGTTGTGGAAGAAGAAGAATTGGCAGAGATAGATTTTAAGGAATAGGGAATATCTTTAATGGTGGTCGGAGAGAAGTTATCCAATCATGATTCGGATATTGTGACATGACCACTTGAGATATTTTAGGTCTTGAGAAGAATTCCAAGTTAAGAGAGGACTTGAATAGATTACCTATCTTATTACTTATTTACATTTTGTCACGCTTCAAGATGGTAAGAGGGGGGTCGGTGGAAGGATGGTCTAAATCGTTGGTTTTCAACCGCTCAGACCCGGGTTCGATTCCCGCACTGGGCACTTTTTTCTGATAAAGAAAAAAAAGCTCCAATGATCCCCAATTCTTGCAAAAGTCCAACCCCACCAGCGAGTGCATGTAAACAAACAGGGATCTGGCACATTTGTAAGTGCAAGGTCGAACTGCTTTTCACATGTGTAGACATGTGGTGCACTTACAGTAGAAGCAATCGCCAACTTCTACTCACTATTATTATCATGGCCTGTACCACATGTACTAGAGATAAGCAAAAAAAAAAAGATGGTAAGAGACTCTGATAGTTCAATTACATAGAAGCAAACTAGCTTAATTTTACCCTTTTCGAATTTTAAATTCATTGATTTTAAATCAAGCACACTGAAAAATGAATAAATATGAAAACATCTGTTAATTTGAAAATATATATAAGTTTGTATTCACACACATATCTATATTAATAAAATGCAAATTTCATAAGTGTTGTTCACTAAAAACTTTCGTTACAATGCATCAATTTCGACCAAATTTTCAACATTTATGTAAAACGAGATGGAGCAGGTTTTACTTAACATCAAAATATTTTTCCTAACTTTAACATGCGTAACTTCACTGTTATCGATTAAATACAAAAAAATCAACAGAGTTAATTTTATTTATATATAAATACAAAAAAAAAATTCAGCAATTCATTCAACTCAATCTAAAAAAATATTCAAAACAAGCAATTTTAATATAACACCATATGTAAAACAGTCGGCCAAGAAAACAACAACGATATTACATCTTTCTCACATATTCACACACAATCTTGATTAATAATTAAAACTAACCTTTAACATTGTTTATTATACTTCATAATATATAATATTCGTTAGGCAAACTTTCACTCGGATAAAACCCGGGCGAAGCCGGGTACACATCCGCTAGTAAAATATATATTTGTGTGTTGTTTGCTAATTTTCTACTTCTCTCAATGTATGTTCCTGATAGAGTTGGTCTAACTCATGGTTTGTTGTTCAGAGCCGGGACTTTTTGTGGGCTCCATTGACTCCACCTTCACACCGAACAAAGAGTCGGTGATTTTCAACAACTCTCTCCTGAAGTATCCTTTTTCTCACTGACCTGATGATGAGATAGCACCAGGACACTGACCTGATGGTGAGATAGCACCAGGACACTGACCTGATGGTGAGATAGCACCAGGACACTGACCTGATGGTGAGATAGCACCAGGACACTGACCTGATAGTGAGATAGCACCAGGACACTGACCTGATGGTGAGATAGCACCAGGACACTGACCTGATGGTGAGATAGCACCAGGACACTGACCTGATGGTGAGATAGCACCAGGACACTGACCTGATGGTGAGATAGCACCAGGACACTGACCTGATGGTGAGATAGCACCAGGACACTGACCTGATGGTGAGATAGCACCAGGACACTGACCTGATGGTGAGATAGCACCAGGACACTGACCTGATGGTGAGATAGCACCAGGACACTGACCTGATGGTGAGATAGCACCAGGACACTGACCTGATGGTGAGATAGCACCAGGACACTGACCTGATGGTGAGATAGCACCAGGACACTGACCTGATGGTGAGATAGCACCAGGACACTGACCTGATGGTGAGATAGCACCAGGACACTGACCTGATGGTGAGATAGCACCAGGACACTGACCTGATGGTGAGATAGCACCAGGACACTGACCTGATGGTGAGATAGCACCAGGACACTGACCTGATGGTGAGATAGCACCAGGACACTGACCTGATGGTGAGATAGCACCAGGACACTGACCTGATGGTGAGATAGCACCAGGACACTGACCTGATGGTGAGATAGCACCAGGACACTGACCTGATGGTGAGATAGCACCAGGACACTGACCTGATGGTGAGATAGCACCAGGACACTGACCTGATGGTGAGATAGCACCAGGACACTGACCTGATGGTGAGATAGCACCAGGACACTGACCTGATGGTGAGATAGCACCAGGACACTGACCTGATGGTGAGATAGCACCAGGACACTGACCTGATGGTGAGATAGCACCAGGACACTGACCTGATGGTGAGATAGCACCAGGACACTGACCTGATGGTGAGATAGCACCAGGACACTGACCTGATGGTGAGATAGCACCAGGACACTGACCTGATGGTGAGATAGCACCAGGACACTGACCTGATGGTGAGATAGCAAAGTTTTATTGAAATGCCACACACTTATTTGATTTGGTATTGTTACCCATCCATCTTCTATCCAAAGTTTGTCTTTGTGAAATTTTTATCAAATTTCACTGAGGCAAGGTCTCATCAATCTAGCACATAGAGTACAAATTACCATAGTTTTGTTGCCTTGGAAATTAAAAACACAACAAGCATGGGAGATATTGTAGGAGACAAAGGTATTGGCCCAAGTGAAATAGGTTAGCTGCGTGAGCTTTTCTACTCTCTGAGGCATCTCTCCACCCTGGAGCACAAGTTGGACTGAGAGTAGCATTCTGTAGATTTAAGAAAAAGGCATCCCCTCATTTTTTGCAACTGAAAGTTGCTGATGGCTTGCGTCATCTATCGGAATAAATATCAACTATTTGTTGATTTTTAATTATTCTCTCCAGAATTGGCCAAATACCCATTCTTGATTAATCATGAAAAGCTAACCACATACACTTTTCAGGCTGTTGGCCCTTGTCAGTGTGGTGCAAGCTGTACTTCAACGACCAAAAAACTTGGTCATTCAGGCATCTTGGTTAGGGCTAGGTGGTTAGCTTTTCTTCATTCATCAAGAATGGATATTTTGCCATTTATGAAATAATAAAAAATCTACGAATATTTGATATTTATTCCGATAGATGGTGCAAGCCATCCGAAACTTTTAGTTGCACGATAAGGAGATGCCTTTTTCTTAATTTTTCCACAAGGTAAATAAGACCAAATCCAAATAAATAAATAAATAGCGTGTGACGTTTTGGTAACAGCGATGTTGCCATCTTCAGACAAAATTGCTGAATGAGAAAAAATATCAAAGCATGTTTTAAATAGTTACTGTTATCAAGTGTGTAAATTTCTCATTCAGCAATTTTGTCTGAAGATGGTGACAACGCTATTGCCAAAACACACACTATTTATTTATTTGGATTTGGTCTTATTACCTTGTGTTTATAATCTATAATCCAAATTGTACCTTATCATTAATTTCTCCACCTTATCCCAGTATAATTTCTTATTTGTACTTATGTTATTCACCTTCTGTAG
This sequence comes from Cordylochernes scorpioides, assembly GCA_030710605.1. Taxonomy (NCBI): domain Eukaryota; kingdom Metazoa; phylum Arthropoda; class Arachnida; order Pseudoscorpiones; family Chernetidae; genus Cordylochernes; species Cordylochernes scorpioides. The sequence continues at coordinate 55,662,213 of CP092881.1, forward strand.
AGTATTGTACATTTGACCTTCACTCCACCAGTTACCCCAGCAATGGCTCCAGCACTTCCCCCCTGGGCCTGGTGCTGACAGAGTTCCACTCCCTGGTGGCCTATGCTGACAGGTAGCTTCTTTAAGTCTTTGTTGAATATTTGATGTGTGTTAGAGCTAGATGGAAATTTTGCTGGGAAGATGGGTTTTACTTTCCATCCAATTATTGGATATTAGAGAATTTTGTTTATATAAATGTATAAATTGTTTATATATAAATCTTTGTAAATTTTGCCAGGATGATATTGATCTATGAAAATCAAGGTCACCTCTCCTGTAAAATAGATGATAGAACTAAGCGCCATTTATTGACCGTCTCTGCAAACTAGTGGACTTGGGTTGGTGACAAAACCACAACACCAGCTTTGGTAAACTGAGAAGGACCCACCTGGAGACCATGGTTTTGGACTAATGACCCTTGTCAGTCCAGAGGAGGCTTTGATTTCATGAGATCCACAAGGGATCCAATGGAATCTTCACAATTTGCCATAGAGCTGTGTAGTTGGTAAAGTGTCTAGGCCAAATCAATGGCCAAAATATAGATGGAATTTTTTGTCAGGGGAATATTGATCTATGAAAATAAAGGTCATCTTTCCCATCAAAATGTTGTTGTTGTTTCTTATCCCCTTGTGTAAAGATTACATGAATTCCATGAGTTCATGCTTCTCGAGCTGTTTTATGATAAGCAGCAACCTCTTCCAAAGATCCTGTTTAGTGCATCTAATGCAAGTCAAAATTCTCCCATCAAAATAGATGCTAGAACTGGTAATGTGGCTTTGTCACCATCCTGAGTCTGCTAGTTTGCAGATACAGCCAATAGATGGTACTAGGTTCTATTTTGACAGAATAGGTGACCTTTATTTTCAAACTCTCTTTTAAGAAAAAAATTAATTTCCTGATCATCTCAGCAATGTTCAGTTGTACAATCATAAAAGGTTGTTTTTTTTTTGTCTTACATGTACCATCCTTGTCATTATGTTGAGTGTTGTTGTTGCAGGGTCAGGGTGATTTGTGTGCTGAATGGCAAGCTTATCATGGATGATGTCTTCCCTGAGGTCAGTACCTCGTATTCTACCTTATTGGCTGCCCTGATTCTCTTTTTGGTTATTTAAAGGGTCTCCTTCTGATAAGGTTCAATTTGGATTATAGATTAGAAATAAAAGGTAAAATGAGACCAAATCCAAATGAATATGTCACACACTAAAACAAGGTATTAAGACCAAATCCAAATAAATAAATAGTGTGTTGATTATTAATTATTTATTAAGGTCTTATTACCTTGTTTTATAATCTATAATCCAAATTGTGCCTTATCAATGTCACTCACTATTTATTTGGGTCCCCTTCTCTTTATAAATACACTATTGAGATAAAGAAAGTACTGGCTATTCTTGGAAAATTTATAAAATTGCTGTCAGTTTTTTTAAATACACCTAAACCTATTTTTCAAGGAAAGCTTATCTTTTATAAGTGGAAAGATGACTGAGAAAATCATACTTGCATGTTGTATATCTAGAGAAGATCTTCATATTCCTTCTTTACCTCTGATAGCACTCTTTTCTTCAACTCAAGGACTATGTGGGGGCACAGGTAATTACAAGTAAAGAGATGGAGGTTATGTAGAGATAAGTGTGAGACCCTCAATTTCCCCACCAGGTATGTGTGTGTGTTCACAGAGCTACCTCCCCGTGGTGGGTATCCGCAGGGACAGCGTGACGGGCACCATCTGGGCCTACACAGAGACCTCAGTGTTCCGCTACTCCATCACCCGGGAGGACAGGTATAACCAACTCCAGCATTAGGTGTGTCAGTGGCCACAGTGACCTGTGGGGGCAGGAACATCTGGGAGGTGTACTTGGAGAAGGGGAAATATGAGCTGGCCAGGAGGTACTGTAAGGTGAGGAAGGAAGGAGATGGATACCTGGGGCAGGGAAACAGGCTGGATGCTGTGCAGGACCAACCTGACAAACTGGACAAGATCAACACCACCCAAGCTCAAGACTTCTTCAACAAGAAGATGTGAGTATTGTGCTGACAAGATCAAGACCATTATTCAATGAGATGTCTAATCTGAAACTGCTGTTTCCCAAACATCATTTATAGGGTGTTGTTACTTTATTAACATCTACACCAATTCAATGCTGACCACTTGTGGCAGGTATAAGGAGAGTGCTTCCTTCTTTGCCTTGACTCGAGGAGGGTTTGAGGAGGTGGCGCTGAGGTTTGTGAGGCTGGAGGAAGAAGAGGCCCTGCGGGTGTTCCTGTGGAAGAAGCTGGAAGGTCTGCGGTCCCAGGACAGTACACAGACCACCATGCTGGTGTTCTGGCTGCTGGAGCTGTACCTCAGCTGGCTGGGCAACCTGCGGATGGCCCCCACCTCCTCCCTGTATGAGTCTGTGCTCTCAGACTTCCGCTCCCTGCTGCTCCAGCCCAGGGTCAAGGTACGTTGTGGTGGTTCTCTAGGAAACTACTATTTATACATGTGTGTAGGTCAAACCTCTAGGTGTGTGTTCTTTGGGGGCAGGAGAGGTAAAAGTTGGATGATTTAGTGGCGGGCAGTTCTCCCTGATATGGAGATTTCATTGCCTCATTTTTTCTGAGCAATAGAAAAATTATGTAGCCCTATTTACATTGTATAAGATCTTCTATACATCACAATGCAATAAGATCAAATTTTAATAAGAAATTTAAATTGTTTTTTTTTTTTTTTTTTTTGCTCATCCCTAGTACACGTGGTACAGGCCATGATAATCATGGTGGGTAGTTAGCGACTGCGTTTTACTGTAAGCGCACCACATGTCTACACATGTGAAAAGCAGTTCGACTTTGCACTTACAAATGCCAGAGCCCCGTTTGGTTACTTGCACTCGCTGGTGGGGTTGGACTTTTGCAAGAATCGGGGGCCATTGGAGCATTTTTTTTTTTTAAACAGAAAAAAGTGTCCAATGCGGGAATCGAACCCGGGTCCTAGTGGTCGAAAACCAAACGGTTTAACCAGCCTTCCACCGACCCCCTATTTAAATTGTGAAATTTGATAATCATCCTTAGATAAAATTACTTCTGTCTTAAAAAGGGAAAAATGCTGTTACCAAAAGTCACTTAAAAATTACCTAATAGGATTTAGTTTAGCTACCATGTGATTATCCTGAATCCAAATAGTACATAATACATAGTACCATCAATATTTTAATAGGATTTAAGACAAAGCCAGAGAACCTGAAATTCCCAGTCTTAAATCCTATTGATCTTATACTTTGTGTTTTCAATTATCAAATGCCATTTGAAATCAGCCATCAATTGTTCATTGGTAACCAAAAGGTTTTCCAGTAAGGTGTAAAAACAAACATTGTACTGATGTTTGCCACTCCCAGACAGGTGTAATAATAATGTCTTACCTAATACACATAGTACAGGCCATGATAACCATGGTGGGTAGTGCACCACATGTCTACACATGTAAAAAGAAGTTCGAATTTGCACTTACAAATGTGCCGGAGCTCTGTTTGGTTACTTGTACTTACCAGTTGGTTTGGACTTTTTAAAGAATCGGGGGCCATTGGAGCAATCAACAGTTTAGGCCACTCATCCTCCGACCCTTACATCCATGTGTAGTACACTAACACAGTAGAGGATAGTTACTAATTACTAACCATGATCATCATGGCCTGTACTTGAGATAAGTTAAAAAAGGGATCACATGTTTCTTGAAACTAAATGGTACAGTGTGTGTTCTCTCTCTCCACATGATTTGTATATAATATCTGAACAAGACAAATTTGTCAATACAGTAATCATACCTTGAACTAAATACAGTAAAAAAGAAACTAACAAGTCACAACTCATCTGACACACTTGTTCCCACCTCTATAAAATGATACTTGTCATTTTGTGGACACTTGAACCTTCTCCAACATATTGGCCTCAGCAGCAGTGGTTGGTTGGTTGGTGCAAGCTGAGAAGATTGTAGAAGTCTTCTCCAATGTAGTTTAACCAACCATTTGTATAGACACACTGTTGTTGTTTGTGTCCATCAAGTCAAGTTTGACTTTTGGTGACACTAAATTTGATCTGTTAGTGACCACACTCACAGCTTATCTAGTAACATTCCGGTAGCTGTTGTCTTGATCCCATCTAGCCAGCAGTTGGTCCATATAGTTTTCTCAGCAGAGCTTGATGCCTAAGTGGCTTGCCAGTGCTTTCTTCCATCTATTGCAATGCCGTTGGCCAAATAAATTTTGCTTTTCTGCCTTTTGAAATGATTTTCCCCCAAGGACAAGAGAGTCAGCAAACCCACTATACAGGATTGTAAAAGAAGGGACCCCCTAATTCTGAGTTAAATGTGCAGGAAACCATCACCAATAACTGCCGGGCTGTTTACAACCTCATCTCTAAACATGGCGACGAGGAGAACCTGATCCACTTCATTAATTTAATGGAAGGTAGGTAGGTAGGGCTCTCTCTCTCAATACAATGACTTTCTTCTTCAATCAAAGCCACATTTTAAGCCACATGATATCATTCTAATGTAATAAGTTATAGAAGCATTAAAATCTCTTTGGTAATGGAGTTAATTTGACATCAACTTCCAAGAACCCATCCAGACCAACCAGATAACGGCCACCAGACTAGAGTATGATCCATGTTGTATTGTTGTCACAGAGTACTCACTCTAGGCTCTACCTCTAGCCCTTATATAAATGTTATATAAAAACTTTTCTTCCATTTCAAAATTATAATTTATAGAACAAACTACTCTGTTAAGCGACCACCAGATGTCGCCGCTTTTCTTGTATAAACCTGTAGGATGTTTGTTGCGTGATGTGTTGGTGTGGCTTGTGGAAAGGCTGCTGATAAAATTATAATTAAAATTTATTTATTTAAAGCCAGAAATATAAAAATAGAAAAGAAGCAACGGTCGAAGTAACGGCCGTTGGAGTTAGCCTAGATGTTTACCGCGTGAGTGCCAGATCAAGTGTCGGAAGCGCCAGTCGCTAGAAAGTTCCGGATGATGCCCGCGCATGCGTAGTGACGTGTTCTCCCAACACGTGCTTGCCGAGGCATAGTGGGGGCGCCATTTTTCTGCCCGTATGTGTTTTGAAGCTTTGTCCCAGTTCGCTGAAGCAAAGTGCGGTCGCCACAAACCCATTGTTGTTGTTTCTCATTGTCCAGCTCAAATCTTTTTGTAAATTTGTAATATTTTATTTTCTTCTTTACACCTCAAGTCAGGTATTTCTTCCTTAATTGTGTATTTTATATTCCATAAGCTCAATTAAATCTATTACTGATCTTAACTATTGCAATATCATAAAATACTGCAAACAATATCACATACTCATGGATTCCAAGATCAAGCAAATGACCAATAATTCCTCTACAAGCAAATAAAGGCTTATCCCAATAATATTCAAAAATCAGCAAGTAATAAATCTATATCTCCCAAATATATCTCAAAAAATATTTTTTATAACTTATATATATATTTGGGCCAAATTTTTATGACAAAAATAATAGTGAATTGTTTTGCTGAAAGTAATCTGTATCATCAAAATTGATTCTAAACATTCAGGATTTCTAAAATAATGTTTCAAATTTTATTATTAAACTTTATAACAATATTTTAAAAGGTGTGCAAAAATATAATGTTACAAAAAATATTGTCACATAGAAAATAAGAAAGACAAACAAACTTCAGGATGACGCAGCAATTTATTTATAAGGCAAGAATTTATAAGATACCAGAGAGGCAAGTTTACATAGTAGCAAAATATGAATATCAAAGTTAATAATCTGTTCATAAAATAATAAATATTTTGCTATCATGTTATAATTATATTTTGAGAATTCTTGTGAGCTCACTTTGGTTAAAATTTCCATGAAATAGTTCATTTTTATAATGTGTGCACACAGACTACCAGAAGGTGATCAACTACCATCTCCAGCACAACAACCATCTGGCAGCTCTGGAGGTCCTCAGTAAGAAGGTATATATTTTTTATTACTTAGGGGGTTGGTGGAAGGATGGTCTAAACCAGGGGTGGCGAACGTGCGGCCTTAAGGCCGCATGTGGCCTTTTCTTGCCCAAGTTGTGGCCTTTTCATAAATTCAAAATTATAATTTTTCTTTCGCAGTTTTCAATTACTTTCATTATTTTAATGAAAATATCTAATACGAATGTCATATATTATATAATATAGTTAATGTAAGTATTTAAATTTCTAAAAGTAATTCAAGTGTCGTGCTAAAAATGAAGTACATAACTATACCACTATATCGGCAGCGCCGATTTGCGGCATATGAATGCGGCCTTCTCAAAAATGGTAAAATGAAAATTGGCCTTCTAATATAAAAAGGTTCGCCACCCCTGGTCTAAACCATTGGTTTAGATGGTTTAGGACCATTGGACCCGGGTTTGATTCCCGCATTGGGCACTTTTTTTATGATTAAAAAAAAAAATGCAAGTGCAAGTAACCAAACGGGGCTCTGGCATATTTGTAAGTGCAAAGTCGAACTGCTTTTCACATGTGTAGACATGTGGTGCACTAACAGTAAAAGCAGTCGCCTTCTTCTACCCACCATGATTATCATCGCCTGTACCACGTGTACTAGGAATTAGCAAAAAAAATGCTATTTTATATAAAATCAGATAAATTTTGAAAAATTTAAAAAACGTTTTACATAATAAGATGTTATACATTTTTTATTTGAATGTGGAGCATTGTCAAGATGATCCAGAGAAAAGAACTCCAAAATATTCACATATTTTATTAATGTAAATAAAATATGATTAAAAATATCATTTAAATGGAAATTTATATATGGCTATAATGTGAATCAAAATTGGAGTTTTATGTTGTTATAATCACAGTTGGGACTAGAGACCTCAGAATTATAACCAATTTATAAAAGATGCTATTATAATGTTGTTACTTATTCCCTCTGATAGAATTCTCCAACAGGAGTCTCAGTTTTGTCAATTACAGAAGAAACTTTCATAGAGAGGGAAAGGAAGGTGATGTTGGTGGTCTGCGGACCTGGAAGTACCACTCGGTGTGACTTTGCTTCTGGTTTGGGGCCACCACTCCTAATGTGGAGTACAGACACCCTTTGTAGCCACTTCTCTGGAGAACAAATAATTTGTACCTTCCTGCCGGGTGTATAGCACAGGGTGGCCCTACCAGGAGTTAAGCTCCCAATATACTTTGTCTATTTTCTGCAGTTTCTAATGCAATGGAATATATACTTTGCTACCCATTTCACTCTCCCACTGCAATGAGGCTGTAGGATAGGATTTTGTCAGAGTAATAATATATTGCTATGGTATAGTTAGTTAGTCTGTAACAACACTATGTTCAACTTGTGTGTGATGGCAGGGCACCCCAGAGCTGTTCTACAAGTTCTCCCCGGCCCTGATGGCGGCCTGTCCCACAGAGACGGTCAATGTGTGGATCCAGCAGGGCCAGCGGCTGCAGCCGTCTCTCCTCATCCCAGCCCTGCTCCACCCCCACCAGGTCTGTCTCCCCTCCTGTCTCCCCCTCCCTCCCACAACCTCCCTCCTCTGTGTGTCCCCAGAACAAAGAGGTGATGCGCTACCTGGAGTTCTGTGTCTTCCGCCTCAACAACTCAGACCAGGCCATCCACAACTTCCTGCTGGCTCTCTATGCCAACCTGGCCCCAGACAAGCTCATGAACTACCTACAGCTGCAGGGTCAGGTATGTGCTCCCGTGTTCCTCCTTGACTGTCCACACATGTGGGGCTGCTGCTGCAGGATGAAGCCACTGTTCCCTACGATGTCAAGTATGCCCTGAGGCTCTGCTCCGAACTAGGCCTCAAGGAAGCCTGTGTCCACATCTACGGTACCATGGGGCTCTATGAAGAGGCTGTGGACATGGCGCTTGGGGTGAGACTGTGCCGAGTTAGATTGGAGTTGCCATTCTTACTAGCATTGTTGCAGGTCAACATTGAGCTGGCCAAGGCCAACGCAGACAAGCCAGAGAACAACGAGGACTTAGTGAAGAAGCTGTGGCTCAAGATAGGTAAGCTCCGAGACTCTGGCTGTCCTCCCCGACTGCAACGACCTGTGCAGCCAAGCACGTGGTGAAGGAGGAGAATGACATCCAAAGAGCCATGGAATTCCTCAAGGATTGTGACTTCATCAAGATTGAAGATATCCTGCCTTTCTTCCCAGACTTTGTCACCATTGACCACTTCAAGGTAAAGTTGAAACATCCATTCTCTCAGACACCTTTTCTTGGAGATTATTAAGTAGGTAGATAGCTCTTTTAATGGATCGGATATCTTTAGCTTGGATATTTAGTGAACATTCTACCTAAAGTAATCCTTATCTTCTCATAACTATATGTGCTAAATTCTTTTTCCAAAATTCAAATTTAAACCCACCGATATATTCAGGGATGTGGTCCAGGATGCCATCTGCCGCTCCCTGCAGGAGTACAATGAGCACATAGAGAACCTCATCCACGACATGGATCAGGCCACGGAGAGTGCTGCAGAGATCAAGATGGAGATTCAGGACTTCCGCAACAGGTGCTGCTGCTGAGTTGTCTTCCCTAGCATTCTCCTGGACTGTTGGAATGTTGCAGGAGTCTGGTGGTCCGCAGTGAGGAGAAGTGCTCCCTGTGCAAGCTACCCATCCTCAGCCGGTCCTTCTACCTCTTCCCCTGCCAGCACACCTTCCACGGGGACTGCCTGGTGCAGGAGGTGCGGCCCTTGCTGACAGGCAACAAGCAGGCCCGGGTGGCGGAGCTACAGAGGGAGCTGGCCTCCAACCTCCCCACTGATGACAACACCTCCATCAGCTCATCCCTGGGAGTCTCCCGCGACCGACTTGCTGTGAGTACTGCCCACCCTGTCATCTGTATTGTTGCTGACTGATGGACAGGCCGAGCTGGATGACCTGGTGGCCTCAGAGTGCATCTTCTGTGGGGAGATCATGATCAGGTGAGGAGAGCACTAATGCCTTCTGTCTAATTTGTGTATAAACTGGCCTTTTGCCAATTGTTTGTGGAAAAACATTGCTCCACAAGTATTTATATGTTTTCTACTCTTCTCAAAGCCTATGTCCCTAGTTAGTGTAAATACCTTAGTCAACAATCTTTCAACAGCATCAGGTATATAAGCAGAATGGATAATTGTGACTAAATATGGTTTCATGACTTCCTATCATGGTGGGTTGGGAATGTCTTACGTAGGTTTGTACCAGCACCACATGGAGGAGGTTTCTACTGTCACAAAATCACATTTTTATTGTTTCACTCTGTTTGGATTGGACTGGTGCAATAATGTGATGTAACACATGTGTTTGAATAAAAAAGTTTTTTTATAATAAAAATTGTAAAAAAGCCTTGCATCCAAATCCAGGTCTTGGTGTCACAAACAATGCTAGACTAACCAATCACCCTGGATGTCTTCAGTAGGTAGTATTGTTAACAATTTTCCAACCTGCAGGTTTGTGGATGAGCCCTTCATTGACCCTAAGGAGTATGGCCAAATCATGAAGAGCTGGGAGTAACTCAGCAACTTCCCTACCAATGCAACTTCGGACCAATTCCCTTTGATTATTTATAGAGACAATAAAAGATTTATTTAATTGTTGGTTACACCTGTGTGGTACACTCATTTGAATCTTAATTTACACTTTTTCAACATTAGAATGTTGGTTGTATGTGGTGTTTTCTACAGCAGTATTACTGGTTCTGAAACAAAACAAACATTTATGTAAATATATTGGGCGGTAGGGTTGAGGGCCTAGCAGTGATAGCTAGGAATCCACTTCCTTTGTCTATAAGCCTGGCTGGTACTTTATGTTTTGGTTTGGCAGAGAATGTATCTAGATAGGCCAGACCTTTTCAGCTGATTATTACCCTTGAATTAGGGCCATTTGATTCTTTATAAAACCTTCTGACCACATGAGCAACATCAACCCTCTTCGACTAGGTGAATCTCCAAACGCTAATTAATTGGAACACAGAATCGTATAACTAGACCGATTCGAAGACTGACTACAAACACACTGATTTTATTGGCCAGCTGGTAGTTTTATATGATTAAATTTGCATATTTACTAAAGTAACAAAATTTACATAATAGACGCAAACATATATAATTCACATCCAAGTGTATGTGATATAACAAAGGTAGACTTTAAAGGAAGAACTCCTAACTGATTTGCTACAATTTGATAATTTAAAGTTTTTAGAAAAAGAATGGACACCTCTCCCATCAAAACAAATGCTCAAACTAAGCACCTATCTAATTAAAATAAAGAAATATAATTAATCTAATATATTTAAAAGCACATAACACCTCAATTGATGTATTTAATCACAGTCTATATATTACTTATATCAAATTATATTTAAGTGTTATATTTTTATTTCAATACATTTAATAAAAGGACCAGAATGGCGGATGAGACATAGAAACTTCCAGAGCCCCAATTGGACCGTTAAGTTTGGCCAGTGGCTTCAGTTGGTTCCAGACATGGGACATCAGGCTAAACAGTTCCCAGATTTCTTCAATTTATAATTTTACTCCAATCAATTAATCTCCCAGTAATATAAACAATCTCCCCGATGTAATTCTGACAATTTTTAATTTTTAATCCCGGATTGTTGGTCTTCTTCTCCTGATGCCTACACCACTGACTCATACAGTGACTGATTGGCCCAGTGACTGAAAATTCAATCCTCAACTTCTCAAATCAGCACTTGTCGCAATATTTCAATCAAATCAACAAAACCATTCAATAAATTATAATTCAACCAGCCGAAGTCTACCATATAATAATTTTTAAAATTCATCTAATATTTAATTCAAATATGAATCCAATTTATTTTAAAGAATTTATAAATTATTTAATTTAGTTAATCACACCATATATATATATTTTTTGTTTTCATTCCACTAATTATTTTAAATCAAAACAACTTTAAGTGTGAAAGTGATTTTTAAAAATTCAAATAAATCACAATAGGAACAGCTCTCGATGAGAAAAGGTAACAGCCAATCAAAATTCAGCTCTTTCTCACTTATATAAAATCTCCATGCTTAAAGTGGGACTTAGCTTTCCGCAGACATACGACTCGGACTGACCCACCTCAACCCAACATCTATGGCCAGATTAGGCATGGAACTTCCTGGTTTACTTGTTCTGTTCAGCAATCCACTCAAGACGTGATTTAAATCATTTGGCACTAGTCCATACAAGGGAGCAGGGCAGCCTAGGTCATTGGCATTCTGTGCTCCAGCAACCTGGGTTTTAAATAGCTCTCTCATTGTATATATAGGTATATGTACAGAGTAGAACCTCAATGCCCTTGGGAGATATCCCTTGGCAGAGCTGACTGCTATAGGGCGCGTCCCCAGGTGGCGGATAGGGGAACGACCTTCAGATATGAAGGCCAGCTGCGAAACAAGCAGAATAACTCTGACGAATAAGCAGTCGCGGACCAACAGCAGTATTGTTAGAAGAGGAGTAGACCTCTTTAAAAATCCTGACTTCAACTGACCCAGTTGATAGACCTCAGCAAGGGTCCCACTCCAGGGATACGGAGGAGCTGCGTCTGTACTCATGTTAGAGTCGGCAGCAAAGGCGTCTGCTTCCATGTTAGGAACGGCCTCAAACTACAGGCAAAGTCAGACTTTCACCAAAGTGTGCCTGGATCATGGTGCCATGATCAACGAAAGCTGCACCCCTACACCCCATTCCATGAGATCAGATGTTGATTTGCATGCTGCATCGCCCGTCGCGCAGAATAAACAGGGGCGCGTTCAGGACTTAGGTAGAGGGTTCTGTCCGATAAGTATAATACAGTCTCCACAAACTTCTAACTTTGCAGCTTCCAAGCAATTGAGAATTTTGCAGTGCAACATAAATGGATTGTGCTCAACAGCAACAAAAATAAAATTAGAAGAAATAATGGAAATAGCTGAAAAACAAAAGATACAAATTATAGCCCTACAGGAAACCAAATTAAATGAAAAATACAATCTCAAATACAAAAACTACAATATCCTCAGAAAAGACAGAAATAAAGAAGGGGGTGGCCTTGCATTTTTAATCAAGAATTTGTACTATGAAGACATAGCCATTAATATTCCAAATACATCAGACCTCGAAGCCCAAGGTATCAAAGTCTACCTCAGTCAAAACAAAACCATCAACATATTCAATATGTATCACCCACCAAACAATAAACTTATTGATGATGGAACAATGGCTCAATTTCTTACAGACAACACTATTATTGTAGGTGACCTTAACGCCAAACATCAACTATGGGGATGTTCCATGCCAAACCCAAGAGGCAAAATACTTTCAAACTTATTTGACGACAATGTCTTCATGTGCTTAAATGATGGGAATCCTACCCACCATTCCTACAGCTATAATACTGCACAAGCACTTGATATAAGTTTCTCCAGTCCTGACATTTTCCACAAATGCAAATGGCAAATATTAAAAAGTATTGGAAGTGATCATTTGCCTATTTTGATAGAAATTAGCACCAAGACCAAAACAAGCTCAATTAAAGAAAAATTCTGGAACTTCAAAAAGGCTAATTGGAATCTTTACCGGCAAAACACCAATGAAGACTTTAGAAAAGCACCCACTAGCATAAAAGATCTGGAACAAAATTGGATATCTTTCAAAAACACCATTATTAAAGCAGCCAAAGTTTCAATACCAAGAGGTAATATTAAGAAATGGATTCCAAATTATACACACCAGGCAAAAGATATTCAAACACTTATAACTAAAAGAAATGAACTACAAAAAAAGTGCACCCAAAACCAAACAAATTGTAGAACTGAACTGAACATTGTGAATGCAAAAATAAAAAGGTTATATGTAAATATGAAAAGGGAAAAATGGAAACAAACTTGTGAAAACCTGAACCAAAGAAACCCAAATACAAAACTTTGGCATTTGGCAAAACAAATTGACAGATCCCAGTCACAAACTGAAAACACAAATATGATTAAGAATACAGATGGTACCCCAGCAACTAATGACAAAAATGCTGGTAATCTTTTAGGTAATTCATATCAAATAAGTAGTAAAATCAAATTTGAAATAAAAGATAAGAAAGTTGAAAAAAAAGGCCCGAAAGATTATTCATGACTGTAAAAATTTCACCAGCACTCATAATATTTTCCATGAAAAAATCAATATGAAAGAGCTAGATTATGCATTAGAAAACACTGACCTAAACAGGACTCCTGGACCAGATGGAATCCATGGCCAAATGATATCAAACTTGGGCAAAAATGGCAAAGAAAGACTTCTTGGTATTTTCAATAACTCCTGGAAAACTGGAAAATTGCCTCAAGACTGGAAAACTGCCACAATAATTCCTATTAAAAAACTTGACAAATCTGCTGATGACCCAAAAAACTACCGACCTATCTCCCTCACAAGTATTTGCTGCAAATTAATGGAAAAAATTATACTCAGACGACTCACTTACCACCTCGACACAAAAAATCTCTTACCAGAAGAACAATATGGATTTAGGAAAGGACATGGGACAATAGACCAACTCTTATTTTTCACACAAAAGGTAAAAGATGCACAAAACAGAAAACCAACTAACCACACCATAGCTGCTTTTTTAGACCTTACACAAGCTTTTGATAAAGTATGGAAAAACAAGTTAATTACAAAATTATACAAGCATTTCAAAATTGATGGAAAAGCTATCACTTGGATAAATGATTTCCTTAAAAATAGATACATCAGGGTCAAATATAATGGAACTCTATCTAAAACCTTCAAATTGTACCAAGGTTTACCACAAGGATCAGTCCTTAGCCCAACTCTCTTCACCCTATTTATTGCAGGCATAGAAGAAAAAATTTCACATAAAACCAATATTGGACTTTTCGCTGATGACATTATTCTATGGAGCAGTAACACTAACTGGAAAAAAGCTGAAAGGGATTTGAACAAGACTCTTCTCCACCTAGAAAAATTTGCTAATAAACATAAATTAGAATTTAACCCCCAAAAATCTGAAACCTGTCTTTTTACTACCGATAAGAAACTATACAAAATAAGGCCAAAAATTATTCTGAAAGAACAACAATTACAATATAATAAACATCCTAAATATCTTGGCTACACCCTGGATCCAGAAATTAACTCCAGTAAACATATTGAAGAAGTTATTAGAAAAGGAAGAGACCGACTAAAAATCCTGAAATATATTTCAGGAAGAGAGTGGGGAGCCGATGCAACCACACTAAAATTAACATACACATCTCTAATTAGACCTATCCTGGAATATGGATATCAAATCTATGGTACAGCATCTGAAACAAATCTAAAATCACTGGAAAGGATACAACTAAGTGCAGCTAGAATTATTACAGGTCTTCGAAATACCTGCCCTAACGATATTGTACTTTACGAGGCAGACATTATGCCCTTAAAGGATAGAAGAAGCTACAATCTGCCAAAATATATAAACAAAATCAAGAGTTATGGAAACAAACACAGAACTTCCAATTACATACTTAATTGGGAATCCAATCTAAGACTCAAAAAAGAAGGCCCTCTCCACCTGGCCAAAAGAAATGGATTTTTAAAATATAAAGTAGAAAAAAATTATTTAACAGAAAAAACTTCTCCATGCGAACCACTACAAAATGTTATTTTTAATGCCTCTTTAAATGAACCCACCAACAAAAAATGCCAAAATCCAGAATACTTAAAACAATTATCATTAGAAATAATTAATAACATTCCTAAAAATGCAATAACTATTTATACCGATGGTAGCAGAGACGAGCTAGGACACACTGGCAGTGGCTGTCTCATCAAAACCACAAATGGCATTGAGAAAATGAACAGAAGAAACCCAGATTTTTGCTCAGTCTTCAGATCAGAACTTATAGCCATCTATGAAGCCTTAAAATCCATCAGAAATACTAATTATCAAGATATCTGGATTCTTACTGATAGTAGAAGTGCCATACAACACTTGAGTCACACAGGGGAACTCAGAGACAAAGTAAGCAGGAACATAATTGGCTATCTCCAAAAACTCTCAAAAACCTCAAAAATTCACCTTCAATGGATACCCTCACATGTTGGCATTGAAGGCAATGAAGCTGCTGATGTGCTAGCGAAAAAAGGCACAAAAGAACCTTTGCCACAGAAAAATAAACTTACTTTTAAAGAAATAGAGACAGTAGCCATAACAAAAATAAACAAGAACTGGAGGATCCCACCTAAGCACAGTTGGTACAGTGGAGTGAACCCAGGAGGAGCTCTGAACATCAGAAATAGACATCATCAAACAACACTAACAAGATTTAGAACAGGCCATCTCAAGCCATTGAAGATAGAAAATAATAACAAAATCTACCCCACTTGCCCAAAATGTAGCTTGGCACCTGCAGCTCCAGAACACATTTTGGCTTGCATTAGATGCACTAAACAGGACCTTTGGGAGAGGCCGCTGCTCATCATAAAACAGCTCGAGGAGCATGAACTCATGGAATTCGTGTAATCTTTACACAAGGGGATAAGAAACAACAACAACAACAACAGAACCTCAATGAGAGGATACCTCTCTACAAAGGACAGTTTTCATTTTCAAAATTATTATTTTTACAATTTAGCACCTCTCTGGTAAGAGGACACTTTGGTTCTGAAAATAGGTGTTCTTTACAGGGAGGTTCTACTGTTTTTATCTTTATTTTATTTTTTTATATATTCATATATATTTACATACTCGCCCCGGTACTATCTAGCCACCGCCCCCGACAATTTTTTTTTTCTGTTATAGCGTTTATAATCCTAATTGTACCTAATCATGTTATATGTTGAAAGGTGGAACGTTATATAAAGTGGACATTGTTGTAACACCTTCAATTGTACTCAAGGTAATAAGGCCAAATCCAAATAAATATATAGGGTGGTGACCTTTCTATAACAGAGTTGTTACCATCATCTGACAAAAGTTGTGAATGAGAAAAGCATGCTGTGATATTTTTCTCATTTAGTACTTTTGTCTGATGATGATGGTGGTGGTAACAACGCTGTTACCGAAACATCACCACCCTATATATTGATTTGGATTTGGTCTTATTACCTTGTGTTTATATAGGTGCTGTTACAATTGAAAGTTGTTACAACAATGTTCCACCTTATATAACGTTCCACCTTTTAACGTATAACATTATTAGGTACAATTAAGATTATAAACCCTAAAACAGAAAAAAATCAACGCAATAAGGAGTTGTCTGACTTATAAGAAAATACGTATCAAAGATGTTTCGACCAAACATAGGAATGATTGAAATTTGGTGTCCGAGTTATGTAAATCAAGAGATTCAGTCTACTGAACTGAGCATCTTGCACGAGTATTCTAAACTTAATATTCGGCAGGCACGAGCTGATGTTCAAAATATCCGTCTTTTTTTTTTTTTGCAGTAAACCTATTTCTACTGTATAAATGCTCCTCTGAAAAATTTGTGTAAAAGGCTGGTTGGTCAAATCAATTAATCGCACGACAACTATTAGACGATGTTGGCAAGAGTGGGTCAACAACGAAAGAATGCAAGGACGGCAGCGGTCGATCGAGGGACACAACAGAATGGGAGGACAGAGCGATTGTCAGAACGGCTGTCGCAGCACCGGATTCGACGTTATCTACCATCCAATGTGTGACCGGCACACAAGTGTCCAAAATGACCATCAACAGACCACTGAGAGAGAGGAATCTAAGAGCTCGCCGACCGTTACGATGCCTACCCCTCACACCCGTATACCTACAAGTCCGACTACAGTGGTGTCGGGAGCGATCAACTTGGAACTGCACTGACTGGCGACGTATAGTCTTTAGTGACAAGCTCAGTTTCTTACTGTGTCCTAACAACCCTCGCAAACGTGTCTGGAGACTTTTTGGGCAGTGTGTGGATCCTGGCCTTACTTTCTAACACCACACAGGTCCACAACAGTGCATTATGGTCTGTGGTGTCATTTATTTGATAGCAGGACTCCATTGATAGTCATTCCTACATATATGACATTATACAGCCTGTTTTGTTGCCGTTCCTTTCACATCACCTCGGGCTTACTTTTCAACAATGCCCGGCCACACGGCACGTGTTACGTTGTTTTCAATCTTGCCGAACTTTTCTGTGGCCAGCAAGGTCGCCTGAACTCTCACACATAGAGTACATCTGGGATGTGATGGAAAAGCGATAGCAACCATCGCGAAATATTGAGTATTTAGCCCGACAGTGGGAGACAATTTGACAAGAAATCCCGCAGTACACCATCTGGACTCTTTATTAGTCCATGACATGCCAAGTGCCGGCCTGCATCCAGGCTACTAGGTTCAATGGCATATTGAATTTCTCAATTTGTGACGATCCTAAACTCTGGAATAAAACAATTAATTGCTATGAAATTTTTATCGTTTTCCCCTATACATGATCTTCCCGTCAATTTTTGTCCCAATCGGTCAACTAGATTACAAATATTTTAAATAACATTATTTAGAATAGATAGGTCTTGAAACACAAATACCTAGTTTCGAACTTAGCTCATCAGAAGTGCTAAGTCTTTAGAGAGCTTATCATTTCGCCGTGTTTAAATTAGCGTAGGTCACCTGTAAATATATTTCAGGTCTTTCTCTTTAAAAATCGTGTTTGGTATTTTATTTTGTTTTTACACACAAATATTCCAATCATTATTTGGTAAATATTTCTTATTAAACACACACCATAAATCTGTCTGATATTTCCGCCATTTGCCGCGAGCGACGCTAGTTGCAAGTTGGATTTGCAAATAAAATGAATGATTTTGTTAATTACATGATTACAATAAAAAAAATATTGAAAGTAGAAAACATTCCAGTGACTCCTTCTAAACCTATTTCTATATCATATCAAATTTGTAACTTGAGTGGTTAAATAGTATTGAGAAACGTAAAATAAGGGGCATATTTATGTGTATTAATTTTACATGTAGTTGTTGTATTTCAACTCGACAAAATAGTTGTCAGTCTATATCATGTGAAATCTTCCAACACTCTTGTTACTGCTGTTGAATTAGGCTTCATCAAGAACAAAGAAGAACCAATGGCATCCTAATAGGAAGTAGAATAAAGGATTGATGACCGGAATCCATCAGAAGTGTATATATGAGATTGTTGCAAGAGTTGAATTCCTGTAGTTTATCCTGTTGTGGCAGCTTCAATATCATCATAAGAGCGAAGTCTTACCTTCAACTAATTTGACGACAACGTTGAAGTTACCTGTTCGTGCTCTGTGATAGTATTTTGTTTCTTCTAAAGTTTGAGCAAGCAATCGCAACCTGGATATATTAGAGTTCTTGGTGGAATCTTTCTCCTCGCCAACATTGAATATATTCAAAATATATTTAATCATAATTTCAAATTTCGCAAATGATTATCAATTTTATCAATGTGGATCCTGAGTTACGTGAATTATTTGTTGTTGTTTCTCATTTACTAAAGGGAGAATCAAGACATCATTCTCCTTTTAATTAGGTTTAGTTGATTTAAAGTTGATTTTAGGTCATTGTTACTCTTTTTTTTTACAAAAATAAAAACAAAAAATAAAATAATAAAAAAAAAGAGTCAGACTTATTAAACAACTAGCCGAATGACCTGGGCAAAGCCCGTGTTTTACCCAATTGAATGTTTTTATTCAAATACTATTTGTTACAATTATAAATTTGGCGCCTTTAATAAATGCATATATTAGTTAATAACTATAGCCTATGTGCTTTATCTGTCTATGTACTGTTGGCTTCCGTAGGTGTCTCTTACTGGGAAAAAGAAAGAGAGGATTCCATTTGGTTATTAACTAATATATGCATTTATTTAAGGAGCGACCCGCTCCAACACAATAGTTACAAAAACAAAAAAGCGAGTGGGGGGGCATGATGGGGGGGGGGGAGGGGGGGGGGGGGGCAAGGATGGCGGGATCGTAGCCAACCAATAGGAGGGCGCCATTCCAAAAAAAAAAGCAAACGGTGACAGAGACGAAAACTGAGGAGAGGAAGAATGACGCTCGTAACTGTATATAGAATTTCATTAGAATACCATCATCTACTGTCGCCAGTTGAGATCCAATGCTGCAATATACCACAATGCACTATTTATTTATTGGTATATATTTGTTTTATCATGCATAATCACGCCATCTGTTATGAAAATTCGAAACTAAATAGACGCATATGATTATTTTAAAAATTAAACAATTTCTACTGCCCTTACTGTAATAGAAAAATTATTGGGAGGGTTCATCATTAATGAGCCAGGCCCTCCCAATAATTTTTCCATTGCAGTAAGGGCAGTAGAAATTGTTTAATTTCTAAAAGAATCTTACGCGTCTATAATTAGTATCTAGTTTTCATACATTTGTTTCATAAACAAAAAAGGAAAAGCTATTTTAAAACCTGTAGTAATGTATCATGGGTGAGAAATAGAGGGTTGCACAGCTATAATTAGATGATTCTTCCCAATCCAAACGTGTCAGCCATTTTGATATGACATATCCCATCTGATTGGTCGAAGTCATCTAGTGACCTTTGGGTCCAGTCCAGATGGTACAGTGGCAGTCAGAGTTTTCACGGTCAGCAGAGAGTAGACAGCAGTCAGAGTTTTCACGGTCAGCAGAGAATAGACAGCAGTCAGAGTTTTCACTGTCAGCAGAGAGTAGACAGCAGTCAGAGTTTTCACGGTCAGCAGAGAATAGACAGCAGTCAGAGTTTTCACGGTCAGCAGAGAGTAGACAGCAGTCAGAGTTTTCACTGTCAGCAGAGAGTAGACAGCAGTCAGAGTTTTCACTGTCAGCAGAGAGTAGACAGCAGTCAGAGTTTTCACAGTCAGCAGAGAGTAGACAGCAGTCAGAGTTTTCACAGTCAGCAGAGAGTAGACAGCAGTCAGAGTTTTCACAGTCAGCAGAGAGTAGACAGCAGTCAGAGTTTTCACTGTCAGCAGAGAGTAGACAGCAGTCAGAGTTTTCACAGTCAGCAGAGAATAGACAGCAGTCAGAGTTTTCACGGTCAGCAGAGAATAGACAGCAGTCAGAGTTTTCACGGTCAGCAGAGAATAGACAGCAGTCAGAGTTTTCACTGTCAGCAGAGAGTAGACAGCAGTCAGAGTTTTCACTGTCAGCAGAGAGTAGACAGCAGTCAGAGTTTTCACTGTCAGCAGAGAGTAGACAGCAGTCAGAGTTTTCACGGTCAGCAGAGAATAGACAGCAGTCAGAGTTTTCACTGTTAGAGGTCTTGTATACAAAAAAAAAAAAATATATATATATATATATATATATATACTAGCGGATGTGTACCCGGCTTCGCCCGGGTTTTATCCGAGTGAAAGTTTGCCTAACGAATATTATATATTATGAAGTATAATAAACAATGCTAAAGATAAGTTTTAATTATTAATCAAGATTGTGTGTGAATATGTGAGAAAGATGTAATATCGTTGTTGTTTTCTTGGCCGACTGTTTTACATATGGTGTTATCTTAAAATTGCTTGTTTTGAATATTTTTTTAGATTGAGTTGAATGAATTGCTGAATTTTTTTTTTGTATTTATATATAAATAAAATTAACTCTGTTGAATTTTTTTGTATTTTATCGATAACAGCAAAGTTATGTATTTTAAAGTTAGGAAAAATATTTTGATGTTAAGCAAAACCTGCTCCATCTCGTTTTACATAAATGTTGAAAATTTGGTCGAAATTGATGCATTGTAACGAAAGTTTTTAGCGAACACCACTTATGAAATTTCCATTTATATAGAAGATATAATATAAATGAGTTTTAAAAATTGTTTTAAAAAAAATGCATCGGCCGGGAATCGAACCCTGGCCGCCCGCGTGGCAGGCGAGCATTCTACCACTGAACCACCGATGCTTTAAAAAAATCAAATTCATTTATCGTCGTGACCAGTGCTGCGCCCTAGCGGTAAAAGACTGGAACTAACGCTTTTTGGTTTTTTATTTTTTAAAAAAAGCACATTAACTTTTTTAGTTTTTTGAATAGCCTATATGTTAAACGAAATCTTCAGCTACCTACATGCGAAATTCCATAATGATTGAGTCAGTAGATTTTGCGTGATGCGATAACAAACATCGATTTCGCATTTCATTTTTATATATATAAGGATATATATACCCCCACGACTGATTCTCAAATAGACTAGGGTTGTGTAGTAGGTGGCAAGAACATACACAGGAGGTATGATCCAGAAACAAAAACCTGTGAGGAGTAGATCACACAGGAAAGAGAAGGTCCAAGGACAACCCTGGGAACAAAGGACGTGAAGTCAACCTTAAAGCGAACTGTCCCCAGATCTTCAAATCCAGGTCCTTTTAAACTCTTCTCAATTGGCTAAAATAGTCCACAAGGGTGAAACAGGGATTTCCCTGAAATTTCTATTTTTTTAAAAGGCTGGACATGTGGTCGTCTTTCTCTTTTCCACCACAGGTCCTTCTGATGGGGAAGTTGAAGGCAAGTCCCAATTATTGTACTTTAATGCACTAATTTAGTGTCACATATAATAAAGCAATAACTTTTTCTGCATCCCTTCGAACTCACGTGTGTATCTTTGTGGCATCCTGATTAGACAAAGAACACTAATATCATCTGGGTACGATGTTCCAATATATAATAAAAAGAGGGACATATTCTGACTGCCACCATTTTAGATGGCAAAGCACTATTTAGTGAAAAAAAATATCAACTAAACGTTGATTTGGGCTTGTTCCTCTAAACATGTACCAGAAGAAATACCTCTCTCTTCAATTATGCATCAGAACATTGCATTATTTTTATCAACCCAGTAAAGACTTGTGGTGATAAGAAATGAACCACAGTTACAAAAGGATGATTCATGTACCAAAAGAGACACCTCTTTCTTTAATTATACATTAGAAACTCATGGAATTCGTGTAATCTTTACACAAGGGAATAAGAAACAACAACAACAATACATTAGAAAAAAATGCATTATTTTATCATCCCAATAGAAACTTTACAAGTAATGATAAGGAATGAGCATTATGTTATATTCTAGGATATCAGCCAGCTTAAACACCTTTTTGGTAAATTTGACCATTTCAGAACTCCCCTCATAGGATGTTATTTAATCGAAGCCACCCCTGTACTGATGAGGGTCAAAGCCATGGTATGCAGTTTTATCTGAATTTGCCAAAACTGGTGTTATGGAGAAGATCACCTCTCTACTTGGAACTGAAATTCAGAATTGTGCCTCTCCAGCTATTAGAAGTCACAACATTCCAAACAATGCAATGTTGAAACATGTTATTGCTGGAAAGAGGCTCCCTCCACTGGCATCTCCCTGTAACAGAGATAAACTTTAGATGGTAAATTTGGAGTACATTTCCAAAGCTAATCCCACAGGGGATGCACACATCATGTGGTCATCAAAGATAGTCAGCTATGTGGTCTAGCTGATTAGTTGAAACAGCCGGGAAACACTCTGCTGGTCCTAAAATTTCATAATTTTTAGATAACTCCCTTAATGAGTCTTAAAAGAAGAAAAATTTGTTTGAGAATTACAAAAATGTTTTTGAAATCAGTAAAACTGTGTGTGTGTGTTCAAGGACATTACGCACTGAATTAAAACTGTTGACCACCTACCAACCATCATCAATAAGTAACAGTGCTACCACTAAACATAAGGTGATAATATAATAAATTTA